>KK112873.1:15452-59103 GCA_000611955.2 Stegodyphus mimosarum
AGTCCTGAACTGGAACAGTGAGCTGATAAAACGTAAGCTTTGTTCTGATGTAACTGCTGTGCTGGATAATAACTGCACGTGAAGGGATTTAAAATCCTCGTTTATTAAATCACTATTATTTACAAACTCCCCAACTCGGGAGGGATACAGAAAGTAAAAGACCGCACTTGGGTCGAACTTAACAATCAAATAAATTTAAAACTAAACCTAAAATAGAACTTAAATCAAAGGTTGCTTCGCAGAGCAATTCGCGGAAGTTGGCCTCTACCTAAAAGGGTGCGTAGCAAGATATACTAATACTAACGCACTTCAAATGGTTTTACAATGCAATCACGTAGTAAGCACTATGGCTTATAAATTTAAACTGCTAGCTGGTCAGGCGAACGTTGAGCAGAGTGACCGTGGTCTGAGACTAAGCTCTCTCACAATAAGAGGTTTCTACCTCTGGCTTAAATAGTACTTGGCTGTACTTCAAAATTAGCATAAGCTGAAAACGCGCGCTTCTTCTGACGGGAAGCTGAAACAGAGAGGAGATAGAAAGTTTTAAATTAAAATAAAACTTGGTTAGTTTAACTAAAACCTTACAACCTTAGATCGAAATAAACTCTTGGCTCGTCAGCCTTTCTGCCAGGAGCTTCGACAACAATTCCGAAGCCGTTTCCGCAAGGAGTAATCTTGGACAGTTAGTACAAAACATGGACAAAAGGACTGTGAATTAAAAGTTGGAGACATCGTGTTAATAGGTTGTGTTAACCTTAAAAGAGTGAACTGGCCAATCGCTCGTGTCCAAGAACTTTGTATAAGCAGAGATGGACGTGTAAGAGTTGTAAAAGTGAAAACTAGAAATGGCATACTGATTCGCCCTGTGCGTAAACTTATCCTTTAGAAGTGTGTTCCTGTACTAAGGATACCATTATTTGATTTTTGATTTTGCTTCTGAAAATCAAAAAGGTGGGAGTGTTGTGAAACTGATTAGTATCTTACAAAAGTTAAAAATAAATCTCCTCTTCATTTGATGTGCGAAGTACAGATAGCGTTGGCTGTCATCGAACTAGGAAAAAAAGTGTTTTTCCCCGGACTGGACCTCGTGACGTTAACGGATTGAGATGTTATAAAACTTTAGGGAACAGTAATATGTCCTGGAAATTGTTATAATGTATATATTTTAGTATAATTGTATTATGTTGTAGTGTAGATATAATATAATAAGATGAATCAACGTCTTCGAGTTTTTATTTCCCATGCATCAGCATTGATTTCGATTTATCATCACACTACCCAGGTAAGTAAGTAAGTTTTATCTTTTGTGTTCTGGATTGCTCTGTATCTTGGATGAGTGAAAGAAATGTTTTTATTTTAATAATGAGGCTACGTTTTAGTAATAACAATTACCAAGATTTGAACTTATGGGTGCTTTACTTGCGGCAAGATTAGCTAGTGAACTGAAACCAGTTATTGACAAAAAACAAATATCGAGAAGTTTTTTTTTGGAGTGATTCGAAGGTCACCTTATACTGGATTCAAAGTCCAAGTAAAAAGTGGAAACAATTTGTATCAAACCGTGTGACAGAGATACAAAACTTGACAACTGAGGCTACTTGGCATCATTGTCCAGGCAAGGCTAATTTAGCTGATTTATTTACCCGTGGTGCAGGTAGTGATTCTCTTATAAAAAATTCAACTTGGCGGACTGGACCTACCTTCCTAAAGGAAATTCTTCCTGAACCTCCAGAACTTAGTGTCACAGAGGATGAGTATTTTCATGAACTGAAAAAAGACTGTGATAGTATTGACTCTTTGAAACTCCTTAGTGTAATAAAGGACTTTAACTTTTTAAATCGTATTTATGACTTGAGTAATGATTTTATGCATATTTTAAGCGTTTTAAATTTTCTTTTCGGGTTCATCCATAATGCAAGAAACCCGAGTTCCAAAAGGTCAGGTTACGTAACCGCTGCTAAACTAGAGCAAGCAGAGATTTTCTTAATCAGACAGGTACAATCTCAAGAATTTTCGGCAGAGCTGAAAAGTTTATCTAAGGGTAAAACAGTATCCCCCAATAGTAAGCTCAAGGTTTAGCTCCTTTTATTGATCAAAATTCTATAATTAGAGTTGGTGGTCGCCTCCAAATTCTAATTTTGAGTTCTGTAAAAAACATCCTGTGGTGCTTCCACCAAAAAATCATTTAACAGATTTAATTGTAATGTATTTTCCCAAAAAATGCTTTCATGTGGGACCGTAAACTTTATTATATTATGTGAAAGAAAAATATTGGCCCATAAAGGGGAGAAATATTTGCAGAAAGATTTGTCATCAGTGCGTTTTTTGTTTTAAGGCGAATCCTTCTACTTCTTCTCAGTTAATAAGAAATCTGCCATCTGAGCATGTTAATGAAAATTTTGCATTTAATGATACAGGAATCGATTTTTGTGGACCCTTTCTTGTGAAATACAAAAACCAGCGTAAGGGTGTATTTAACAAAGTTTATGTTGCCATATTTGTTTGCCTCGCAACCCGTACAATTCAT
This sequence comes from Stegodyphus mimosarum, assembly GCA_000611955.2. Lineage (NCBI taxonomy): Eukaryota > Metazoa > Arthropoda > Arachnida > Araneae > Eresidae > Stegodyphus > Stegodyphus mimosarum. Next base: position 17,980 of record KK112873.1, read on the forward strand.
TAGGAAATCGTAACAGATCTAACGACACAAACTTTTATTTCTTGTCTTAAAAGGTTTTTTGTTCGAAGAGTGGCAAATCTAGAAAACTTTTTACGGATAACGTACAAACATTTGTAGTTCCGGCAGCAGAGTTAAGGAGATTGTTTAATACGGTGAATTCTTCTGATGAACTTCTTGCAGGATATTTATCTTCCGAAGATGTTGACTGGAAGTTCATCCCTCCGAAGGCTCCTAATTTTGGCGGTCTTTGGGAGGCTGGCGTAAAGTCATTCAAATACCATTTGAAACGCATCGTGGAAAATACTAATTTAACTACAGAGGAGTTTTTAACAATTGTGATACAAATAGATGGGTTTGTAAGTTCACCCCCTCTTTCTCTTATGTCTTCCAATCCTAATGATTTTAGAGTTTTGTCCCCCGGACACTTTTTGATCGGCAGAGAAATCACCTCTATACCTGAGCCTAATTTAACAGGTATTCCAGAAAACAAACTTTCCAACTGGCACAAAATAACTAATTATGTTAAAAAAATTTGGCAGTTGTGGCAAAAAGATTATCTTAGTAATTTACATCAAAGATTAAAGTGGCAGTTTGATAAAAATAATGTTAAAGTTGGAACTGTTGTACTTATAAATGATGAGAATCTTCCACCAACTAAATGGCTGGTTGCTAGAATTGCTGAGATATTTCCTGGTAAGGATGGAAAGGTAAGAGTTGTCAATTTACGTTACCAGATGGAAAATTTCTTAAAAGAAGTAGTCGGCACGTATGTACTATCTTGCCAAATCAATAGTTAGACTATATGGTGTATTATTGCAATTGTGTTGTATTCATTATGGTATAATTATTTTCATTTAAGTTGTTAAGCAGTGTTATTGTAATATGTGTTTTATTATTATATATTATTGGTATTCAACTTTTGCAAAATTTGTTTTAATATTTTCATACTGAAATTTGCAATTTCAATGGGCAGGAGGATGTTCAGTCTCCCTCACTGATATATGAACTGTAAAATATAGAAAATGCCTCCGGAGGGCAGTGTTGTGTAAAAAGGAACTGAGGGTGTTCTCGCTGAAGAGAAGAAAGCGTTCCCACCTTTGTGTCGAAAGTGTTGAAATAATTATAGAGATGTGAAATAAAGCTACAGTTCTAACTTATAAGTGTTTTCGAGTTATTGAGAAGTTGTGATTTATAATATGAATTGTTCACCTGATATGCATAATGCAAGTACTGATGTACACAATAACGTTAAAAATAATAGTAATAATCATGCTCAAAATGATTTTGGATTAGGAGGTTTTATTCATATTATGAGATTCTTTAAGGAAAACAGTAAAGTGTTCAAGGGATTATCCCTAGGAAATATTATTCGTAAAATTACTGAAAACATGCCTGAATTACAGGCAGCTGTTAATACTATCGGCAAATTGTAATTTTTAAATATGTGAAGATATTTTTGGTTCTCTGAGTAATGGCTAGCTTTGTAAATAGTTATTTACACATTTTTACGTGGAATCCGGACTGTCCCGGAAAACTGATGAGCTCCGGGACTTTGTAAATGAGTATGATCCCTATATTTTCTTCCCACAAGAACACCGACTTCGCCCTGCCACTGCTATTTATGTGCAAAATTATACTGTGAATCGTTATAACACACCTCCTACTGTCATGAGCCCTGGAGGGGGAGGCGCTGCTCTTCTGATTAAACGCTGTATCTCTCAAACCCTGCTGCAATTCCACAGCTCTCATCCATTGAAGCTTCAGCTATTCCACTCATAACAAGCACCTCGACAACTTATATTTTTGTCTCCACGTACATTCCACCTACACGCAACCCTCAATTAGTCCTTACGGACTTACAGGTTCTACTCTCACTAGGCATGCATGTTATTATAGGCGGACACTTAAACACTCCGCGCCTGGAACTGCTCAATCCAAATGCCATACGACGCGTAATTTTCAACTTAGCCAACTCCACGAACTTACGCATAGCAGCACTAAAAACACCAAAACGGTATACTGCCCATTCAACAAGAATCATTGCTTTCTTACTGCTCAGAAACACCAGCTTTCCGCTTCATGCTTCTGTGCTGGATGAACTCTCTTCTGATCATAACCCGGTCACGATGATTCTATATATCAGTAGTTATACCTCACCATACACCAGAGCCTTTACTACTGACTGACACAAGTTTGCTAAAGCTCTAAAGAACATCCAGTGCAGGATACCCACGATGCACACGAGGGATGATATTAATAGTTTAATTCAGACTTTCACAGCTTCTATCATCACTGCTCATGCCAATGCACAGAAGGAAGTCCCATAGAGACGCACGTATAGAAGCAGAGAATGAAAGCAACTCATCAAACAACGTAATGCCGCAAGGAGACAATTCTAGAGAACCCGTAACCGTGAAGATAAACAATCATTCAACAGCCTCTCCAATGCTCTCAAGTCTCTATTAAATACCCAAGCACAACACAGCTGGACCAGATGCCTCAATGCACTCTCCACAGATGATAACTCACTGTGGAAAGACATTAAAAGGTATACGAAATGCCACAATAATATTTTGCCCCTTAAAGGCGTTCAAGGGACTCACTACATTGAAACTGAGAAAGCGGAACTCTTAGCTCAGGATCTGGAAACTCAATTTCGCACAAACAACATTCATGACACTACAACAGAAAATCTTGTTCATCAGTTTCACTCCACCTTCTCAACAATTCCACGTACAAACTACATTATTCCAGGCTTACCGTCAGAAGTCTATGCCATCATCACTAGACTCAAGAAACGAAAGAGCCCTGGTATTAACGCCATCACTAACTGCATGGTTAAAAGATTACCAGTCAAGACCGTCTTCATACTTACTAAGATTTGTAGTATTATCCTGACATGGCAACACTTCCCTCGGTCGTGGAAAATCGCTAAAATTGTCTCATCCTCAAATCTGGCAAGTCAGCATCGCAAATGGAATCTTACAGACCCATAAGTCTACTGTCATCCCTCCATAAGCAAAATCTGTGAAGCTGTACTCCTAAAGAGAATAAATAACTTTCTGGATGCAAACAACATCATCATTCCGCATCAATTCGGGTTTAGAAAACACCTTTCAACGACTAACCGACTGTACTGTGTCGTGGAAACCGTAGCTGAGGGAATGGCTACACGCAAGGTTACCAGAGGACTATTCCTCGACAACGCCAAGACTTTCGATCGAGTTTGGCTGGATGCCGTCACCTACAAATTACACGACCTGGGTTTCCTAGGCTACATAATTAACATTATTAATTCCTACCTGGCAGGTAGACACTTTGTTGCTCACGTTTCTGGAACAAACTCCACAAGCCATGCCATCCTGGCTGGTGTCCCACAAGGAACTTTACTTGGACATACACGTTTCAACATTTACGTGAAGGCATATCTTCCACACACGACATAGCATTAGCTATGCATGCAGACGGCACAGCGGTCTTCGAACAAAGTGCATTCGTAGGTCCAGTTAGCCAACGACTGCAAAATTACATACATACACTGGAGACTTGGCTTACCAAGTGAAAGATCCTTGTCAGTGTGGGAAAGACCAATGTAGTTGTGTTCACGAAGACCAAGTTCAAGAAACCAAGTTTTAAACCAAGTTCAAGAAAAATCTAATGTTCTATGGCATCTCAATTCCCTGGGCCAAGCAAGTCCGTTATGTTGGGGTGATCCTCAGTAAGACGCTTACATAGTCCCCACACATTACATCTATTATCCAGAAGTTTCGAGTTCGTAAAGTTAAACTATACCCCTTAATTTTTCCACATCTTACGTCCATTACTGTGTTATGCAAGTACAGTTTGGGCATATACTAAAAAGGCTAATAGGAAAATGTTGCAAGTCTGCCAAAATAGTGTTCTACGCCAAATAATTAATACAGAATTGTATATTCACAACAACAGGATTCATAAGGAATTAGGTGTTGAGTTACTGTGCACTCACTAATATAAACTGGCTAAAATATTTAATGAAAGGCAGCAATAAATTGACAATCCCAGTTTAAAATTTGTTACGACTATAACTATTTAAGCAATACTGATAGGTCCATGGCCCAGTTAAATATTTGGATTATGTAAAGATTTATTCTATTTTTATGATGTATTTATAATCACCCATAATACTTTCATATTTTGTGTCTTATACTTAATGTTCTGTTTTTGCATTCTCTCGTATTTACATATTTTTTCTTATGCATATGTGTTCATGTATATAATTTTTATTAACGGATTCGAATTGCCAATGTTTGCATTATCTTATCATATGTCACCAGTTCGTCGGCTTCTGAGCTCTAATAGATTAGATCAGCTTTAACCAGCATATTAAAATCTCATAATTTTCACTATTATTAAAATTCTTATTAAAATCTTCTTAAAAAATTCTAAATAATCCTTACGGTTATTGTATAATACAATTCAGAACCATCAAATTGTTCTGCAAGGGTTAGAGCCTTATGCTCAGGCACCCTGGTGCCTCAAACACCGTTCCACTGGGAGTGTCATCACAGCAGTCCAAGAGTAGGCATGCACTTAAAATACTAAATATCTTCTTTGAAGCACACGTACCGGAAAAAAAAGCATTACGGCCCACCTCATTTAGTTCGAATATAGGCCACGTACTGCACTTTTTCAATCATTTCATTCATTGCCCTACAATTTTTAAAAAGCTATTAAATTAATTTTGATGAATGTGTATGATGATGATGTATTTTGCATTAACTTTGTTGCTTTTAGAGTGATTAGTTTAAGGTCTACTTTAGTGCAATAAAATTTGTGACACGTATTTTGCATACATACACTTATTTCTCGCAGATTTTTTTTTTAGTCTAAACCTAATATATTTAAACTGAGAAAATTGCTCAACTAGAATGCCAAACATAGGCAAAAGTGATTCTGACAGGATATGGGGATAGTTTTTGGTCTTTCTTGAAATTATGTAAAAAAGCATTTTGAAGAAGTAATTTTTCCTTCCTTCCAAAAGCCCTTACAACACCAAGTAAATATATCTCTAAAAGCCTGGTTGAGTCAGTCGAAAATCAATTCTGAGTGCTACGGAGTAACTGCTATTTAATACGTTTTCAGAGTTTACTCTGTTAGTGATAATCGGTAATTTCTCATACGCTGAGGATTAGCCTACTATTGGCGTTCTCCTTTTTATATAAATTTACTAATTCCAATACACTCATTTTCTTCCTATTCGTCGAGTGAATATTCAACGATATTTATTACTCCATAGTTCGAATATGATCATTGGCTTACAATAAAAATAATATATTGTTCACCAACAAATATTTTATAGATACTAATCTCATTTAAATCAATAACATATTATTTTATATGACATGGCAAATATACATCTGCTTCCAGTGATATGTCATCGCATATCATTAGGCAAATATGTTCCTTATAACCATCAACAGAAAACCCGTTGCATGCTACATGTAGACTTAGTCTTTGTTTATTTCATAAATCTTTATTAAGTGATAAAGAGATCCTTTCTTAAAAACACACTAAACAATCATAATGATGTTACATCCATTTTTTTCTCCAGATGAAAGAAGTTTTTGACCAACAATATAAATTATAATTGCAGTCATAATTTTCTGTTAGCATTTTAGAACTTGTTGTAGACTTCTTTTCTGGTGTATATATGACTGTGGAGAATAAAGTGCTATTTTCCTTTTTTTTTTCTTGTAAAAGTTAATATTATACCTTTAACTAAATAATCTTTACTGAAACAAGAGAATAAATTTTAAAATGAAATTTCTTCACTTGAATTACATACATATTTGATGCACAGAATGAACGACAATCTAGTTACCCATATGATCTGTGGTCACATTAATCAGTTACATTTTTCTTTGATTGCATTTTACTATATAATTTAATAAACTTGAGCAACAATTATTCACATACGGATAATATTTTATTCAAAAACATACGCAAGCAGAAAATATCACTTAATTCCTCCTAAACTGTTCGATGCCTCAGTTACAAAATACTACTTAAAGTATTGTTGCGTGCGTACGGGTTCGTAATGGATTAAATGCACCAGTCGTTAAAAAAAAGTTAACAAATTTTTTCCTTCCACAAGAAATAAGTCAAAATTCTGAAATATTTCTTCAGAGATATTAGCACAATATCACAATATCTGAAACGTTAAACAGATAAAGTTAATCCAATCTCACAGCAAATTCGCTACAATCAATCACAACATTAAGTAAACAAACAGGTCGCTTAAAACAGCTACAACTACAACTGAGCTGAGGTGTTTCAAGTCGGCTTTTATAAGCTTTTTTAATTATTACTAGAACATTCTTGTAAAACTTCGATTTTTGTGGATGGCAGCAGCAATTACAAGATATTTATTTATTAAGTATTAAATGCACGCGCTCTTTTATTTTTACTTTTCCGACGTAGCTTTCGCTTCAAAAATCGTGTGCGTTCCAAGGGAAAATAAAGCAATTTTAAATACAATTCTAAATAAACAGCTAAATGAATATGAAATCCGTAACATTGGCCCATTCCCAAAGACTGCACGTTCCGGGCAGTACAATCCCTGGACAGGAAGCCTAACTTAGAACTAAGGCATCAATGCAATAATAAACATTACATTACAATAACAAAATAAACAATAATTGTAATCAGTAACTTTCAGCAAATGTAATACTATCAAACTCTAAATACAACTCAAATGCTATCAAATACTAAATACAAATACTATCAAGTACTAAATACAAATGTTATCAAATACTAAATACAAATCAAATACAAAATACAAATCAAATACTATCAAGTACTAAATACAAAAAAAATAATGGTCTTATAATATTTACATTACTATTTACAATTATACACACTACGTACTATGGCCATAGAAAGGAGCTAAACTGTCGTAATGGACGACTTTAGACTTACAGTTCGATGACTTACGGATCCGAACCACGACATCGTTCAGCCTATTTAGGACTGTGTACGGACCATTCCAAGGTGATTGCAGTTTCGGAGAGAGTCTACTCCGTCGAACCCGATTCCACAACCACACTTGGTCTCCTTCGTTGAAACGATGGCCAGTAGCTCTAGTGTCGTAGCGGGTCTTCATCTTCTCCGTCGCCAAGATGACTCGCTCTCGTGCAGTACGGTGCATCACTTCAAACCGGGCCTGGACATCTTGGATGTATTCCTCAGGCGATGAAGGCGCATCTGCAGGGCAGGTAAATAAGAGATCACAAGGCAGACGAAGATCACGGCGGATGAACATCTGGGATGGAGAATTGCTGGTAGTCTTGGGTTTCTCTTCAACCCTAGTATGGTTTCGGCAGCTTTCTGAGCAGAGTCTTTCAGACGAGACGTCGGCGTTTCCAGCTGAGGATCCCTTCTGATGATCGATAGTCATGTCCTCAGATGCTGAAAACAGTTTGTTGTTTTTGAAGTCTAAGGAAAAATTGTATTTCCTTAAAAAGTCCAATCCTAGTATGCAAGGATATGTAATATCCTCCACACATGCCGTGGTATAGTAGGTGGCATTTCCAAAGGTGATGTTCACGCTTAACTTTCCTTCTATGTCGAGTTTCTCACCGGACGCAGTCTGAAGGGTAATACAAGATCAGTTTATCCTTAATTTTTTTTAGCTAAATCTCTTCCAATGATAGTAACATTGGCTCCTGTATCAATGATCCTGCTGCAAGGAAGTCCATCGATATGCCCATTGTTCGGTGTCTGGAAAGAGCATTGCTTGGCAGCGTTGTTTTACGCCAAGCACAGTTTGGCTTTTAGTGTAACCCTAAAGTCATTACATTTTTTGCTGATTAGTATCTATGCAGATTGTCTTAATGTAAGAGCATATGGTTGCTCGCTCTTAGCTAAGTTACATAGGTAGCTATAAGCACATGCGTGTGCTAGTATTCAATAATGTTGTTTTGTTAAAATAAATTTGTTATTGTTAATATTACAGTCCACTTACTGAAGTTAAGTTTCATTAAATAAGTTTGAGCTATCTTCGGCAAGAACAGTTTGGTACGTCGAGCGTGACAAGAATATGGCTGCTAATATTGTTTCATTGAATCGTCAACGCGGCGTAGTGAAAGCGAAACTCGGAACTTTGATAAAATTCCTTGATGAATATAAAATGGAGGAGAATAAACTCAACCATGATGTCATTATGAAGACTAAATTGGATGCTTTATTGGAATTAAAATTTCGGGTTAAACAACTCATAGTGGAATACACCAATTTACCAGAGGAAATTGATTTGAAAGATGATCTAAGCCTTACACAAGAATTGGAAGAAAAAGTCGAAGAGTTCGAAGTAAGATTTAGAATTTTTCTTTCTAATTGTGAAACAAATAATAAAGACAAATTTGAAAACAAAACTGCTTCTAAATCAAAATTTAAACTGCCTGATTTACCTCTTCCTCAATTTTATGGTAAATATGAAGATTTTAAGAATTTTAAAGTGCAATTTATGTCTATGATTGGTAATAACAATGATTTAAATGATACTGAGAAACTGTTTTATTTGAAAGCATCACTTAAAGGTGAAGCAAAAATGTTAGAATCATGTCAGGATACATTTGAGTCGCTATTTTCTGCACTTGAAAGCAGATATGAAAACAAAAGAGCAGTAGTTGATGCTTTTATTAATAATTTGTTGAACTTTGAAAAAATAAATGACTCACCTTCTGAGTTGAGATCACTGGTAGATAATGTTAAAAGATGTTTGAGATCTTTAAGTGTATTAGAATTTGATAGAAATAATTTATCTGATGTTTTGATATTAAATATCTTATTGCATAAATTAGATAGAGATTCTAGAAAAGCATTTGAACTAATCGTAAAATCAAATGAAATTCCCAAACTTGATGAATTTTTAGAATTTCTTGAAGAAAGAATTCGCATTCTTGAAGAAATAAACAAAAGTAGTTTTCCTAAGCAAAGCTATGCTACTAAAGTATCAAATCAATTAAGTCGCTCTAAAAATTCAAAATCTTTGGTAACTAAAACAAACCCTTTTCAAAAATGTATTATGTGTAAAGAATCGCACCCAATTTATCATTGTTCGAAATTTAAGAGCATTTCTGTTTCTGAGAGGTATGATTTTGTTAAAGAATATAAACTATGCATTAAATGTCTTTCTCCATCGCACTTATTATCGCAGTGTAAAGCTAAATTCTGTTGTTATGTCTGTAAGAGAGACACACATCATACGCTGTTGCATAAAGGTAACGAAAAACCAAATCAATCATCGAAGGAAAAAGAGTTGACCTTGAATATTTCGTCAGTGAATGTGAAAGAGGACTGCCCCTCTCCCACCCACACAACTTTGATGGCAGCTGCAAATAAGTCTAAATTTGTGTTAATAAATACAGCGATTGTTTATCTTCGCGATGTTTATGATGAACGAATTCCTTTTAGAGCCGTGCTTGACTCTGCTTCGACGTCCAATTTTTGTACTGTTAGTGTTATGAACTCATTAGGAATAAAAAAAGAACGAGTATTTATTCCAATTACTGGAATAGGCAACACTACTTTGAACGTTAAATCTCAAATAAAGACGCGTTTATCGAACTTAGAAAAAGAAAATGAATGGGAAATAGAGTTATTAGTTGTTCCCAAAATAACAAACATGACGCCATCGAAATCTATTGATATTTCGCAATTAAATATTCCGAACGGAATAAAGTTAGCTGATGACGAATTTTTCAAGGCAAAAAAGGTAGACCTATTATTAGGAGAGGAATTATTTTTTGAATTTTTAAAAACAGATAAAATACGTTTAGAAGATAATGAGTTATTTCTTCAAAACAGCTGCTTCGGCTTTTTAGTTTCTGGAAGCATTAGAATTCCAAATGTAAATAATTATGACTTAAATTATTGTTTTTTGTCAACAGAGATTAATTCGTTAAATAACTTAGTAAAATCATTTTGGGAAGTTGAAGAAGTAAATGAAACTTAACTTCAGTAAATGGACTGTAATATTAACAATGATGTTCGGTGTCTGGAAAGAGCATTGCTTGGCAGCGTTGTTTTACGCCAAGCACAGTTTGGCTTTTAGTGTAACCCTAAAGTCATTACATTTTTTGCTGATTAGTATCTATGCAGATTGTCTTAATGTAAGAGCATATGGTTGCTCGCTCTTAGCTAAGTTACATAGGTAGCTATAAGCACATGCGTGTGCTAGTATTCAATAATGTTGTTTTGTTAAAATAAATTTGTTATTGTTAATATTACAGTCCATTTACTGAAGTTAAGTTTCATTAAATAAGTTTGAGCTATCTTCGGCAAGAACACCCATTGATGGGTAATCCCTTACTGTTGCCACACACTGCAGAAATCTTGAGCGCTTTAAAACGGGGTTATTCACTATCGCTGAAACTCTGCTCCACGATATGATCATTAATTTCCTTCCTGCGTCGTTGCTGGAAAATGGTCTTATTTTCCGTACATTGGGGTATTCCGCAATCCCTTCGTACGTGGCCTTCAGCTCCACAGTTCCAGCACTTCCGTTTCTTGTTACTCGTTTTCCATCACATGGCATTTAATTGTCTGTTTATATCGTCCGTCTTATTTCCCGAACTCTGTAATGTTAGGCAGTTCCTTTGCATCTGCCCTAAAGTACCTCAGTTCCAGCACTTTACTGTCGGTTTCTTATCACTAATATATCGTCTCAAGGTATTGACTTGTCTGGATAAATCATCTAAACGAACCATCAACTGATTCATTGGCTCGTGGACTCACGCAGCTCTGACTGGGTGGTGATCTCTACGAGTTGCTTGCTGAGCTGCCTCTAATTTCATGGCATACACTAGAGCCCTTTTTATAGCACTCACATCTGCCATTCGCAGTGCTTTCTGTATTTCAGGATTTCGGATGCCATCGATAAAGTATTCCAGGGACAGAATTTCCCTTGTTTCTCTCGGACACTCCTTAAAGGCTAGATAGGACAGCCTTTCAACATCCGTAGCGAGCTCTTGGAGTGTTTCGGTGGACTTCTTTTGACGGGATTTTAATTGAAGCCTACTGTACTCTTTCAAACATTTCTCCCTGAAACGCAGCTCCAATGCGCCGGATAGAGCTTCCAAGTCTAGTCTCTGGTTTTCTGGAAGAGTCTGCAGGATATCCCCTGCGTCTGCTCTTAGTGATGCAGCGAGATGACAGGCCTTAGCTTGGGAATCCATTCGCATCCGCAACTATAGAAAATTGTGTCTTATACACTTGCCAAGAGGTCTTCCCATCATATGTCGATAGCTTCAAGAGGGGCGAGCAGGCATGGGTAAAAATTTAAAGCCATCCGAATTGTTTCCTGCTATTGCTACACACGTCTTTAATGCGTCAACTTCTTTGGCGACGGCAGCAAAAGCCTGTCATGGATTTGTTTTTCCACGGCAGTAACTCTCTCTTCTATTTGTTCTTTCACAGAAGAAACCCTGTAATCGATTTGTTGTTCCTCGGCAGAAACTCTCTCTTCTGTTTGTTCCTTGACAGAAGAAACGTTCTTTTCAATTTGCCCAACTTTATTTTCAACGGTGTCTATTCTGCCTTCCATACACTCAAATTTGTTTTCTATTATACATGTAATCTCTTCTTTAACAGCTTTCATTTCATCTTTAACAGATTCTTGAACAGCCTTCATTTCATCTTTAACAGATGATTGACCAGCTTTCATCTCCTCTTTAAAGGAATCTTGGCCAGCTTTAATTTGTTCTTTAAATGATGCTTGGAAAGCTTCCATCTTTTCTTCGAATGCAGCAAAAGCAATGACGAGTTGTCTCAATTGTGCTCTCATAGCTCTAGTGAAAGGCATTCAATCCCATTCCTGACACCAAAAATTGTTGCGTGCGCACTGGTTCGTAATGGATTGAATGCACTTGTCGTTAAAAAAAAGTTAACAAAATTTATTCTTTTCACAAGAAATAAAACAAAGCACTGAAATACTTCCTCAGAGATATTAGTACAATACCACAATATCTCAAACGTTCAAGAGAATTCACTTCAAAACAGATAAAGTTAATTCAATCTCAAAGCAAATTCGCTACAATCAATCACAGCATTAAGTAATCAAACAGTATGTATGAAAAGATTGCACATTTTTAACTGAATTCAGCTCTGAGGATCGGCAGCAAATCAAGATAAGACAGTGCTGTTAAAGCCTAATTTCCATTAGTCCGTTGCGAACGCATCACGTTATTGGGAAAAACGCATACGCAGACGGTCGACCGTTTAAGCTCCGTTTCCATTAGCGCGTTACCAACGCGTAGCGTATTAGGAGAACATTACGCAGACGGACAACCGTTTACACTTTTGCGTTGGATTTACGCTTACGGAAGTTCGGTGGTCAATTGCATTCATTGCCACCTAATGTCTCTGATTTAACTTCAGGGATTCGGACTCTTAAAATACTTAAATTCGATGTTATTGGAATTTTTTAATTCTTCTTATGAACTGTGAAAGCAAAGCAAGTTAGCAATTTTTAGATAAGTAAGGTTATAATGCATATTATGAACATCTCTAATTGCATGCAAGCTGGAGTAATTTTTGAAAATTCGTTTCTAGAAGCCTTAAATATTATCGAAATAATATATAATTAAAACTAAAACGTATTGTTACTGTAAAACGAATAAAAAAGTTAAACACATTTAAAAATAGCTGGTACCTTAAAAATAGAGAGCAACTATAAAGAAAGGTTCTCAATATTTACACAAAATTTCCTGTGCTTGTATACCGCTGACTACTATGTGAGATTGTATATTTTTAAAATATGCGCAAATTTGGGGATAAAACAGAGAGTATATAAAATTTTAGCATCAATTTTTTCAGTGTCATAGCTGGATAATTTATTAGAAATCTCGTTTGTTTTAAACTGCACTATGCGCAGTTATATTTTATGCATAATCCATAAAATATTATTTTTAATTTATAAATTTTAAATTCATAGCTTTTTATAGAAGTTATAAAAATAAGCTTTTTTCTCTTTATATATGTGTACATGGTAAATAAAATAAAAATATTTAATTAATTCCTGTGCTTCAGCTGGACAGAACTGAATTTTAAAGCAATTATTAGAATAAGTTTTTTAAAAATTGTTTTATTAAAAATGTTCAGGGCATTAATACTATCTCATGTTCATTAGTATTGAAAGTTTAGAGCTGGAAACATCCCAAAGTCTTATCACATATATGTACATTCACATTTAAATTGAAACGAAAAAAAATATTTATATATATATATATATACAGGGAGTATATTTTAAATTCGTATTATATTATAACTTTCAAAATAAATTCTTGAGGGGAAAATTTAAATAAATAAGAACATAAATAATACATGATATTTAATGCACACAATACCAGAAATATATTTTAAAACATAAATATAGATCAAATTGGAACACGGAACTAAGAAAATTGCAAACTGTGTGGAAAAAAGTATGAGATTCGAACTCACGACCCAAAAACTCACAGTTCGGTATCGCTATTCTATTACCACACTCACGTGATTAACAGTTTTGGCTTATATACATTATCAAGTAAATGAATTCGTAAAACTAATTTTTTTTATCCTATTTCAAGTTGCTATCGTCTAAAAAATTCACCAGAATTTGTTTTTCAGCTTCTAGGACTTTTCTTACAAAAAACATTGTTTTTTAAAGTGGCGTTCCGATTAATGTTAAACGGACTGCTAAAAATATATTCCATGTGCTTATAAATATATGTTAGCAAAAAACGTATATTTGTAAATAGAGAAATACAAATTTAACATACCGTATATACCCGCGTATAAGTCGACTCCCCCACTTCGACATAAAAAATTCGTAGGAAATAAGAAACCCGGGTATAAGTCGACCCCCCCCACTTCCGAAATCGATCGAGAAATTTCGAAAAATTTTTATTAAGTACTACATTTATTCAAAATCATCTGAGGAAAAAAAAAGTAAATATACGATAAAAAATACCTTGGTAAATAAACAAAATCAGAATCCTTCAACGTCCGATTCACGGTCAGATTCGCCAACATTTCACAGAACTCTTCTGTCGTCAATGGCTCGTCATCATACATATTTTCAGTCTCGAACTCTGTATTGTTACAATCACTACTAGAGCCTTCGTCGTCATTTTCACTTTCAAAAACAGCTTCATCTTCCGTGCCGTCTAGTTCGTTGCTAATACAACATTTTTTAAATGATTTTATAATCATTTCAGAGGGTATTTCGTTCCAAGCATCTTTAACCCACTGAGCAATTAATGTAATATCGAGCTTTTTAATGTTGCCTCCCTTTGTAAATGTTGGTCGACCGGAACTAATCCACTCTGCCCAATATTTTCTAACATTTACTTTGAAGGGCTTATTGAGGCAGACATCTAGGGGTTGAATGAAGGATGTCAGTCCTCCCGGAATTACGGCCACAGTCGTTTTTAGGTGTTTTGTCCCTTCTCAGAAAAGTGTCCACGAAAAGAATCGTATACTAAAAGAGAAGGTTTTTTGAAAGCTGCTCCCGGTCTTTTATCCCACTCATTTTTAAGCCAATCGACTGCTCCGTTAGCATCCATCTATCCCTTTTCATGGACGCGAACCAGCACACCTGATGAAAACACAACGTTTTTCGGTAAAGTTTTTCTTTTAAAAATAATCAACGAACTAAACTTACTGCCATCAGCCAAGCAGGAAAGAACGACCGTAAAATGGGTTTTTTCATGCCCTGTCGTTTTTATCAAAATGCTTTTTTCCCCTTGCAGTCAATTGTTTTATTTTCTGGTAGATCGAAACACATGGGGGTTTCGACCATATTCCCTATTTGGGAAAGTTCAAAAGAAGTCCTTTTTCTTACATCGATAATGTATTTTTGAAACTCCATAACTTTTGCTTCCAAATCAGATGGTAACTTTTGCTCCAGTTTGGTGCGTTGGCGTAAATACAAACATTGGCGATTCATAAATTTAGTGCACCAATGTGTTGATGAACGAAACGTGTTTGGAACACCATACTTTTCTTCTATTGTAAGCTTCATTGCTCGTAAACGTATGCCAGTTCTAGGGACACTTTACGGAAGACGGGGATGCCTGATGTATAACTTCGGTAAGCAGGCATATGGCCCTCGCCCTCCCCTGTTTCTCTTTTTTTTTATCAGCTCCACCAGAGCCGAGGGAGCGGACAAGACAGTACCAGTACGGTCCCTGCCGATCCCGAGCCCACCTGGGTACAATACCCGGGTTCTAGTCCTGTGAAGAATAAGGTACAATAGTACCTGATATTTTACCCCCGTGGTTGAGACTGCCTAAGTACAGATCCTAGCCAGTACTTCCCAGGAATTCTCCTGAGTCAAACCCCGGGGGGGGGGAGTTCTAGGGACAATGAAACCATTCTGCCGGCACTCTAACACCCAAGCATACAAGTCATTTTCGAGTTCTGGAAAAGAAGCTTTTCCATGTCGCGACGCCTTTTTCGATTTCGGGATTTTTTGTAACTTTATTCTTGCGCCAATCGCGAATCAATTTTTCGTCAACCCCAAACTGACGAGAAGCAGCACAGTTATTAGTCTCTTCCGCGAAAGAAATAACTTTTAACTTAAATCCAGCAGCGTATGATTGACGTTTCTGTTTAACTACCAATAAATCAGCCATATCAACAGAAACAAGAAAGGAAACAAAACCGTACTGGTCCGTCGAATCTGGACGTTAAACCGAAGAGTTTTCTGCCCCCAAACAACCAATCAGCATCCAGCAGGCAAAAGTATTGCCAACATATCGCCAACTTTTTTATTGCTCGATAGTGATCGGTTGTTCGGGGGCGGAAAATTCTTTGATTTAATCGAAACTTACTCTAGTTAAAGTGAAAACTTACTCTAGTTAATGAAACTCTGTGATTAGTGCGTCACATAATTTAATTCATGAAATTACTTCAAGTAAGTGACTTATTTGATAAGTCGTCCAATTTGAGTGCGGGAAGAAATCAACTGCATTATATAAAGAAATTTTTTAACTTCCAATTCTTTTAATTTTTTATGGCCCCGCGTATAAGTCGACCCCCCCCCCACTTTGAAGTCTTTTTTTGTCCAAAATATCTCGACTTATACGCGGGTATATACGGTACTCTTTAATGCAGTGGAATACTTAAAAGGTTATTAAATTTAATTTATAATTAACGTTTTTAGTTTTTACCTGTTTCAAAAGAAAAAATAACAAATCTTTTCATGCCATATGTGATTTGCTATAGCAGTTTGATATAGTCAGACGTTCATTAAAGGTAAATGTGTATGCAGAACTGGGAAATAATTTTCGGAACAAATTTTCCTATTTCATGAACTTGGCATTATATTTTTTGCGCCTGATTTCTTTGACAGTAATCACTGCTCTTTACGAACTAGTAATGTAGTTGCAGTTATCTTATTTTTCTTATCTTTTTTTAAACTAAATTCAGCTGATTGCTGTCTTTTTCAGCACGCAGATTTCTCGCTATAATGTTAATTCAGAAATAAGTATCTTTTAGCAAAACATTCTTTCCCTGAGCCAGCGTTCATACATATTGCTACTTCTGCCGCCATTAGTTTCTGGTGACAACACCTGATTACTCCTTTTTTACCACGTGGCCCCAACGTTGCCGCAGACGTATGGATAGCAGTTGAACATTGTTGAACTTCATCCCTTCCGTCATCCGTCGACGGACACCAGATGTTAATCAAAATGAATTCGCTCCCTGATTGGAGAAACGCATACGGAACGCCTTAATAACCCAGTAGTGGAAACGGGCTTTAAGTGTTTGTCATGCCATTTAGTAACTTTTAGCCCAGTGCATGTGACAGCAGCCATCTTTTGAAAGAGAGACTGAAAATGTGATGCTTAGTCTTGAAGAGAAAGGGCATAGGATAATATGTCATCATTCAAAGTGCGACATATCTGCGGTCTGAAATTTATCATATAAACAAGAAAGCCCATTCTATATAACTGAAAACATTATAGAACTCCTTTCAAGTGAAAAAAAGCTTTGACATAACTGGAATTAAAGGTATCATTGAACCTGTGATGTCATCACCTCCCAACCCATGAGAACAAACGAAACCGAGATTCAGCAGACAAAATTACTGCAGTAAAATCTGGTGTTTTAGAGCTCAGTTATAAAGTGCAACTTTATGCCTTGCTTCGAAAAGAGGTATCTTCTGTTAGGTACTTTCTTTAAAACTATCAAACATTCTGCACTTACGCAATAAATCTTTTATTCGCGCCTTATTTACATATCATTGAAATGGTACAACTAAAATTACAAGATTATTAGCGCGCTTCATAAACATGTTATCGTTCAACTCGGCTTCCATCATAACGATCTGTCGTTGCCATTCGGGGAAAAATAAAATATTTTAAAAAAATCAATGTGTTGCGTTTACATTCGGGCACTCTGACTTAGGGGTCTAGTCTGAGATCGATGGCGGAAAACCAGTCGAGATATTCTTTCCACTCGACAGCAGACGGGAGAGCGAGTCCGACCGACACCCCCCAGACAAAATATGCTCCGTTTCCATACTTATGGCTCACATTATCCCATCTGTATTTACATATAATAAATTTAAAACTTTTAATTATAGACTTGCTTAAATTAATTACACTTCTAATCAGAATAAAAGTAAAATCTATTTTTTCACAAAAAACGAATAAAAGTTAATTAAATTTGTATTTTCACATCTTTGAATAAGATTTACATTTATAGATTTTTCTGACGTGTTACTCATCTTCATGTTTAATAGTAATGAATGTAATGTAAATCGAACTTCAGATAATGAAACATAGAAATCTTTGCGCCATTGTACTTGCAACAAATGCATAAATGAAATACATTCGCCGACCGCATAAAATTGCTTCGGGGGCCGGCAGTTTGAAACCACTGTTATAGACAACATTCAAATTGCACAAAAATAATATTTTATGGTTTAACTTTTCATGGAATAAATACAGATATATTCATGTATGATTTACCTTCTCAACGCAAACGCTACACTTTGCCTTACGTAAGGCTCCTCTAGAGTCAGAGGAGCCTTAGATCGAGACGATGACACGAGACTCGCTCTTTGTCTAGTAGGTCACAAAAAAGACCCGTTCTTCCATCTCAACGGTATCCAGACTAGAGCCCTTAGTTACGACCTCGGAACACTAAGAATTTATACATAAAAAAATTAAATATATAATATTAAAATTTAGAGTTCGAAAGCTTTTAACTGTCATATAGACTCACCTTCCTATTCTATTCTTTTCTATTCTTTTTCCGTCCTTTTCTATTCTTTTTCCGTGTCCTAGGTTTAGTAATAAGCGGCGTGTTGTTATCATTATCAGCAACACATCAGCGTCATCATCGTCCTCCTCTGATTCAACTTGACACTGCCATGATTTCAATTGGCTGACATGAGCCGTCGTACTAAAGAAACGCCCTTTCGCCTTCCCTTCTAATTGAGTCAATCTACAGGTATCGCTTGGTAAAACGTCTGTAACTACCAAAGGTCCTCGATATTTGGGTTGTGTTTTAGTTGATTCTGCAGTTGATTTAGGTACTCTTCTATTCCCCTCGATCCCCTACTATTTCCCCTCGATCGAATGTTAAAGAATTACTTTTCTTGTCATAATTTGCTTTACTAGCTTCATTCTGTAAGATTACTGGATCCTCCCATTCATTTACGTCTTCGTCTGTAATCATCCTCATCAATCCGTCGTTGAATTTTAATGAATAACCGTGAAGCATTTCGAAAGGAGTTTTATTTGTAGTCTTATTTATCATATTGTTTAAATTCCTTTCGCATTCCTTAATCTTTTTGTCCCAATCCCTATGATTCGGATTTTCCATATTCGTTTTAATTGTAGCCAAAATTGTTCGATTTGCTCTTTCCACCATTCCATTACAACTTGGATGTTCAGTTGAACCAAGCGTATGACTGATTCCATTATTTTCGCAGTACTCTTGAAATTCCTTCGCTGTGAAACATGTCCCTCTGTCGCTGATAATTTTTTCTGGTAACCCAAAATCATTTACAAAACTCTTCAATGCAACTAACACATACTTTGTTGCAGTACTTTTCATAGGATATAAGCGTGTAAATCTTGTAAAATTATCAATTATTACAAATAATTCTGTATTTCCTCTTGAACTTTTTACGAATGATCCTAAATGATCTACATGTAGGATTGCAAAAGGTCTTCTACCAGGTCTAATTGGATGCAGTACTCCTTGTTTCTTACCACTAGGCACTTTAGTTACTAGGCATTCGAAACACATCGAAATGTGACACATAACATATCCTTTCATTCTTTTAAACCAGTATGACTCCTTGATTTTGGCAATAGTTCTATCTGCTGAAAAATGTCCCAAAAGATTGTGAAATTTTTCTATAATACCTTATCTCTTCGACTTAGATATGACGTATAACAATTTCTCCTTTTCCCTATCTTTTACTTTATGAAACAATCCATTATTCTTCAAGACGTAATTTTCAGTTACGTACTTCTCTGCATTCATTCTGTCATTTATCTTTTTCTTTAAAATATCTATTAATTTGCGTAATTTTGGGTCTGAATGCTGAATCGTAAGAATTCGTTAGCGTTAAATAAACTTCCAAGTTGTTCTCAATTATAGAGTCTAAGGTTTCTTCTGGCTGATCAACTGGCGATCGGCTCAATGCATCTACGTGACTCATTTTTTTACCTTGTCTGTGCTTTATTTCAAGATCGTATTCTGGATCAGATTACTCCACCTTGCTATTTGAGGATTTGAACTTTTCTTCTCGTTTAAATAAACTAAAGCTTGGCAGTCTGTAATTATAGTAAATCGAATTCCAATCAAGAATTGTCGATGTCGTGTCAAAGTCCAAACCATAGCCATTAATTCTAATTAGCTTGAATGATAATTCTTTTCTGTTTCTGTTCTTCCTCTACTTACACAATAAACTAAATGCCACTTTTTATCTTCACCTTTTTGCAACAGCATTCCTGGCAGCCCTTTGCTGCTCGCGTCTGTGTGCACTTCAGTTTCTGCTTCCGGATTATATAACGCTAGTACTGGTTCGTTAGTTAAATGGTCTTTTAGAGTACTGAATGCTTCTTGCTGATCTTCATTCCAATGAAATGTTTCATCCTTCCTCGCCAGTCTCGTTAACGGTTCATCTTTCTCTGCATATTTCGGTACAAACCTTTTAAAAAACTTGTAAGACCTAAAAATTGTTTAACTTCATGTTCATTAGTTGGTTTAGGAAAGTTTAATATGGCTCGTACTTTTCTTGGTCCAGTTTGCATACCATTCGATTTTATTAGAAATCCCGAATACTCAACTTCATCTTTTCCAAAAATCGCATTTTGTCAGTTTCCATGTCAGCTTTGCTTCTCTAAATCTATTAAACACTTTTCTAAGTTTTTCCATCATTTCTTTCCAAGATTTAGCCGGAATTAATATGTCATTCAAATAACATAATACGTCTTTATTAAGCAGTGGACCTAAAACTTGATTCATAAGTCTCTGAAATTCTGCAGGAGCGTTAGCTAACCCAAAGATCATACGTTCAAACTGACCAGTATCATCTGCAGTGATGAAAGCTGTTTTCATTTTCGCTTCTTCAGTTAAAGGAATCTGTAGAAATCCATGAGCTAAGTGCAATGTAGTGAAAACTTTACATTCGCTAAGTCATTCAAGAAGATCATTTACCCTAAGGAGTGGAAATTTAACAGTTTACAAATTCAACTTTCTGTAATCTACAACTAATCGTAGTTCCCCTGCCCGTTTCCTTACGAGTAAACCTGGGCTAGCATACGGAGATCTTGTGTCAGTAACAATTCCATATTTCTTCCATTTATTTATTATCTTCTTTATAGAAGCACGCTCCTCAACGTTGATTTTATATGACTTCAAGCAAACAGGCTTACCCCTTCAAATTCTTTAATCTTTGTTAAGTTTGTACACCCTAATTCCTCCATATTTAATGCAAAACAATCTCAATACTCATTCATCAAATTTAAAACTTCCTGTTTTCTGGCATAATATTGTTACGAAATTCACATTTATTTGGCTATTTATTTAGAATTGTAATTAAAATTCCTTTTTATTTCCCCGTGCAACGCAGACGATTTTTGAAGAGAAAACTACGTCGAAAAAAAATAGCAATAAAAATAAAAGAACGCGTGCATTTAATGCTTAATAAATAAATATCTCGAAAAGTTGCCAAAAACAAAAGAGAGAAAAATGCAATTAATAAGCAGACGATATTTAGAAAGATAAAGATATTTAGACTGGAAAATGAAATTATCTGAAATTAACCATACGCGCAGACGATATTTACAAAAGTAAAGATATTCAAACCTGAAAAGGAAAATATATAAGTTATTCCATCAATAAATGCCATAAGTTTGTTTATACCTTCATTATTTTATGAGTTATTAAACATCAAATTGGGTTTGGGACTTTATAAACCCCCTGTATTTCATCGCGAAGTGTTAATGTAATTGAACAGAATTAAATAATTAAAAATTGGTACTTAAGAAAACTACCTGTGTCGGCAAAACCTACAAAAATATTCTAAGTTTAATTAGAGAAAAGAGCCAACGAGGATATCTTATAATAGGTATGTATATTGAAGTACCCCTATGAAATAAACACTCAAGCACAGGTGCTTGATTACACAACTAATATATAATTATATTAGAAATATATGATATTTGTTCGATCTTCATCCCATTTATTCCAATAATGAATCAGGTAAAATAAATAAGATCAGTAACAGAGCGAAGAAATTTGAAATATAAATTAGAGACCTCATATTTTTCCGAATGGCAACACTCTGAGAATCTGCTGCGTTTGGGGACAAATAGTCGTAGATTTAAATTAAGGATCTTATGCTTCCCAGAATGGTAATACTTGCCGTAGACAAAATTTTCCCGTTCAATTTGTAGATTACGTTCCGAGATGTAGGGTCGCGAGTGCGGATTCTCTTTTCCTAAAATAATATTTTACGAGTTAAATGAAAAATTACTGATTAAGAAGTAAGATTAACTAGAAATAAACAGATCTAAAACAATAATTACAAGGTCTTCAAACGAACTTCTTTAGAGAGTGAATCGGCAATCAACGCTGGGTACCGTGGTTCGGTGGTCTAGGGGTATGATTCTCGCTTAGGGTGCGAGAGGTCCCGGGTTCAAATCCCGGCCGAGCCCAGTTACGGATAAAAGTTTTGGAAGTTTCATTTCTAATAATTTCGCATTTACAAAATTAAATTTGAATTTTGCTCGTCATTTTTGTAGCCTTTTAAACATTTTTCCCGTTCTAACCTAACAGAATAATTCATATCAAAATTTAGTATTTATTAAACTAAATATCAATGTTAAGCGTGCACACATTTCATTTCTATAATTTCGTGATTTTTTCTTATAAGAGAATGTATGTAATAATGAATTAATTTATTTTTATATTTAATTATTCAACTTTTTAAAAACAATTATGTCATGCCACTCCTGTTGGTTTATAATTTTTTAAATGATCTATATACTTGTCTGTTTATATGCATACATGTATGCATAAAATCCTGTGCTATATTAGGAGAATTTACTGCATGCTGAAAACCTAATGAAATTTGATTTCGATCAAATTTGGTACGAACACACATTTATAAACGAGAAAGAGAAGTCATTTTTTATGCGTATGATTGTGAGTAAAGCTTATACTGCAGGAATGTCTAAAATCCAGGTTCTGATTTGAAAACCATTATTAAAATTAGTGTGGTTCTCTGGGACTGTCAAACAGATTGCGCACAGTAACTGCATATAGGAAAAGAAGTAATTGAGGAATCCTAGTAATAGTCGAAACTCCTCTGCAGCAGGGCTGTTTTAAACACGTGGAACGCTCTCGGTGGGAATAGCGAGATGAAACTGCCCTCCCAAGAGTATTCCAGACTTGCTGTGTAATGTTAAGGAGAGGGGTTCTGGCTGACCATTGCATGTTTCGAATATCCTTACCTCCAACTAATCGTCGACCAGCTGAGCGCTATGTGGCAGACAAAAAGGTGAACATAGGATTCTAATTCCTGAAAAGTGGAACATAGGATTCTAATTATCTCTTCCTACCTCATAGAAGGCAAGAAGCTTTTGCCAAACACATGCAGGAATGTGCGGTAGTCCAACTTAATGCCTCCCTAAACCATTCGACCTCCACCGCCGTAATGATCCTTTTCCCTAAAGAGTGAGAGATGGCACCGTATTCGAAGGTCTCTCCAGACACAGGTACGCCGAGAATTCAGGCTGAAATTCGATTCATCTGTAAAAAACAATGTGCCCCACTGGAAGCGGGTGCACGGCACATGTAGCTTACATCTTGCTATATGCCCTTCCTTGTGTGCTGCAGGGAGCGTCAACGCGAGCAGCTGGTTTTCTGAGAGAGAACTAACTTCTGAAGTCGTCGGGCAACTGCAATCCGTAAAACTCGGGTTCCAGTAGCAGCATACAACTACACGCGAGAGCTGTAAAGCTGTAGGAGTCTTGTGTCGCAGCGCTGAAAGTGCCAAATAACGATCCTCTTTCGTAGTTGTGTATCTTGGTTTACTTCGTCAAGGATTCTGGATACAGATCTGGTGCCCCGAAATCGTTTCCACAACCTGCAGACGACTTTGGGATCTGTAGCCACATGCCTTGTGACTTTGCTGCATTCCAATCTACTGAGTATTCTCCATCTCATTCCTTCATCCATATATTCTTTGCTAAAAATTTCACGTGATACCTCTTAAAAGTTACCCAAACCTTGAGAGAAACCCAGCGAAAGAGACATGAAGGATTACGAACACGCAAGTCAGCTCCGGAGACAAAGAGGTGTACGCTTACGTATTCGACTTTGTATACTTACGTAATTCTTCGGTGGCATAATTAGTGGCTTTGTGCCAATACATTCCGTAAAAATAGACATAATTTTCAAATCCTTTAAATTTTGCACACGCGCGTATAAAATTTTAATGTGCATATACATTAATATTTAATTAAGAAGAATTTTTGCAGTCGGTATATAATTAGTCTACTAGAAACGTAGTTTAGTAGAATATAATACTTTTTGCCTAATCCTTTGGTAGAGAAAATCTAGAGGAACTTCTTTGAAATGATTCATATTCTCAGTGGATCAACATATTTCGGCATTATCCGACATACGCTAAAGATCTTATGCTTCATTCTCAGGCGATAATTAATCAAGATGCTCTCAATGTTCCTCATCTTTATTTGTAAACACAGAGCATTATAACTTACTGAATTCAATAATATCTGTTCGAAGCTCGTGTATTAAAAGGATGAATCGCAGTTTGAGATGTAGTTCGCATTTAATATTTGTTTTAAAATTTACCTGAATTCGGAAGTTTTACTCCATTGCGAAAAGTAATTGTTACTCTACTTAAATAAAAATCTCAGCATAGATATCATCGATTTGTTTGTTCAATAATGATCTGTTCGTGAAATTAGCTAATAAAGGATTGTTCAATAATCCTAAAACAAATTATTACGCAGCTATATGTTTCTCAAAATAATTTTTTGAGAACTTATTTGCGCTTACAAATTATTGACTTTCGCCGTTGCCTGACATTTATGCAACACTATAATCAGTTCAAATCCTTCAACACATGTCAGCGCGGCTCGATGGTCTAGGGC
The DNA here is from genome assembly GCA_000611955.2 of Stegodyphus mimosarum. NCBI lineage: Eukaryota > Metazoa > Arthropoda > Arachnida > Araneae > Eresidae > Stegodyphus > Stegodyphus mimosarum. The sequence continues at coordinate 42,654 of KK112873.1, forward strand.
TATGATTCTCGCTTTGGGTGCGAGAGGTCCCGGGTTCAAATCCCGGTCGAGCCCATGGTCATTTTACTTTTACCTTTGAGATTAAATAAATTCACTTCATTCTTTCGCTTTGGTTTGGTTATTTGAATATGCTTCAAAGAGGTTGAGGGATGTGTGGGGGTGCCATCGTGGAGTATTTTTTAAGCATTCTGCTGGAAGTACGTATGAAGATAGGTTTTGGAGCACCTGATATTAAAGTATTCATACTTTATAAAGGAAGTCGTGGAGCAAAATTAAAGCCACGCTCTCTATGTTTAATAAAAGATTCTTCGGATATGGTAACCACACGAGGCATATTTGCCTAAGAGAAAGAGGTAGTTACGTCAAATACATGTGTTTTTTAAAAAATGAAACGAAGATTTATATTAGAAAGGCCGTGTTTATTGCTTCAAAATCTCTGAATTTGTCAATCAGAAGGTAGATTGATTACATTCGAAAAATAAATCAATGATCTTTTATTTTGCAGAAAAGCAAAGATATTTACATCGCGCTATGGCAACGCATAGCTATTCAATCGCTAATTTCATCTGAGATTAGCTCGCTGATTCATTAAATCTGAAATTTCTATTAGAGACTTTACTTCTTGGCAAGTGGCAACACTCTGCGAATGTGCTGTGTGCGAGGGCACGCTTATGCTGAATGAAAGCCGTTATGTTTCGCGCAGTAGTAAACAGTTGTTAAACGGTATTTAAACGCTAAACTTTTTCCGTTCTTCTCATCTATCAATTTTGCCACGTCATCGTATGATCGTACTATATCGTATGATAAAGGAAAATAATATAGAGGGTGTTTATAAAGTTCTGAACCCATTTTGATGTTTAATCACTCATAAAATAATAAAGATAGATTAAAATTAATAACATAAATGGCTAAATAGACTCAAAAAGTTTCATGATCGTTGTCAATGAACTTCCACGTGTACCTTCTTCGTCGCACTAAGAATATCAATTCGATATTCAATTTCACGCCAGATACCGGCAAGCATGTCGGCATCCACAGAGGCTATTGCGGTTGTAATTCTGGCTTTTAGGTCATCAATGTTCGACACTCTCCTCCTGTAAACGTTATCCTTTACAAATTCCCAAAATCAAAAGTCCAGCGGCGTTATATCAGGTGCATGACGGACTTCGTTTCTATGAACCACCATAAAATCTGTGCTTTCTCTTGTGGTATATGCCTTCTTCTTAATATCCGGTCGAATAAAACATCACATACAAAAGTACTAGAACAAACACATCAAAAGTAAACATAACATTGCAAAAGTTGCCAAAAACAAAAGAGAGAAAAATGCAATTAATAAGCAGACGATATTTAGAAAGATAAAGATATTTAGACTGGAAAATGAAATTATCTGAAATTAACCATACGCGCAGACGATATTTACAAAAGTAAAGATATTCAAACCTGAAAAGGAAAATATATAAGTTATTCCATCAATAAATGCCATAAGTTTGTTTATACCTTCATTATTTTATGAGTTATTAAACATCAAATTGGGTTTGGGACTTTATAAACCCCCTGTATTTCATCGCGAAGTGTTAATGTAATTGAACAGAATTAAATAATTAAAAATTGGTACTTAAGAAAACTACCTGTGTCGGCAAAACCTACAAAAATATTCTAAGTTTAATTAGAGAAAAGAGCCAACGAGGATATCTTATAATAGGTATGTATATTGAAGTACCCCTATGAAATAAACACTCAAGCACAGGTGCTTGATTACACAACTAATATATAATTATATTAGAAATATATGATATTTGTTCGATCTTCATCCCATTTATTCCAATAATGAATCAGGTAAAATAAATAAGATCAGTAACAGAGCGAAGAAATTTGAAATATAAATTAGAGACCTCATATTTTTCCGAATGGCAACACTCTGAGAATCTGCTGCGTTTGGGGACAAATAGTCGTAGATTTAAATTAAGGATCTTATGCTTCCCAGAATGGTAATACTTGCCGTAGACAAAATTTTCCCGTTCAATTTGTAGATTACGTTCCGAGATGTAGGGTCGCGAGTGCGGATTCTCTTTTCCTAAAATAATATTTTACGAGTTAAATGAAAAATTACTGATTAAGAAGTAAGATTAACTAGAAATAAACAGATCTAAAACAATAATTACAAGGTCTTCAAACGAACTTCTTTAGAGAGTGAATCGGCAATCAACGCTGGGTACCGTGGTTCGGTGGTCTAGGGGTATGATTCTCGCTTAGGGTGCGAGAGGTCCCGGGTTCAAATCCCGGCCGAGCCCAGTTACGGATAAAAGTTTTGGAAGTTTCATTTCTAATAATTTCGCATTTACAAAATTAAATTTGAATTTTGCTCGTCATTTTTGTAGCCTTTTAAACATTTTTCCCGTTCTAACCTAACAGAATAATTCATATCAAAATTTAGTATTTATTAAACTAAATATCAATGTTAAGCGTGCACACATTTCATTTCTATAATTTCGTGATTTTTTCTTATAAGAGAATGTATGTAATAATGAATTAATTTATTTTTATATTTAATTATTCAACTTTTTAAAAACAATTATGTCATGCCACTCCTGTTGGTTTATAATTTTTTAAATGATCTATATACTTGTCTGTTTATATGCATACATGTATGCATAAAATCCTGTGCTATATTAGGAGAATTTACTGCATGCTGAAAACCTAATGAAATTTGATTTCGATCAAATTTGGTACGAACACACATTTATAAACGAGAAAGAGAAGTCATTTTTTATGCGTATGATTGTGAGTAAAGCTTATACTGCAGGAATGTCTAAAATCCAGGTTCTGATTTGAAAACCATTATTAAAATTAGTGTGGTTCTCTGGGACTGTCAAACAGATTGCGCACAGTAACTGCATATAGGAAAAGAAGTAATTGAGGAATCCTAGTAATAGTCGAAACTCCTCTGCAGCAGGGCTGTTTTAAACACGTGGAACGCTCTCGGTGGGAATAGCGAGATGAAACTGCCCTCCCAAGAGTATTCCAGACTTGCTGTGTAATGTTAAGGAGAGGGGTTCTGGCTGACCATTGCATGTTTCGAATATCCTTACCTCCAACTAATCGTCGACCAGCTGAGCGCTATGTGGCAGACAAAAAGGTGAACATAGGATTCTAATTCCTGAAAAGTGGAACATAGGATTCTAATTATCTCTTCCTACCTCATAGAAGGCAAGAAGCTTTTGCCAAACACATGCAGGAATGTGCGGTAGTCCAACTTAATGCCTCCCTAAACCATTCGACCTCCACCGCCGTAATGATCCTTTTCCCTAAAGAGTGAGAGATGGCACCGTATTCGAAGGTCTCTCCAGACACAGGTACGCCGAGAATTCAGGCTGAAATTCGATTCATCTGTAAAAAACAATGTGCCCCACTGGAAGCGGGTGCACGGCACATGTAGCTTACATCTTGCTATATGCCCTTCCTTGTGTGCTGCAGGGAGCGTCAACGCGAGCAGCTGGTTTTCTGAGAGAGAACTAACTTCTGAAGTCGTCGGGCAACTGCAATCCGTAAAACTCGGGTTCCAGTAGCAGCATACAACTACACGCGAGAGCTGTAAAGCTGTAGGAGTCTTGTGTCGCAGCGCTGAAAGTGCCAAATAACGATCCTCTTTCGTAGTTGTGTATCTTGGTTTACTTCGTCAAGGATTCTGGATACAGATCTGGTGCCCCGAAATCGTTTCCACAACCTGCAGACGACTTTGGGATCTGTAGCCACATGCCTTGTGACTTTGCTGCATTCCAATCTACTGAGTATTCTCCATCTCATTCCTTCATCCATATATTCTTTGCTAAAAATTTCACGTGATACCTCTTAAAAGTTACCCAAACCTTGAGAGAAACCCAGCGAAAGAGACATGAAGGATTACGAACACGCAAGTCAGCTCCGGAGACAAAGAGGTGTACGCTTACGTATTCGACTTTGTATACTTACGTAATTCTTCGGTGGCATAATTAGTGGCTTTGTGCCAATACATTCCGTAAAAATAGACATAATTTTCAAATCCTTTAAATTTTGCACACGCGCGTATAAAATTTTAATGTGCATATACATTAATATTTAATTAAGAAGAATTTTTGCAGTCGGTATATAATTAGTCTACTAGAAACGTAGTTTAGTAGAATATAATACTTTTTGCCTAATCCTTTGGTAGAGAAAATCTAGAGGAACTTCTTTGAAATGATTCATATTCTCAGTGGATCAACATATTTCGGCATTATCCGACATACGCTAAAGATCTTATGCTTCATTCTCAGGCGATAATTAATCAAGATGCTCTCAATGTTCCTCATCTTTATTTGTAAACACAGAGCATTATAACTTACTGAATTCAATAATATCTGTTCGAAGCTCGTGTATTAAAAGGATGAATCGCAGTTTGAGATGTAGTTCGCATTTAATATTTGTTTTAAAATTTACCTGAATTCGGAAGTTTTACTCCATTGCGAAAAGTAATTGTTACTCTACTTAAATAAAAATCTCAGCATAGATATCATCGATTTGTTTGTTCAATAATGATCTGTTCGTGAAATTAGCTAATAAAGGATTGTTCAATAATCCTAAAACAAATTATTACGCAGCTATATGTTTCTCAAAATAATTTTTTGAGAACTTATTTGCGCTTACAAATTATTGACTTTCGCCGTTGCCTGACATTTATGCAACACTATAATCAGTTCAAATCCTTCAACACATGTCAGCGCGGCTCGATGGTCTAGGGCTATGATTCTCGCTTTGGGTGCGAGAGGTCCCGGGTTCAAATCCCGGTCGAGCCCATGGTCATTTTACTTTTACCTTTGAGATTAAATAAATTCACTTCATTCTTTCGCTTTGGTTTGGTTATTTGAATATGCTTCAAAGAGGTTGAGGGATGTGTGGGGGTGCCATCGTGGAGTATTTTTTAAGCATTCTGCTGGAAGTACGTATGAAGATAGGTTTTGGAGCACCTGATATTAAAGTATTCATACTTTATAAAGGAAGTCGTGGAGCAAAATTAAAGCCACGCTCTCTATGTTTAATAAAAGATTCTTCGGATATGGTAACCACACGAGGCATATTTGCCTAAGAGAAAGAGGTAGTTACGTCAAATACATGTGTTTTTTAAAAAATGAAACGAAGATTTATATTAGAAAGGCCGTGTTTATTGCTTCAAAATCTCTGAATTTGTCAATCAGAAGGTAGATTGATTACATTCGAAAAATAAATCAATGATCTTTTATTTTGCAGAAAAGCAAAGATATTTACATCGCGCTATGGCAACGCATAGCTATTCAATCGCTAATTTCATCTGAGATTAGCTCGCTGATTCATTAAATCTGAAATTTCTATTAGAGACTTTACTTCTTGGCAAGTGGCAACACTCTGCGAATGTGCTGTGTGCGAGGGCACGCTTATGCTGAATGAAAGCCGTTATGTTTCGCGCAGTAGTAAACAGTTGTTAAACGGTATTTAAACGCTAAACTTTTTCCGTTCTTCTCATCTATCAATTTTGCCACGTCATCGTATGATCGTACTATATCGTATGATAAAGGAAAATAATATAGAGGGTGTTTATAAAGTTCTGAACCCATTTTGATGTTTAATCACTCATAAAATAATAAAGATAGATTAAAATTAATAACATAAATGGCTAAATAGACTCAAAAAGTTTCATGATCGTTGTCAATGAACTTCCACGTGTACCTTCTTCGTCGCACTAAGAATATCAATTCGATATTCAATTTCACGCCAGATACCGGCAAGCATGTCGGCATCCACAGAGGCTATTGCGGTTGTAATTCTGGCTTTTAGGTCATCAATGTTCGACACTCTCCTCCTGTAAACGTTATCCTTTACAAATTCCCAAAATCAAAAGTCCAGCGGCGTTATATCAGGTGCATGACGGACTTCGTTTCTATGAACCACCATAAAATCTGTGCTTTCTCTTGTGGTATATGCCTTCTTCTTAATATCCGGTCGAATAAAACATCACATACAAAAGTACTAGAACAAACACATCAAAAGTAAACATAACATTGCAAAAGTTGCCAAAAACAAAAGAGAGAAAAATGCAATTAATAAGCAGACGATATTTAGAAAGATAAAGATATTTAGACTGGAAAATGAAATTATCTGAAATTAACCATACGCGCAGACGATATTTACAAAAGTAAAGATATTCAAACCTGAAAAGGAAAATATATAAGTTATTCCATCAATAAATGCCATAAGTTTGTTTATACCTTCATTATTTTATGAGTTATTAAACATCAAATTGGGTTTGGGACTTTATAAACCCCCTGTATTTCATCGCGAAGTGTTAATGTAATTGAACAGAATTAAATAATTAAAAATTGGTACTTAAGAAAACTACCTGTGTCGGCAAAACCTACAAAAATATTCTAAGTTTAATTAGAGAAAAGAGCCAACGAGGATATCTTATAATAGGTATGTATATTGAAGTACCCCTATGAAATAAACACTCAAGCACAGGTGCTTGATTACACAACTAATATATAATTATATTAGAAATATATGATATTTGTTCGATCTTCATCCCATTTATTCCAATAATGAATCAGGTAAAATAAATAAGATCAGTAACAGAGCGAAGAAATTTGAAATATAAATTAGAGACCTCATATTTTTCCGAATGGCAACACTCTGAGAATCTGCTGCGTTTGGGGACAAATAGTCGTAGATTTAAATTAAGGATCTTATGCTTCCCAGAATGGTAATACTTGCCGTAGACAAAATTTTCCCGTTCAATTTGTAGATTACGTTCCGAGATGTAGGGTCGCGAGTGCGGATTCTCTTTTCCTAAAATAATATTTTACGAGTTAAATGAAAAATTACTGATTAAGAAGTAAGATTAACTAGAAATAAACAGATCTAAAACAATAATTACAAGGTCTTCAAACGAACTTCTTTAGAGAGTGAATCGGCAATCAACGCTGGGTACCGTGGTTCGGTGGTCTAGGGGTATGATTCTCGCTTAGGGTGCGAGAGGTCCCGGGTTCAAATCCCGGCCGAGCCCAGTTACGGATAAAAGTTTTGGAAGTTTCATTTCTAATAATTTCGCATTTACAAAATTAAATTTGAATTTTGCTCGTCATTTTTGTAGCCTTTTAAACATTTTTCCCGTTCTAACCTAACAGAATAATTCATATCAAAATTTAGTATTTATTAAACTAAATATCAATGTTAAGCGTGCACACATTTCATTTCTATAATTTCGTGATTTTTTCTTATAAGAGAATGTATGTAATAATGAATTAATTTATTTTTATATTTAATTATTCAACTTTTTAAAAACATTTTATGTCTGTTGGAATATTTCAGTTTATAATTTTTTAAATGATCTATATACTTGTTTGTTTATATGCATACATGTATGCATAAAAAAAATCCTGTGCTAGATTAGGAGAATTTACTCCATGCTGAAAACCTAATGAAATTTGATTTCGATCAAATTTGGTACGAACACACATTTATAAACGAGAACGAGAAGTCATTTTTTATGCGTATGATTGTGAGTAAAGCTTATACTGCAGGACTGTCTAAAATCCAGGTTCTGATATCGAACTGAAAACGATTATTAAAATTAGTGTGGTTCTCTGGGACTGTCAAACAGATTGCGCAGCGTAACTGCATATAGAAAAAGAAGCAATTGAGGAATCCCCGTAATAGTCGAAAACCCTCTGCAGCAGGGCAGTTTTAAACACGTAGCTCGCTCTCGGTGGGAATGGCGAGATGAAACTGCCCTCCCAAGACTACTCCAGACTTGCTGTGTAATGTTAAGGAGAAGAGTTCTAGCTGACTATTGCATGTTCCGAATATCCTTACCTCCAACTAATCGTGGACCAGCTGAGCGCTATGTGGCAGACAAAAAGTCGAACATAGAATTCTAATTCCTGAAAAGTCGAACATAGGATTCTAATTCCTGAAAAGTCGAACATAGGATTCTAATTATCTCTTCCTACCTCATAGAAGGCAAGAAGCTTTTGCCAAACACATGCAGGAATGTGCGGTAGTCCAACTTAATGCCTCCCTAAACCATTCGACCTCCACCGCCGTAATGATCCTTTTCCCTAAAGAGTGAGAGATGGCACCGTATTCGAAGGTCTCTCCAGACACAGGTACGCCGAGAATTCAGGCTGAAATTCGATTCATCTGTAAAAAACAATGTGCCCCACTGGAAGCGGGTGCACGGCACATGTAGCTTACATCTTGCTATATGCCCTTCCTTGTGTGCTGCAGGGAGCGTCAACGCGAGCAGCTGGTTTTCTGAGAGAGAACTAACTTCTGAAGTCGTCGGGCAACTGCAATCCGTAAAACTCGAGTTCCAGTAGCAGCATACAACTACACGCGAGAGCTGTAAAGCTGTAGGAGTCTTGTGTCGCAGCGCTGAAAGTGCCAAATAACGATCCTCTTTCGTAGTTGTGTATCTTGGTTTACTTCGTCAAGGATTCTGGATACAGATCTGGTGCCCCGAAATCGTTTCCACAACCTGCAGACGACTTTGGGATCTGTAGCCACATGCCTTGTGACTTTGCTGCATTCCAATCTACTGAGTATTCTCCATCTCATTCCTTCATCCATATATTCTTTGCTAAAAATTTCACGTGATACCTCTTAAAAGTTACCCAAACCTTGAGAGAAACCCAGCGAAAGAGACATGAAGGATTACGAACACGCAAGTCAGCTCCGGAGACAAAGAGGTGTACGCTTACGTATTCGACTTTGTATACTTACGTAATTCTTCGGTGGCATAATTAGTGGCTTTGTGCCAATACATTCCGTAAAAATAGACATAATTTTCAAATCCTTTAAATTTTGCACACGCGCGTATAAAATTTTAATGTGCATATACATTAATATTTAATTAAGAAGAATTTTTGCAGTCGGTATATAATTAGTCTACTAGAAACGTAGTTTAGTAGAATATAATACTTTTTGCCTAATCCTTTGGTAGAGAAAATCTAGAGGAACTTCTTTGAAATGATTCATATTCTCAGTGGATCAACATATTTCGGCATTATCCGACATACGCTAAAGATCTTATGCTTCATTCTCAGGCGATAATTAATCAAGATGCTCTCAATGTTCCTCATCTTTATTTGTAAACACAGAGCATTATAACTTACTGAATTCAATAATATCTGTTCGAAGCTCGTGTATTAAAAGGATGAATCGCAGTTTGAGATGTAGTTCGCATTTAATATTTGTTTTAAAATTTACCTGAATTCGGAAGTTTTACTCCATTGCGAAAAGTAATTGTTACTCTACTTAAATAAAAATCTCAGCATAGATATCATCGATTTGTTTGTTCAATAATGATCTGTTCGTGAAATTAGCTAATAAAGGATTGTTCAATAATCCTAAAACAAATTATTACGCAGCTATATGTTTCTCAAAATAATTTTTTGAGAACTTATTTGCGCTTACAAATTATTGACTTTCGCCGTTGCCTGACATTTATGCAACACTATAATCAGTTCAAATCCTTCAACACATGTCAGCGCGGCTCGATGGTCTAGGGCTATGATTCTCGCTTTGGGTGCGAGAGGTCCCGGGTTCAAATCCCGGTCGAGCCCATGGTCATTTTACTTTTACCTTTGAGATTAAATAAATTCACTTCATTCTTTCGCTTTGGTTTGGTTATTTGAATATGCTTCAAAGAGGTTGAGGGATGTGTGGGGGTGCCATCGTGGAGTATTTTTTAAGCATTCTGCTGGAAGTACGTATGAAGATAGGTTTTGGAGCACCTGATATTAAAGTATTCATACTTTATAAAGGAAGTCGTGGAGCAAAATTAAAGCCACGCTCTCTATGTTTAATAAAAGATTCTTCGGATATGGTAACCACACGAGGCATATTTGCCTAAGAGAAAGAGGTAGTTACGTCAAATACATGTGTTTTTTAAAAAATGAAACGAAGATTTATATTAGAAAGGCCGTGTTTATTGCTTCAAAATCTCTGAATTTGTCAATCAGAAGGTAGATTGATTACATTCGAAAAATAAATCAATGATCTTTTATTTTGCAGAAAAGCAAAGATATTTACATCGCGCTATGGCAACGCATAGCTATTCAATCGCTAATTTCATCTGAGATTAGCTCGCTGATTCATTAAATCTGAAATTTCTATTAGAGACTTTACTTCTTGGCAAGTGGCAACACTCTGCGAATGTGCTGTGTGCGAGGGCACGCTTATGCTGAATGAAAGCCGTTATGTTTCGCGCAGTAGTAAACAGTTGTTAAACGGTATTTAAACGCTAAACTTTTTCCGTTCTTCTCATCTATCAATTTTGCCACGTCATCGTATGATCGTACTATATCGTATGATAAAGGAAAATAATATAGAGGGTGTTTATAAAGTTCTGAACCCATTTTGATGTTTAATCACTCATAAAATAATAAAGATAGATTAAAATTAATAACATAAATGGCTAAATAGACTCAAAAAGTTTCATGATCGTTGTCAATGAACTTCCACGTGTACCTTCTTCGTCGCACTAAGAATATCAATTCGATATTCAATTTCATGCCAGATACCGGCAAGCATGTCGGCATCCACAGAGGCTATTGCGGTTGTAATTCTGGCTTTTAGGTCATCAATGTTCGACACTCTCCTCCTGTAAACGTTATCCTTTACAAATTCCCAAAATCAAAAGTCCAGCGGCGTTATATCAGGTGCATGACGGACTTCGTTTCTATGAACCACCATAAAATCTGTGCTTTCTCTTGTGGTATATGCCTTCTTCTTAATATCCGGTCGAATAAAACATCACATACAAAAGTACTAGAACAAACACATCAAAAGTAAACATAACATTGCAAAAGTTGCCAAAAACAAAAGAGAGAAAAATGCAATTAATAAGCAGACGATATTTAGAAAGATAAAGATATTTAGACTGGAAAATGAAATTATCTGAAATTAACCATACGCGCAGACGATATTTACAAAAGTAAAGATATTCAAACCTGAAAAGGAAAATATATAAGTTATTCCATCAATAAATGCCATAAGTTTGTTTATACCTTCATTATTTTATGAGTTATTAAACATCAAATTGGGTTTGGGACTTTATAAACCCCCTGTATTTCATCGCGAAGTGTTAATGTAATTGAACAGAATTAAATAATTAAAAATTGGTACTTAAGAAAACTACCTGTGTCGGCAAAACCTACAAAAATATTCTAAGTTTAATTAGAGAAAAGAGCCAACGAGGATATCTTATAATAGGTATGTATATTGAAGTACCCCTATGAAATAAACACTCAAGCACAGGTGCTTGATTACACAACTAATATATAATTATATTAGAAATATATGATATTTGTTCGATCTTCATCCCATTTATTCCAATAATGAATCAGGTAAAATAAATAAGATCAGTAACAGAGCGAAGAAATTTGAAATATAAATTAGAGACCTCATATTTTTCCGAATGGCAACACTCTGAGAATCTGCTGCGTTTGGGGACAAATAGTCGTAGATTTAAATTAAGGATCTTATGCTTCCCAGAATGGTAATACTTGCCGTAGACAAAATTTTCCCGTTCAATTTGTAGATTACGTTCCGAGATGTAGGGTCGCGAGTGCGGATTCTCTTTTCCTAAAATAATATTTTACGAGTTAAATGAAAAATTACTGATTAAGAAGTAAGATTAACTAGAAATAAACAGATCTAAAACAATAATTACAAGGTCTTCAAACGAACTTCTTTAGAGAGTGAATCGGCAATCAACGCTGGGTACCGTGGTTCGGTGGTCTAGGGGTATGATTCTCGCTTAGGGTGCGAGAGGTCCCGGGTTCAAATCCCGGCCGAGCCCAGTTACGGATAAAAGTTTTGGAAGTTTCATTTCTAATAATTTCGCATTTACAAAATTAAATTTGAATTTTGCTCGTCATTTTTGTAGCCTTTTAAACATTTTTCCCGTTCTAACCTAACAGAATAATTCATATCAAAATTTAGTATTTATTAAACTAAATATCAATGTTAAGCGTGCACACATTTCATTTCTATAATTTCGTGATTTTTTCTTATAAGAGAATGTATGTAATAATGAATTAATTTATTTTTATATTTAATTATTCAACTTTTTAAAAACAATTATGTCATGCCACTCCTGTTGGTTTATAATTTTTTAAATGATCTATATACTTGTCTGTTTATATGCATACATGTATGCATAAAATCCTGTGCTATATTAGGAGAATTTACTGCATGCTGAAAACCTAATGAAATTTGATTTCGATCAAATTTGGTACGAACACACATTTATAAACGAGAACGAGAAGTCATTTTTTATGCGTATGATTGTGAGTAAAGCTTATACTGCAGGACTGTCTAAAATCCAGGTTCTGATATCGAACTGAAAACGATTATTAAAATTAGTGTCTCTGGGACTGTCAAACAGATTACGCAGCGTAACTGCATATAGAAAAAGAAGTAATTGAGGAATCCCCGTAATAGTCGAAAACCCTCTGCAGCAGGGCAGTTTTAAACACGTAGCTCGCTCTCGGTGGGAATGGCGAGATGAAACTGCCCTCCCAAGACTATTCCAGACTTGCTGTGTAATGTTAAGAAGAAGAGTTCTAGCTGACTATTGCATGTTCCGAATATCCTTACCTCCAACTAATCGTAGACCAGCTGAGCGCTATGTGGCAGACAAAAAGTCGAACATAGGATTCTAATTCCTAAAAAGTCGAACACTAGATTCTAATTATCTCTTCCCACCTCATAGAAGGCAAGAAGCCTTTGTGAAACACATGCAGGAATGTGCGGTAGTCCACCTTAATGCCTCCCTAAACCATTCGACCTCCACCGCCGCAATGATCATTTTCCCTAAAGAGTGAAAGATGGCACTGTGCTCGAAATTCTCTCCAGACACAGGTACGCCGAGAATTCAGGCTGAAACTCGACTCATTTCTAAAAAACGCAGTGCTCCACTGGAAGCTGGTGCAAGGTGCCTGTGTCTTACATCCTTCTAAACGCCCTTCCTTCTGTGCTGCAGAGAGCGTGAGCGCGAACAGCTGGTTTTCTGACAGACATCTTTAACTGCTGAAGTCGTCGGGCAACTGCAGTCGGTGGTATATAATGGTACCATACAGGTCACTTTAAAGCTGTGAATTGAGCTGCGAAGAAAGCAGGCGTTAGAGCTATGATCTTGGTCTACTTGGGCAATGTTTTCTTGATATACGTCTATTGTCTTAAAACTGCTACCATAAATTGCAGACGATTCTTGGCGTTTTACTGCGGTCTTTGGCCATATGCCTTCAGAGTAGTTTGCATTCTAGTCTACGGACAATTTGTCTATCTCAAGTTTGTCAACGGGTGGCACATGTACCACTGGTGCTACGCAAGAGAAAAATGTGGTGCGCAAAGAAACAGAGTATTTTTAACTATTAAAGTCAAACATCCTGATTGAGTTTTTTTCTCTAACACTCGTAAATTTATGCGATCTGATGTTTGTTAAAGGGTGGTGGTGGTACTAAAGGTTTACAATTCTTGTTTAGATGGTATGTGTTTGTCAAAAGGTTGAGAATCTCTGGTCTGTCTGATTTCTTCATCGATACGTTCGTGGATACTGACTTTATCTCATACCTTACAAATTGTACCTTTCGAGAAGCGCAGCGAGTGCCATGAAGGAGTACCAGTAGTCATATCGTGGAAAATCCGTCATTCGCTTATAGCTATGGTCACACGCACGTATGTGCTTGCGTATTCGACTATTTTGCATAATTCTTCGGTGGTATAATTAGTGCCTCTGTTTTTATACTTTTTGGTAAACGTAGATAAATTTGCAATTTTTTTTTTAAATTTGGCACAATAACATACCTATCTATCTATCTAACTCTGTATATTTATAATAGAATTTATATAATATTTATAACAATATTTTTTAAATATATATATATGCATACATTAATATTTATTTAATAAGAGTTTTTGAAGACGATATATTCTAAGTTATAGGTTACTAAAAACATATTTTAGAACAATATAGTACTTCTGCAAATTGCTTTGGAAGAGTAAATATAAAGGAATTCCGTTTAAATGATTCGTTCTCTCAGGTGAGCAACTTAATTTTATAATACCAGAAGTAAGCAAAAGATCTTATGCTTCATCCTCTGGTAACAACGGGCTGTCAATTTTCCTGATCTTTATTTGTAATCCCAAGCGTTTATAACTAACTGAAATCGATAACTTCAATTCGAAGCACGTCGAAAGCTGTTTTGAGGTGTAGTTTGCATTTAATACTTGTTTTGAAATTTAGCTAAAATCAAAACTTCTTTTGCATTGCGAAAATTAATTACTACACTATTGTTACGGATTTCATATTTATTTTGCTATTTATTCAGAATTGCAATTAAAATTGCCATGCAACGCAGACGATTTTTGAAGAGAAAGATACGTCGGAAAAATAAAAATAAAAGCCCGCTTACATTTAATAAATAAATATCTCGTAATTACTGTTGCCATCCAGAAAAATCCAGAAAAATCGAGATTGTTCTAGTGATAATTAAAAAGCTTATAAAATCCGAATTGAAACACCTCATCTCAGTTGTTGTTGTAGTTGCAGCTGTTTAAAGCGAACTGCTGCTTGTTTACTTAATGCTGTTATTGATTGCAGCGATTTCGCTGGGAGATAGAATTATTTTATCTGTTTTGAATTGAGTTTTGCTAAACGTTTGAGATATTGTGCGAATATCTCTGAAGAAATATTTCAGCATTTTGATTTATTTCTTGTGGAAAGAATAAATTTTTGTTAACTTTTTAACGACTTGTGCATTCAATCCATAACGAACCCGTACGCACGCAACACTATTTAGAAATGAAAGTGACAGCATAGATATAATCGTTCTTTTTTATTTAATAATCATTTGCTCGTGAAATTAATTAGGACGCGCTTTTGAATAAACCCTAAAAAATTATAATGCAGCTAACTATATCTGAAAACAATTTTTTATGAAACAAAACTTGAAAAATTATTTGCTTTCGGCTCACTTTCGGCATTGCCTGAATTTCTGCCGAACTTTAATCAGTTCGTAAATTTGAACGCTGTTCAACGTGGTTCGATGGTCTAGGGGTATGATTCTCGCTTTGGGTGCGAGAGGTCCCGGGTTCAAATCCCGGTCGAGCCCATTCTGCTTTTTAATTTTATCTGCGGGGCTGCGTCATTCTTTTGGTATTGCTCGGTTATTCGAATAAGCTTGCAAAGCGCATGAGTGATGTGTATGGATGCCTTCGTGCAGTACTTTTGAAACATTTCGTTGAGAATACACATGAAGATAGATTTTGCAGCAGGTGGTAGCGGAATTTTCCTACTTTTTAATGCGAGTGCTGGAGCAAATTTAAAGCCACGTTTGTAAGGCTATGCTCTCAACTTTGATAAAATTTATCCGGATATGACAACACATATGAGGTCTATTTGCTTAAGAGGAAGGTTGCCATCGTAGAGGATTTTCTAAGGGAAATTGGTTTGCATTCACATTTGAATGGGAAAACCTTGAAAATCAATCATACAATTGGGACCGATTTCCCAGCAGCGATTTTCATTCGATCACATATAAGACGTATTTAATATAAGGCCAATTCTTGTTATTGATAATAGAAGAAACAAACGTTTTCGATGCTTAAATTTATACATAGTAAATTAGTAGAATAATTCAAGACTATGCGTAATTTCTCTAGGGAATTTCTATCTTTCATATATGCGTGAAAAGTAAGCAATAATTTTGCGTGCAAAATAATGTCTGGAACCCGTTTTTACTCTTTTCGGCTATCGGTAAGAGAGTAGATGGTTGTTAATCGACAATACCTAAAATTTCTTAATTATCTTCGTTTTTCAAAATTGCTTTTTTTCCCTTTCTCTTAAGAAACCTGATCATTTAAAAATTATTTTATATCTGCTTCTTAATAGTAGTTTTAAAATAAGTATTATTTTATATTGTTAAGCTCAGCCAAGTACCGAAAATCCGCCAACTCTTGAAATCCGCATTGCCTCTCAAAATACAAACAATGAATTTATAGGTTCCAGAAACCGCAGAATGGAGAATGAAATACTGAAGAAAAAATATTTATCCAAGAATGACGTCATAATTACGGAATAATAATGATTCTGTGTTAGTGGCAGAAAAAAAGTCTTACCCCAGAAGAGGTTTTTAGTATGGATGATGTGTTTAGATGAGCCAACACTGGCATATCAGATAACGGATGATGAAATCATTGGCTCTGTTTTGAACTCACCACAGCAAGAAAACGATTCCAACACCGACACAGATAATGAATGTGAAAGGAGTGAGAAAATATCTTTTAATGAGGGTTGGAACATGGTGAAAAATACCTAAAATATTTAGAACAACAGAGCTGTGTCACAGAGCAAGAGATTGTGACCCTGTAGAATTTACAAAAAAAAAAAAAA
>KK112873.1:59224-87123 GCA_000611955.2 Stegodyphus mimosarum
TATATGTCCTTAAGGACATATAGAATATAGACAAGTAAAAAAAAGAATATTTTAATGCTTTAAAATATTCTTGTAATCACTAATACAAATGAATATATATAATAATTTAATGTATATAATAAAATAATGTATATTATTGTACATAATAATTTAAGTAAATGTATCTAATATGCCTTATTTATTTTGCACTTTTAGTCTGAATATTATGATTTGGCTTTTCTGTCCTGAAATCCGCAAAATCCTAAAATCCGCACAACCTCTGGTCCCAAGCATTGCGGATTTCTGGACTTCTACTATATGACAAATAAAATATGTTTCTAATGCACTATATGATAGCAATTTCAAAATTTCTAATTCTACTTCTAGCTTCAAAGGCTAATTTAACTTTCCGTTTCAGCTGCAAGATTTAAAATGATTGTAGAAAAATATGTGTTTACTCTGTAATATATTTCGCGAACGTTCCAGATCAAGGATCGAAAACAATATTTCCGGCGCCATCTGTCGACTGAAACGTGAACGAAAAACAAGTAGAAAATAATTTCTCTCTTCTTCTTGGTTGTAAGGATGGGAATCGTGATCATTAACCAGAACTGGAAGATTTTTATTAGTGTAAAACATCTTCAGGAAATCTTTAGCAACTAATATTCATAGGTCTTGACTACTCGACCACTTACGAGGCTGCCTTGTGATGAGTAATTAAAAAAAAAAAAAAAAAACGCTGTGGCAGCAGTGTCTAAAAGAGATGCTATAAAACAGTCTATTTCATGTTTTTGAATTTTTCACATATTGCTCTAAAAGTGTAGTGCAATGTTAAAGGACTCTCCTTTGAAGACGAAATTACTATAAACCCTGTCTAGTCATCTGATTCTGAACAAAAAAATCAGGCTTAAAATTTTTAAATCAGCCTACTCATGAAATTCAAAATTTCTTTCGCAAAAACATTTTTAGTGAACCTTGCATCTCCTTCAAAAGTATATCTGGAATGTACAATTATTTTTGTTACTGAACGTACGTATTTCTTTACTGATTCTACAAAAATACAGAGGTTATTTACACATTCTTCGAACGATTTCGATAAAAAATTTAAATAAAAAGCAAGTGTTTCGAAATAAAGATTTATGCTCACAGCTCATTGTTTGAAATGAGAAATATTATCCGCTACTTTTAAATTTATTCTTCTTTCAAAATGTCGCATGTTAAGCTCTGGATTGAAGGATATACTTATGTGCTTTTCGAAGAGAAATATTCCTAGTCCATGGTTCAAAATACATTGAGAAATGCATGGTATTAAAGTTTCTAAATGCAAAGTAAGATATTATTAATCGGAAAGGGAAAAACTTTCAATCATTACTTCTACATGGAAAGAAGACTCCAAACGAATACCTGAAAAAGATGCTCAGTGTTTTTAATGTTTCTAAAGTTAAATCATTGTTACCAAGAAAAAATGCAGAAATCAATTACAAAGTCTTTAGATTCATCTGTAGCAACAATAAATAAACTAATAAACCAAAACTTACAACTTAAAAAAGCTAAAAAACATAACGTTCGGCAGCTTTTCCTGAGGAATTTGGTTCAATGTAGGACAATTTGTTGAGGTCTGTGTGAAAACTAGTATTTAGCAGGAGATAATGTGATCCTTGATGAAGCATGGGTTTAGCTAACTGACTGCAATAAAAAAGGTTTATTAAATTATCGAAATTGAAGAGCGAAAATGTGTATAAGTGTGGTTCCAACAATGCATAGAAAGTTTTAATGAAGGGTTTATGATTGCAGCAGGATTCTCTTACAATGGGAAATTAAAAAAAATAAGGTGAATGGAAAAAAAATATTAAAATCAACTTGACGTACTATCAAGAGAACGTTTTACCTCCGATATTTATAGAAGAAATTCAATTTCTTTATCCTAAACATAAACCCTTTCAAAGCGTAAAACTTTATAAAGACAAAGCTAAAAGTTATGCTTCGAAAAGTACAAGCGCATTCCTTTAAAAAAGTGGAGACTGATACGGGTATTGTACATACACTTTTTCAATGTATTCCTGCGAGGTCTCTTAACTTTTTACCTATAGACTACTGTGCCTTTGGTCTCTTGAAGAGAGCTCTTTCTAAGCGCAAACCCACCACGACTGATGAACTCTGGAAAGTAGTGGAAAGGGAATGGAAATCAATATCTCTCGAAATTTTCCGAAAAACTCCTTCTATCATGATCCAGATTTATAGTCCAGGAAAAAGGCTATCAGATCAAAGATTTTCAAAAAATACTCTTTACGCTCTAAACGTTAATTAAACGCCCCGAAATCGTTCTAAAAATGTGTAAACACCCTCTGGCTCTTCGTTAATGTATTGAAAGGGCGCTAGCAAAATTCATATTTACGATTGCAGAGTCTGGAATACATCTGAAGTGCATAGGGCCACTGAATTAAGTCGCAGACATCTTTGTCATCTTAATTTGAAGGCACCTAGAAATTATTTTATCGAGGAAAAAATTCAAAAACTAACCTGCACAAAAAACGTTTCCATCCTACTTCGATATTGATAAGCATTTCAGAATTGATCTTCTACCGTGGCGCGATGGTCTAGGGCAGGTGTCTCCAACCTTTTTGTCCCTAAGAGCACATTCTAGAATATCTGTTGGACGGTTGGCAACGTTTACCGTTTCAAGGTGAATAGGAGAAAACTTTCACATAGAATTGTACTGAAAATTAAGACATTTTTATAGTGATCGCAAAGTGGTGAGCACACGTTAAACGATCGGCGGGCGCCATGCTGCCCTCGGACATATGGTTGGGAACCCCTGGTCTAGGGTATGGTTTTCGCTTTGTTTGCGATATGTCCCGCGTTTAAATGCGGGTCAAGCCCACTACGGCATATATTTTTCCTTCTTTGAATAAAGTAAAAAGGAAGTATTGTAATCGCGAAAAATTTCGAATATCATATTTCAACGAAAATATGTATTTTGACCGATATCGAATGCAATTTAACGGCGTTTTTGCGTGATATCTGAACTTAAGGGCAGAATAAAAAAACTCTTTTTCTCCCAAAAAATTAAAAAACTGATTTAAAATGGATTCTGAAGAGATTTTTTCATGGTGTCTGTACGTACGTATGTATCTCGCATAACTCAAAAACGAGTAGCCTCATAATGTTGGAATTTTGTATATAGGACTGCTATAATATGTAGATATGTATTTCCTATTTTGTTGCAATCGGCCGAACCAAAAGTATATAAATGTATGTATATATAGATCCACTCTGTTACTTGGATCAGTGAGTTCAGTTTTTTTTTATTCTTATATGTTTGTAAATTGTAAGCTTTTTGCTTTAAAAATGATTGAATTATGTTCTTCTTATCTTCCGGTTACCTTTTTTTGCCTTTAGTTAACCTGCGTGTTATAGTTCTAGAATTATCAAGGAGTTAAAAGTTGTTTAAGTGCGTCTAAGCCTAACTTTTTGCACATAGCAGCCATATTTGTTTACATTTGAAATTTAGGAGAATAGTGGATTTGTTGTCAATCTAGAGAAACTAAACTTCGCAACAACAAAGATATTGTTGCTTCTTTCATTATTGCTAATTAAATTATGCTTACTCCATTCTGGAATTTATTTGAGGAAATACGTTTTTAATACTTGCTTCGTAATTTTTAATATAGCTATTTTGAGTTTAATGTATTTCTGTCTTGTCGTGAAGTGTGAACTGAATTAATTGTATGAGAAATACTGAATTGTCTGTAAAAAACTGTTCTTTTTTTGTTCGTTTGTTTAATTTCTTTTATACATAGTTTTAGATTTATCATAGTATTTGAACAGAGCATGTGGCAACGATTAGATAATACTTCAGATGATATACATAATTTTTGTGCATTCTGGGTTATAAAATGAATGAGATGTAACGCTGTTAAGTGAACCCAGCGCCAGAGTATCGCTGTGGTAAACAAATATAGTGAATTTTAATGAGTGCATTTATTTTATTGTGACTTAGGTACTATTGACAAAGTAGATTTTATTCAATCCAATGAGTTTAAATGATATGCAAAATGCGTATAATTTAGTATTCCGTACAAGGAAGCCATGTGGTGTACACATCAGATTTTTCTTTTATGTACTCCATGAATTCAAAATCAAATTTATGTTAGTCTATGAAGAAGGCTTAAAAAACAGCACATGCTATTATAGTGCCTCTTTTTTATAATGAGAAAAGTATACAAAATATTAGATCCGCTTGTAAGAACATCCGCATATTACTAAAAGAAAAGAGTTTATATAGCAGAAGAAGTTCTTGGTAATATTTTTAATATTTATGGCAACTAGGAAAACCTTCAAAAATATTTAGAAAAAAAATGCAATATTAAAACTTAAGATTACAGTCTAACACCTCGAAGAGCTTGTTCCAAAAATTCAAAAAAAATTCTTCCAAAAATTAGTTAGATAAGCTGAAGAATATAAAAATTATAAAGTTAAAAGAAATGGCAATCTGCATTTGGTATGCAGATATTGACTATAGACCGACTAGTTTATGCATGACTTCCCGGGAAATTAAAGGCATAGAACATGAAATTCTGTATATTTAGAATGAAATGTTTGAAAGGGCAAAACCAAATGATGATGATGATAATAATAATAATAAAAGTCATGCTATTATTTTATATGTCGAGAATTGCACAATAATTTAATTATTTAATAAAGAAAAGATTTAATTATTCAAGACGTAGCTGTGCATTTTCCCCCATTAGATCGTTTCTTCATGAGTCTGATCGTTTCTTCATGAGTCAAAGAAAAGATTTAATTATTCAAGACGTAGCTGTGCATTTTTTCCCATTAAATCATTTCTTCATGAGTCTCGCAAATATGAAATCGCAATACTTTCTGTTTTCACAGAGCGCTAAATCTGCTTATTAAAAAAATGTAAATACTTCCAAAGGGTTTCCTTGGAGGTGTTTTAGCAGAAATTTATAACAATTTATTGCAAATAAATTCCGAAAAAAAATCGCTGCAATTTTTTTTCCCGTGCTTTTTCTGCTTCTTCAGTAAGTCCTGCAGCGACCGAAGAGTAAAAATAAAAAAAAAAAAAAAAAAAAAAAAAAAAGATAGTTTGATTACGATTCAAACTTCGGTTAACAGGCTGGTTGCAAGGGAGTTTTCCTTACTTCTCATGTATAATGCGAATATGAGGCAGTTGCCTTAGAAAGTCCTTCATGAAGGCATTCCTTTATTTAGGCAGATAGCCCTCGAGTGTTTCGCCAGAATCGTCATAATCCAATCAATTTCTTCCAGAACAATAATTTTAAGCACAAAAAGAGCACTGATAAATATAGCACATTTTTTTGCTTTGTTACGCTTTGCTTTGAACTATTATTTCCTTACCTCCTTGTTAAAAAAAGTATTAGTCGAAATCTTCTGAAAAATTTGTTGCTTATGTAAGGAATAAAAAATACGTCAAATACATCTTTACGTTCATGATTTATTTCAACAACTATATCGATTACGATTATTAAAACTATCGGGGTGATATCGAATGACTAATGTTCCGATACACAATGAACACAACCACGGGAAATAGGAAGGAAGACGATCGCTACAGTTTCCCTTCATTTAATAAGCGAGGACAACGACATAAAAGGTCAAACCTTACACCAGCAGAAATAACGAGCTTGCTTTTTTAAAATGACTACGGCAGGTTTCGCCTCCGCCATTGTTAGGTTTCTGATTAAATTGCTTTAAAAAAGCGTACCAAGATTTATCGTCTGCTTCATCATCGAGTTTGTTAAAGAGTCGTTCAAAAATGGCCCCATTTTTTAAGGAGTCTCTTTCGAAGTCGTTCTTCAATTATTAATGTGCCGTAAATTACCATTTGAAGAACGGGATTATATTGATATAGTTCCACCGAAGCTAATCGCTGTGTGTAAGAGCTTTGTTATGCCAATGATGTAGTGGGAGTTGTTTCGCTCCTGTTTTGTCTTCGAGGTTTTGATGAGCAATTGGAATGCAATGTTGCGCCGTTATGGCTTGTATCACACGAGAATGAAATTGGACTCGAATACCCAAGAGGAGAGAAAGAAAAGAAGTTGCTAGTGAGGAATTAATAACTTTGAAAAATCAATAGCTGCAAATACGTTTGTTAATGTGCATGTGCAATAATAATAGAATAGCAGAAGATATCCCAAATAACAGTGCAAAAGTCTAGGTATAATCTGAAAAACGGAATTTTTATTGCATTCTCAATGGAATATAACCGCTAAGTAAGCATTTTCTAACAAAATCAAAATGTTACCATAAACATCTCATTATTCTGTTCAGAGATTGATTTACAAAACTGAAGTACCTGGGGTAAACCACTTGAGAAGTTTCAATTCTTAGGTGGTTAATTTGTTTTTTAAATTTAAAGCATCGATGTGAATTAAATTAGGTATTTCAGTAAATACCTTAATTCACCATTCTTTCGTTTAAAATTACTTAAATTAAAAATATTTCCCTTTTTATAGACATTTGTTTTTTGAGTTGTATGAAATACGAGCTAAAGAACCTAAAGAATTCTTAATGATTTTACTGCAAACCTTAATTAATTAAATTATAGAGATGAGACAAAATTAATGTTTAAAATTAATAAATTGTTTATCAATGGTCAGTTATATGAATCATGTGCAGAATTAAAATTTCAGTTTCTTTCCATTGGGTTTAACGCTCAGTAGTGAGAGTGAAACACGGTAGCATATCTTGTATAATTTTTAAAGTAAAATGAAAAAATTAAAATGTGTAGTTTAAAATTGTGTTTCTGCTTCTAATTTCATGTTCCTAAACATTAGAAAGGAAAATTGCGTAGACTATTATGCAGCGCACTCATAAAACTTCTTACACAGCCTTTATTTTCGCAACGGTTGTTTTTACACATACTGGGTGATTCGCTACCAGACCGACAAACTTGCAAGGTGTGTAGGGGGTACAGACACGACTCGGAATCACGTAGAAATGCAAGGTCGCAAATGCCGTATTTGCGAGCTATGGTGTAAAGAAGCAGAGAAAAAGAGCAGAAACAGCAACACATGAATGAGACAGAAAATATTTTATTGCAAGATTGTACCACAACAGGTATTCCAAATTACGATCAGAGGTCGTCTGGCAGACCTGAGAGGGGCGCTGCATGGAATTCCTTACGTTCTGGAAGATTCCTGGCATGCCACGTACCCTCATGGCAGCTAGAGATTTTCGAGCGATGAGGTCTTCAATTGAAGGAACGGGCATCTCGTACATCAAACTCTTCATGTGATTCCAGAAGAAGAAGTCCATACATGATAGGCCCGTGATCTGGCAGGTCAATAAACCTGGCCACCACGACCTATCCACCGCTGCCCAAAAATTACGTCGGAGTGTAGGCGGACGTCTGTCGTGTAATGTGGAGGAGCTTCCACATTACACGTCATGTTGGTACCACATAGACCTACATCGGACATATTATGCATGTACTTCTTCTTCTGGGGACACATGAAGAGTTAGATGTACAAGACCTTGTAGCTCGAATATCTGTAGCTGCCAAGAGGATACGTGACATGCCAAGAATCTTCCAGAACGTAAGGAATTCCATGCAGCTATGCTTTTAAGCCTGTCAGACGACTTCTGATCGTAATTTCGAACACATGTTATAGTACAACCTTTCACTAAAATGTTTTCTGTCCCTGTTGTGTTGCTGCTTCTATTCTTTTTCTCTGCTTCTTTGCACTAAATCTCGAAACTACAGCATTCGCGACCCTGCGTTCCTACTTGATTCCGAGTAGCCTCTGTACCTCCTACACACCCTGCAAGTTTTTTCTGCCTAATAGAGAATCACCTATATACTTCCAGCTATAAAAATCTTTTAAATAAGATTATTTGTATTTTGGAAATTTTTAACTTAAAAATATATGATATTGACACAACATGACTTCCTAGTACGGCCTATTAAATTATACACTTTTCTTGCAGTACTTCGTTTAAACGTATTTCCTCGAATTTCATTAGAAGCATATTTCTTATTCAATTAATTGAGTTCCCTTTCTGCGGCAAAGCAAAAACACATAAAGGATCAAGATATCATTAAAAATTGTAAAATACAAAAAAATCTAAAACGCCGAATACAGTTCAAAAAACAATTTTTGCATTTGAAATTAGAGTTTCTACGCAAAAGGAAGTCATGCTAAGAAGCAGAAAGACAAAATTTTCGGCGCAAAAAAATTTAAAGTTAACTTGTGTTTCTACTGGGCAAAAAGCCACTGAATGGTGCACCAACTGACTTAATTCACTATACTACTAAGAGTTTCAAGTGTAAATAAATATCCTCCAAATTAGGTCTAGCGCCACTTATATTTTTAAACTGCTGACAGTTCTACAGCTACTGCATGCAGATTAACTAAAAGCATAAAAATCTTAACCTGAATTTATTAACAATAATTCAATTACTTTTTTAAAAAAAAGGCACGATTTACTAACGGATAAGAATAAAAAAATACAGCTCATCGAGCCGGGAAGGAGAGTAGATTACATATATGTATACATACACTGTATATACAGGGTGTATAGGAAAGTCTCTTTAGGCTGAAAATTCTTCCGAACGGAAAGAGCTACAACTATGCAAGTGAGGTAACGGTATAGTAAATCGACTGTGCACTGCAAACGACAGCAGCATCCCTAGTGGCGAACTTTGGAAGACAGGCATTGCAAATCGAAAATGAAAAGAGATAGAGCAAGATTTTCAATTAGGAAGTTTTAGAGCATCAATTAATTAGTACGAAACGGCATTTCGTTCACACGGATAAGATAAACTGTTGGCTATATACCGAAAGATTTCCTCAGTCGATGCACTCCATTTTGTTTAAAGGTTTGAAAGGAATAGACATAGGTATTAAGAAATACGCGTCCTTTTATTCTAAAAATACGTATTTACGTCAATACAGTTTGATAACATCACACACACGCATTGGAAATTAATTTTTTTACAGATATTACAGTACAGTACAAAGTCACAATCTGCGACTGGGCACTGCTACTTTCCGAAATGTGAATATGCAGAGTAGAATCGTCGCTCATCAATCGCGGGCGTCTATGGATATACAGGCGACAATTTACCTTATCCGTGTCAACCAAATGTAGTTTCGACTTATTAATTGATGCTCTAAACCTTTCTAATTGGAAATTTTGCTCTCTTTTCATTTTCGATTTGCAATGCCTGTTTTCCAAATTTCGCCACTAGAGGCGCTACTGCCGTTTGCATTAGGTCGGCAGTAGTTACCTCACTATACCGTTACCTCATTTGCATAGCTGTAGCTCTCTCCGTTTGCAAGAATTTTCAGGTTAAAGGAACTTTCTTACGCACCCTGTATGTATATGTTCGGTGAGGCCGATTGCAACAAAAAAGGCAGGTACACAACTAGATGCTATAGTATCCCATATACAAATTTTCAGCGTTCTACGTCTAATCGTTTTTGACTTATGACAGATATATACATATTTACGTAGGTAAATACAAAGAAAAACGAAGTAAAATGCTAAAAACAAAATTTTAACCTCTTTTGCGCTAAAGCTGCGAGATTGAAGGAAATTAAAACGTAAAGCTTCCAAAATTAAAATTAAATTGGAATCAAAACAAGGCAATTCTCTAATAATATTAATAATTGCAACCTTGGATAAAAGTTAAAACATTGTAGCAAAACATAATCAAAATTAATGTAAGAGTTCATTAGTGGAAAACACTCGAAAAATAAAAATGCAAATTGGTAATAGAAATAAAAACTAAAATTTAATCTCCTTTGTCTGAAATCCTAATTCAGAACTCATCATGTGAAAATGAATTTAAGTTTCATAAAAGCCGATTAATGTGTCTAGAATACATGTTTCGTTCTTATGAATCATTTGAGATTAAAAGTCGATAAACGATTCAATTAAACTTTCAGTAAAAACATTAAAATTCAATTAAAACTGAAGGACCGAATCTCAAAAGAATTCAGAATTTCCCCTACATGTATTCGATCACCTGGAAAAAAAGAGAAAAGGAATAAAATACCACATGACTACTCTAAAAAACAAATTTTGCCTAAGATACATTAAAATGCAAAATCAATTTCCACAAGAAATTACAAATTAATGAGTAAAAGAATTCATTTTTAATTAAAATTATCCTTTAAACAAAACTCAAAAAATGGGTGATCCCCGATTATGTGAACCTTAAACTTTTAATACTAAGAAATTGAAAATTTTTTCTAAAGAGATTTCAGAAAAAAAAAATTGTACATAAAATTGTAAACCAAGCCTTAAACAGCTAAAAAAACTGAAATATATTAGAAAACAAAATTATTAAACAAAACGTAAACTTACCGAATTTCTCAAAGAAAGACCATAGTTATCCAAATTGTGGAATTCGTGCAAAAGAAAGTTGAATTCAAAGCTAATCTTGGAGATCTAAAAAAGTTGAATTTCTTGGAAAAAAGTAAGAAACAAGGAACGGTCCAAGTGCCAGTAGCAGGAAACAATATTTTTAAGTGTGTTTAATATGTCCTATCTTGTTAAACTTTGTGTGGAGAGGGGGAAGGGGGTGCGAATTGTGAATGTGGTTTGTAAAAG
The DNA here is from genome assembly GCA_000611955.2 of Stegodyphus mimosarum. Lineage (NCBI taxonomy): Eukaryota > Metazoa > Arthropoda > Arachnida > Araneae > Eresidae > Stegodyphus > Stegodyphus mimosarum. The sequence goes on from KK112873.1 coordinate 69,809, forward strand.
TGAAAACGACGAAGAAGGAGAGTGGCAACTTAACATCGCGGCTGATGGAACTTTTCTAAAAGATAATGTCTGCTGTAAAGTCTTAAAACGCGAAAACTTAACTGGCTTAAAGTTGAGGAAAAAGGAAAAAATCAGCTTATAAAAGATAAAAGTCTTCCCGTAATCGGGGTTCAGAAGGTCTTTGAAACTGGAAGCCCCCTTTCTTTACTAAAAGTAAAGTTTGACAGTGTATTTAAATGGACAAAATAGTAGAACGATTAGAAAGTATGAATTTAAAATAATTACAAAGGAAAATTACAATAACGTTTTACATATTTACATTAAATGTCTTATCGTAATCATCCAACTATTACCTCCGATTAAGGTTTAAGTAATAATTAGTATTTCACTTTAGATAATAAATTTAAAAATTATAGTTAATACCAGTTTTCCTTAAAGACATAGAAATTTTGAATAAAGGTGTTTTATTCTCTAAATATATTTTGACGAAGTTAGTGATCTCTTCTTGAAAGTTATCGACATTTTTGCAGATTTTCTTTTTATTCTGAGGAGTTGAGTATGTGTAGTATTTAGAATAAATCTTTTGGAGATGTTGGAGTTGCCAATGAATGAGTTTTATGTTAGGGAAATTAAAATCTCTTTTTTTGTCATAAGTTTTAATATCTTTAAAATTGATAATTTGGAGATTTAGGTAATTAATATCCTGTTGTTGAAAGCTAGTTTTATTCAATATCGAACATGAAGGATAAATGCGATCGTTTTCGATTTTATTGAAGTTGTCGATTGCTAGTATAATATCATCAATGTGTCCGTAAATGTTAGAGTAAAAGGAACGTTGTTCTTGTGATAATTGTTGTTGGAAATTAAATTCCTTGCTGAATAGATACAAGTTACAAATCGCAACTTGTGCTGGTTTCCATCGGGATGCCATTAATTTGTTTAAAAAAGAAATTATGAAATGCAATGTAGTTATTAAAAGGAATATATTTTAAATACAGATGCCATTCTTCTTCGGTAATAACAGTAATAATTTGCGGAAATAAATCTGGTAAAGTTGTAGAGTCATTAGGTTATTTAGAAGCAGGAGTCATGAACAATCAGCAGCGCCTTCGCTTGGAATCGAACCACGGCCCTCTCGATTACGCTTCCAGCGTGCTGATCACTACACCACGAAGACATGCGAAAAGGGTGGGAGAAATACCTTATAAAGTTAATAAACTGTCAAAGACTTCTTGCAAAGGTAGAGCAATGTATAAAATATCAAAGTCGTAACAGAAAATATTTTTTGTGTTTAAATTGTGAAGCGCTTTTAGTATCGGTTCGTTGTTATTAATGATCCAGTTGAAACTGCGGTCTCGTATCTGCGTATCTTTAATAAAGTAAAGGACTTTGTTAAGTATTTGAGTAAAACGGTAGTCTATTTCTTTCATGTAATTTCTTCTCCTATTGGCTATGAATCGAAATTTGACAGGCGTTTTGTGAAATTTAGGTAATGCATATAGGTGAAAAATCTGGCAGTAAAATCGCCGTAGGATTTTTTTTTGGGGGGGGGATAGGTAACTTTGCTATGGAGTTCTTTTTTAATCAGATTATAGTAGAAAGCCTTTCAAATAATGTTAAAGTTGTTATTGGCCTTTGTCTATTTTCGCAATGGTGAAAAGATCCTTTAAAAGTTTAACTTTCTTGTCTAAATCTTGTTTATTATGTGTGCTATTAAGTTTGCGTGCTTTAATACGCCTCCTGAAGTCAAGAAGAATTTTGACTTTCCATTCTAGGTAAATAGTGATAAGTAAGTTAGTTTTGTAGCTGGAGGACAGCTTCTAAATTTTTTTCAAATTGTTGGATACAAAATTTTTTGTTGCTGACTTTGAAAGCGGGTCGAAATTGGTACCAAGATTCATTATTTCCCTTAAATTTCTATCTTTTATAATTTCCAAATTTCCTGTTATAATATATTGTTGATGTTGATCAACGAAAGGGCTGTAGTCTGGGAGTTTGCAATTTCAGGTATCTGGAGCATCACACTTATGGTGGTTAATAATTAAACTACCTAATCTTCTTTCATATAGCTTGGTACTGACTATATATTATCAGGAAACATATGTTGGTTAAAGATCTTATTAATTTTTAATCGTCATAAACACGATGCTTGAAGTGAATAGAACAAAAGAGTTTAGTTTCAAAAGATTTGTTGCTATCTAGTTTGTACTTACAAAAGTCCAGTGTAAGGTCTTTTAGTAATTGGAAGTTTTCGTATTCAAATTGAAAGTGCTTGTAATTATAGTAATTTCTTAAGGATTTTGTTTGAAGGTGTGGAGTAAATTAATGATACTTTTGGTGAAAAAATACTGTTGAAAAAGATTAAGAAATTTTGTAATCAATTGTTCAAAATCTAAAATAAAAAAAAATGTGTTTTATTTTATTATTTATTATTATTATTATTTATTTATTTAAAATGTGTTTATCTCCTCTTCTTGTTCCCCTTATTGTTTTTGTCCTGAATCTTCCACATTGATTGTAAACTGAAAAGTCTTTTTCTTTTAAATTATTCTGTAGATAAGAATTGATATGCCTATATGGATAACGTGATTTATTTTGTAATATGTAAATGGATTCTTTAAGTTTTATTTTGATGTTGGGAATAATATCCAAAATACAAATACTAATTTTTTCTAAATAAGGTAATTAAAATGTTCTGGAATGACAGTATTATTATTGGCAGCTTTCTGTTGATTTTCTGGCAAAAGTTTAAATTTTTTTACGTGAGCTCGGTGGATATTAATCCTAATGTTAAGTTTCTTCTTGGTCTGTCCAATACATATTAAGTTACATTTATTACAGGTGATTTTGTAGATACAGTTAAATGTTTTTCACAGTGTCTGCTGTTGTCTTTCACTGAACGGAGAAGAAGTGACATTTAACTTACATGTTTTTCAAAGTGAAATTTTACATTCGATCATTTCAATTGATTGTAACTGAACTCAATTATAAAAGTAAAGAGGAAGCTAACCTACTTTACAGTTAGTTTTTTTGGAAGGAAATCTAAAAACTTAAAAATTGATCAACACCGAAGGGAAAAAAGTCTTTGAAAAATTGCCAGTCTAAAAGCGACAAAAACCTTTACAGGAAACTAGAGCCATAATGCTGAAAGCTGCTAATTGTAGTAAATACAAAGAAAAAGTAAAATGCCAAAAACAAAATTTTAACCTGTCTTCCTCTAAAGCTGCAAAATTGAAATAAATTAAACATAAAGCATCCAAAATTGAAATTAAATTAGAATCGAAACAACCCTAATTCATAGTGCGAGAAACATACATGTATTCATCCAGATTCTTCATTATTTAATTTATTCAAATATAATGCAGGGCGATAACATTTGAAGGTAACAATTTGGAAAGTGAACCGAGATTTTATAGTGAACCAACGCAAAATGCCAAAACGAAATTAATAGCCCTTCTGGGCAAATGTTTCCTTTGGGCGAATAATTTAAATAACTTGAAATTTTACTTTATTTCCTTACGCGTCGTTCTGGCAATTTTTTGAAGTTATTTGTGTATCAAAAGGGAGGGAAAATTCTGTGACCGCCCCGGCGGCAAAAGTTTTAGCTGCGTACTGGATTATTAGGTTTTACGAATCCGGGAAACTTTGAAAATCAACTATGCTGTCGTGAGGGATTCGAAACGTAGATCTTATTTACCTATCATGCTAACCAATTACATGATGGAAAAACGCAGGGGAGATATGATAATTCCTTAACATAAGTTTCCTAAGTGTAATTATTTGTTTATTAATCAATTAAATAATAATTTATTAATACAACAGTAATAAAAATATTATTAAAAAATAAATAAAAAACGGAAGGGTTTCAGATTTTAAATTACGTCCAAAGGGGCGTTTTTTAAACATTTTGTGTGTTGCCTTTATTTATTAAATATCATATTCTTTGCACTTAAGCCATAAAATTCAGTTCAACAGCAATATCGCAAAATAATTTTAAAATGAGCATGTCTTTAGAATTTCCGATACACAGTCTCTCACGCTAGCGATAAAAAATGTTTTTTCTGAGCAACGTTGCCATGGCTCGCTTTGAAATCTGAGTTTGTTAATCAAAAATTCGTTAAAGTTTTACAAAATATGAAATCAATAATAAAACGAATTCCAAATTTCAAATTTGGGCTTCCAGATGCCCATATTCGCAGTAGGTTTACTTCATTCAAAATTGGATGGCTCTAGGTACCGCGGTTTTATCATAATGCGAGAAACATACATACATTTGTGCAGATTCTTCATTATTTAATTTCTTGAAATATAATACAGGGAGATAATATTTAGTATTAATATTAGTGGCAACAATTTGAAAAGTGAAACGGGCATTCAGAATGAACCTACGCAAAATCGCAAAACGAAAACAATAGTCCTACAGGAACAAAGCCCCTTTGGACTAATAAATTATTTTAGATATTTTACTTTGATGTCCGCATAGAATAAATAATAATTTTGTTTCGAAGTTTGATTTGAACCTGCGAAATCCTTACAGAAGTGTGCATGAATCCCCTAGAGTTCCAAGAAACATTTTGAAGACAGTATTATATAGGTCATCTTATTGAATTCTTGGTTAAAGAATGCTAATTTGATTATAGTGATGTATGTACTATTTTAAAATTTCATTGTTGCTAATTTTAATTTCAAATACCTTTAAAATAGCTTGCTTGGAGACTAAACAAAAAAATATCCTCAGCCAAAATATATTAAAACGCGATTAAAAATCATAAATTATTTTAATACGTTCGACTGGTTGTGATGGCCACCTGAGATGACTGTAACCGATAATCGTTTCGTGCTGCAGACGATTCTGACTGCCCATATTTCATGACTGCATTCGATGGTAAGCCATCATTCGGTGTCATCTTCGTGCAACAGCAGACAAACAAACAGTGGATGCCCCCTCCATCGCTCACAGGTCACATGACCTGAAAGTAGCTGGAAAGCTATAATTGGGAAACGGGGATTAGACGAAGACAAAGGCATAAAAAACAAAGGACGGAGGCTTCTAATGGGGAATGCTGGACACGGGATGGACTAATGAATTAGACCGTTGACCAGGGACGTAGGTCGGTTGAACGACACGGTTGGGCAACGAGGAAGGAACTGATGCAATCCGCATCGTGTATAGCCTGAAGTAGATATCATGTGCGTTAAATTTCATATTCATGGATGTTAAATGGAATTTCAAATTTTTAAAAGCCGAACATCGATTATCCTCTTCTTCCCGTTTGAAAATTACTTTCATCGTAAATTTCAAAAAGCATTCCAATTAGGTGTCCTTTTCCAGGAAACAAATGGTAACTTTTTCAGCGCAATTTGTTCATTCTTTTGTTGTTTTTCTTGTTTCCACAAATAAAACAAATTCTAGGACATATCCCGAGAACATCAAAATTAATTAAATTTTATTTTTAACCTAAAGATAAGGAATGATGTTCCTATGATTAAATTAAATAACCCAAAGCAGGGTAAGTTATTTCTATTTGCATTTGTATCAAATTAATCGAAATGTTAATTCGTTTCTATAGGTCATCATATAACTGGTTATAATAATCTATAAGATTAAAATCTGTGCGGGTGTGTTTGTGGCATCATCTCTTCTGGAACGACGGGGAGATGAGTTTCGAGAAAGGTACCTCCAGATTTCAAAAATCGTCAGAAAGCATTTCGGCAATTCCCATCTTCGTGCGACTTGAATTAGCCGAGATATTAATTCAAAACTCTGAAAACGCTAATTTTTGACCTCATTTTTCCGAGTGGCAACAGTCTTGCACGCTGGAGATAAAAGTCTGCTTTATTTCGAAAAGTGTTGCCACTGCTCGCTCTCAAATCGTAGAGTTTGTTAATAAAAAATTTGTAAGATTTATAAATATGAAATAAAAATAGCATTGCCAAACATTAACCATATTATTATCACATCAGGACATATTCAGATGCTTAACAAAGTACGATTCTAGATGATATTATTGTATGTCGAAAATTTATCGTTAATGTCATCATTTTAAATAAAAAGCTGCTCTTGGCAACTTTTTCAGATTAGAATAACTGACACGATATGTTAATGCCACATTAATTCTTTTATCGATATTGAGGAAAAGTTGCTATATTACATAAACAACTAGGTTCTGAATTAAAGTCCTTACATCTAATTCTAAATCTTTTAGCAGGTTCATAATGAAACTTGTACTTATGAAGAATTATAGCACACCTCCTATACATATTTTCGTAACGTAAATCAAACATCTACGGCTCTAATTCTGGCAAGGGCTCATTAAATTTTTCATGTTTCATGCTCCATATTTTAATGGTCTCTAAAATAAATCATGAAAACCCTGAAAATCATTTTGTCGACTTTATTTATAACAGATAGAACAGTTTTTTTTTGGTGTCTTATTTTATGTGTATGAAATACATTATAGCGTAATCCTAGAAAACGTCCTTCTATTATACATAAAATTAAACCCCCAAAAATTCAAATATTGTCAGGACTGAGTGTTCGGTGCATATTCTTGGCAAACATCTTCGTGAACTCCTTAAATCCTGATCTGGAACAGAGAGTTAAATGCAGCTATGTTCTGTGGTAGAATATTGTGATTAAGTGGTAGAAGAACTGCACTTTAAAGGAATTTAAAATCCTCTTTTATTAAATCACAATTATTTACAACCAACTCGGGAGGGATACAGAAAATAAAGACCGCACTAAGGTCTAAAATGAACAATCAAATTAATTTAAACTAAAGCTAAATAGAAATTAAATAGTCGTTGCTCACAGAGCTATAACGCGAGGTTGGCCTCTAAACTAAATGGTGCGTAGCAAGATTTAACTAATACTGACGCACTTGGAATTACTTCAATAAGTAATCAAGTAACAGCGCTGGCTTAGAATTTAAATACTAGCTAGTCAGGCGAATGTTGAATAGAGTAACCGTGGTCTGAAACTAAAAGCTCTCTCACACTGAAAGGTTTCTACCTTTCGTTTAAATACACTTGGCTCCACTTCAAATTAGCATAAAGCTGAAGCGCGCGCTTATTCTAACGGGAAGTTGAAATGAGAACAGATAGAAAAGGGAAAATTAAAATAAAACTTTGTTAGTTTAACTAAAACTTTACAATATGTTAGTTTAACTAAAACCTTACAATATCATATTCGTTTTAGCAAAGTCGAAAAAAATCTGATGTTGACGCCACATGACTTCCTTGTACGGCCTGTTAAATTATGCACATTTTTTGCCGGACTTCATTTAAACTTATTTTCTCGAATTTCATTTTAGTCATGTATTTTTTATTCAGTCAGTTCAGTTCTGGTTTTGCGGCAAGGCAAAGATATATAAAAACTCAAAACATCTTCAATGAAAATCTTAAAACACAGGAAAACATAAAACAGCAAATACAGTGGAAAACAGTTAAAAACAATTTTTGTAATTAAAATTAAATTTTCTACACCAAAACAAGCAAATTCGGCAAGAAGACCAAATCTTCAATGTACAAAATTGAAGGTTAACTTTCAGTCACACTGGGCAAAAAGACACTGAATTTGGTGCACAAGCGGACTTAATTCACTATTCTACTAACAGTTGCAAATGTAAACAGATGGTAGCCTTAGTAGGCCTAGCGCCGCTTAAACTTTTCAGCTTTTGAAAACTCTACAAATATTCTATGCAGATTAACTAAAGGCATGAAAACTTCAACCCAAACATAAGAACAACATAATAGAATCACTTTTAAAGCAAAAAATCCGCAATTTACAAGTACATAAGAATAAAAATAAATGCACAAGCGAGGTGCACAAATGCATGTTATAGCAGTCCCCGTTCTGTGGCTGCTCGTTTTTGAGTTACGCGACATTCGTACAGACGTCACGGAAAAAAAAAAAAAAACTCTTCTGAATCAATTTGATATTTATTTTATAAACCGTTTTGGCCTTCCTTCTGTCCCTGTGTACAGATACTACGCAAAAACATTGTTCAAATGGATTCTAGAGCGTTCAAAATAGATATTTTCGTTGAAATATGATACCCGAAATTTTTCCGGATTACAGTATTTGCTTTACTTCGTACAAGGAAGTAAAAATTGAACTGGTACAAAAAATTTAAATAGTGCAAACAGTTACTGTACCAAGTGATACAAGTGGGAAGAAAAAAAAAAAAAAAAAAATGAAAGCTTTCAGATTTTACAATTTTAAATTACGGCCAAAACGCACCTGGCATTTTTTTAACGTTTTCTGTGTTACCTTTATTTATTAAATATCATGTTCTTCGCACTCAAGTCATAAAATTGAATTCAACAGCAATATCGTAAAATAATTTTAAAATGAGCATATCTTTAGAATTTTCCGATAGAGAGTCTCGCGCGCTGGAGATGAATTTTTTTGGTACAGTGTTGCCATCGCTCGCTATGAAATCCTTGAGTTTGTTAATAAAAAATTCCTTAAAATGTTACAAAATATGAAATCGGTAATAAAACAAATTCCAAATTCTAAATTTGGGCTTCCAGATGCCCATATTCGGAGGAGGATTACGTTATACTAAATTGGATTGCTCTAAGTAGCGTTATTTTATCACAATGCCAGAAACATACATACATTTATGCAGATTTTCATTATTCAATTTGTTTAAATATAACACAGGGCGATAATATTTGCTGGCAACAATTTGAAAAGTGATACGGCCATTTAAAGTGAATCAACGCAAAATGCCAAAACGAAATTAATAGCACTTCTGAGCTAACCCTCTTTTGGGCTAAAAAATCCTGTAAGAAATTTAAATCATCATTTAAAAGCAGCAACAAAACGAAAGCAAATCGAAAATTACTAGATAAACCACAGTTGCATAAGACGAAGCTTGAATAAAACTCCCGCAAACACGAGAAATCCGAAAAAACAATTAAAAAATTTGTTACTTACCGACTGTCTGCAGCCCGCTGAAAAGTCGAGAACTCGTTGGCGACTATTTTTTCGCGAAGCTAATGAGCAAAAGCAACAACCATTTCCAAAATACGGTGCAGTAACTATCTATTTACACCAGAGCAGTCAATCAATAGAATTCAAAAAGCAAGAAACATCTGTAATAAAACCGTTAGCTTTTTCGAGAACGCCTTCTTTTTATTTCCTCGTAGGAAGTAAAGGAAGTATTGTAATCGGAGAAAAATTCGGGTATCATGTATTTCAAAAGAAATATCCATTTTGTTACCATTTCGGATCCATCTTGAACTTTTTTTTCATGATGTCGGTACATACTCACAGAGTAAAGGATCTTTATTCCGAAACGGATTGTAAAATGGATTCAAAAGGAATTTTTTCGTCACGCCTGTACGTATGTATGTATGCATATATATACGTATATAGTATGTATACATCTCGCATACCTGAAAAATGATTAGCCGTAGAACGTTGAAATTTTGTGTACGAGACGGCTATAAGATTTAGTTGTGCACCTCTTTGTTTTAATGCAATCGGTAGAACCAAATGTATATTTATGTATTTAAACACATCCACTACCTTAAGCCGGGTAAGGCTTAAAAGGCCTTCACGAAATTTATTTTCGCAATCGTTAGTCACAGTTATGTACTTCCAGTTACAGAAAGGTTTTAAGTGACGAAAATATTCACGTTTTGGCAAAGTCAGACTTAAAAAAAATTTTATTGTTTCCGACAGATCACGAAATCTAATTTTTAATGTGGTATCCATGTTCCTATACTTAAAGTTTTATGCTCATAATGAAAAAAATATATTTAGAAGAAGTTTGTCTTCCGTACGGCAAAAAACTGACCAGAATATTTAATTTCAAAAGTTGGAATTTTTTATGCCATTTTCAACTTGCCTGGAGAGATAGGTTAAGAAGAATAAGTTAGAATAATTCGAGCAAATACGTTTAAATGAAGTGTAGTAAAAAAAAATGCGCATTATTTTGTAGGGTTTATATTTATTTTAACTAACATTTATTTTAAGTTCATATTCCTTTCCTGTTTAGCCTTCATTTTCCCCCTAAAATGCCCGTGCCAGAGTATGTAAATTGTAGTAGCACGCGCAGTTTATTCAAATTTAGCGGAAGCTAGTTGAGTTAAATAGTAGACGAAACGAGCGTGAAAAAGTCTTGCTTTGAACCTACGCTGGAGATTTTCCTTAGTAGAATTTAGATCGGCAAGTATCGGCCTGTGTGCCTAGCCTTGCAGAAGTGCTAGATTTCAACTGTTAAATCAGTAATTTTGCTGAATATCAGCGATAATTAAAAACGCGGTTAGTTAAGATCTCAGAGCCTCGTCGGTAGTGTTTGACATTTGTTCATCTAGTTTCTTATTTTCAGTTTTACCTTACTTTTAATTCAACCGCCGGGTTGGCGCAGTTTGTGAGCGTCGAGTAGACGCAGTTGTAATTTTAAAAGTACAATAAAAGGGTTTCAACCCCTTCGCACGTTTTTGTGACTCACTATCCCAGTGACTGACAAGTTGGGCCAGAGAGATCTTACAATTTAATAGGCGTACAAGAAAGTCATGTTGTATCCACATCAGATTTTTTATTTTTGTTGTTCTCGTGTGCATAGCAATCAGTTTTTGCTTCGAAAAACATCATGACACAAGCTCGTTACTATGCGCCGGTCAAAACAGATATGTGCTACGGAGGTGCATAAATTTTTTTAGGCTGTTGCTCTCCCCATATACGCAGCGATTTACCATAGATCCAGTCCAGTCCAATTAATGCGTAACGTATATACCAGTCAGTTCCCTTTAAAAGTTCCCCACGAAAGCATCCCTCCCTTTAGGCAGATAACCCTCGAGACTTTGCCGTAATCACATAAACTAAACCAAACCAATCAATCCAGTTAGTCAGGAAAAACGGGAGAGGAAACTGAAAGAGTGCTATTCCTAGTGCTCCGGACGCGTAATGGCAGACCGCACATTCAGCTGAACAATGTTAAGCGAATTACGCACACTGCGCATGCCCAGTAAAGAATTTGGCGCAATTACGACTTTGGAGTAATTTTAAGAGAAGGTAAATATGGTATATGGTTGATATTCTGTTATCTGGACGTAAACAGTTCGGTGTTTTAAAACTTGTAAGGTTGTACGTTGCTTCATTACTTAGGTGTAAACATCAATTGTAAACCCTCCAAATTTGCGTTTAAGAAGGATTACAAAGCAGGAAACATTACATGATGTTGTTTATTGATTGTACATGAGCTGAATGTTTATTGATTGTACTTCTGAAGAGTAAAAGCAATCGATTATTTACCATAGGTTCCATTCATAAATACTTTAACAACTTAAGGAATATATCTAGTTTAAATTACTGAATTAAAGCCAAAGAAATTATTACAAATAACTGATATTAAATGTAATGTTTATGAACAAGATAAACCAAAATGAAATGAAACAGAAGCAAGTGCAATAAGCACAAAAAAGTGTCCATAGTATTGCAATCGTAAAGAGTCGCTAAGGCCTACATGACAAACAGGCTTGTGTAAGGTTGTTTATTTTTATTCGCCAGTATTTTATCCCGCGCCAACTGTACACTATTGAGCATGCGTAGTAAGCGAAATACGTTGACATTGATCAACTGAATGTGCGGTTCGAAGACCCTTCCTGACTGAGATGGTAAGTCTATTTAGATCCTAGGAAAGGTCCTTTAAGATTGTAGTAGGATTTCAAAATTGTAATCTGTTTCATTGTAATCTCTAGACAATTGAGATTGCAAAATGTTCTTAAAGAGTTTACCATGTAGAGCTTAATTTACATCTTCGTACATTTTTGACATGAAGTTCAAGATTTTGTTCAAAACGTAGAATTTTGAAATAATTCTGGAGCAAAAATTCTGAAAATACTTCGAACTTTAATTGAAGTTATGTACATGCACTAAGAAAACAAATTTCAAAAATCCTATCTTGCACAAAATATGAATTAATAAATATTTTTCGGATCCAGAAGGATTCCTAGATCACAAGATTATTTTCACTCGAAAAACAGGATCCTGATGCCAGATATTTCGAATACAAGCATTCTGTCAGCAATCCTTTCGACTATCTTTGCTATAATAATATTCCATGTATTAAAAATAACTGACAGAACAATGAGCATCGAAGGTTCTCGTACATAGCAAACTCATTTTACATTCGCATTACGTTTTGATATTCGAAAAAAGTAAAAAAAAAAAGTGTTCTTTTTTTTAATAGCATTCTGAAATAAATTCTAATCATTTCGTAAATAAACGCTGCACAATACGACGGAAGTCTGAACACATGTGTAAACTAAATCACACAGCGTCATTCCAAAAGCGGTGAATATCAAAGTGAAGAATTTTTAACATTTTCCAGTGGCCAAGAGGAGTTAACTGCAAAGGCGTGATGGCAACAGCCAGATTTCCGGGTACTGAAAAGACTAAAATTCCACGCATATTTACATTTTGTCATTCGTATTTACATGGAGACAAAGGCTGTGAGGGAAAAAATTAGGTTATTTGGTTTCTGAGAGAGTTTTCATATAGTTTCGTTGTTGATTTCATTTCTGCTGAAGCGAATAAATTTAATTTTCTTACTGCAATTTTTTTCTTGTCTGCGAAATATATTAATCATACATCTGGAGCTTTCAACAGGATTCATGTTCCTTTTCTAAAATTCCAAGACCAGAAATATTAAAAGTCAATATTGCACATATTTGCGACCTCAAATTTTTTAAAACCCGGTAGTCATATTTGTCTTCTAATTTAGTAAGTGTTAACATAATTATAAAGGCTTAATTAATGTAGTATAACTAAACAGGAGTGACTGTTGCTTTATATGATATTTCTATAGCAATGAGCTTTCCAGCATTTTCGATCTTTAATACTATACGTGTGTACAGTTTTGTAATAATTAAATGCACAAGGAACCGATGACAGTTTAAAAAAATTTATTTTCTGAAAAGAAAACACTTTACAGTTTTTTGAACTTTTCACAAAATTATTCGTACAGCTCTTTTCAAGATGACAGAGCACAATGAGCAGTAATAAATAATGAAACAGTGAATAAATACAAAGTAAAAAAAACAGTTCAAAAACCTTATACGGTTATGTGTTAGTAGCTGCAACAACTGCGAGTAATATTGTGAATTAAAAATAAAAATACAGTGATTAATTGCACGAAAAGTTGCAAAAATTGTGAATAAAAAAAAAGAAAATAGTAAAAGAAGAAAAGTTATTTTACAGCCTTCGCCGCATCGTCGCTAGGGTGTTAGTGCAATGAAAGGCACACACACATATGTATATATATATATATATATATATATGTAATTAACATGTAGCAATTAAAGTTGATGGTTAATAATCTAAAAGAAAAAAATGCATTAAAATTGGAACAAAACAAAACAATAAAATAATATATTAAAAAATAATTTAAAAAATCTTAAAGCTGTCAGATTTTATATTACGTCCAAAGAGGCGTTTTTTTAGTGTTTTATACATTACCTTAATTTGTTAAATATCATTGTTCTTCGCACGTAAACCAGAAAATTCGGTTCAACAGCAATATCACAAAATATTTAAAAGATTAATCACTAGAATTTCCGATACACAGTCTCGCGCGCTGGAGATACTTTTTTGTTTTATTATTTTTTATTTTTATTTATTATTAGTCCAAAGGGATTTAGTCCCGAAGGACTATTACTTTCGTTTTGCGATTTTGAGTTGATTCACTCTGAATGCCCGATTCACTTTTCAAATTGTTGACACCTAGTATTAGCGCCCCGTATTATATTTGAAGAAATTAAATAATGAAGAATCTGCATAAAAGTATGTATGTTTCTCGCATTGTGATAAAACAACGGTACCTAGAGCCATCCAATTTTGCATGACGTAATCCTACTGCGAATATGGGCATCTGGAAGCCTAAATTCGAAATTTGGAATTTGTTTTATTTTCGATTTCATATTTTGTAAAATTTTAACGAATTTTTTATTAACAAACTTAAGGATTTCAAAGCGAGCAATGGCAACGTTGTACATAATAAAAAAACAAAATAAAAATTAAAAAAAAAAACATTTTTGTCTCCAGTGCGTGAGACTGTGTATCGGAAATTCTAAAGATATGCTCTTATTAAAATTATTTTGCGATATTGCTCTTGAACTGAATTTTATGGTTTAAGTGCGAAGAACATGATATTTAATAAATTAAAGGTAACACACAAAATGTTAAAAAAACGCCCCTTTGGACGTAATTTAAAATCTGAAACCTTTCAGATTTTTCTTTTTTATGACTTTTTAAATTTTATTTATTTTTATTTTTAGCCCAAATTTCGCCAAAACGAAATTAATAGCCCAGAAGAGCTATTAATTTCGTTTTGGCGTTTTGCGTTGGTTCACTATAAAATCTCGGTTCACTTTCCAAATTGTTACCTTCAAATGTTATCACCCTGTATTATATTTAAAGAAATTAAATAATGAAGAATCTGCATGAATGTATGTATGTTTCTCCCACTGCGAAAAAACAACGGTACCTAGAGACATCAAATTTTCAATAAGTTGTCCTCCACTAGAATATGGGAACCTGCAAGCCCGAACATGGAATTTGGAATTCGCTTTATTATCTGTTTCATATTTTGTAAAACTTTAACGAATTTTTTGAGTAAGAAACTCAGCGATTTCAAAGCGAGCAATGGCAACATTGTACGGGGGGGGGGAGATTTTATCTTTAGCGTCTGAGGCTGTGTACCGGAAGTTCTAAAGATATGCTCAGTTTAAAACTATTTTGCGATATTGCTGTTGAATTGAATTTTATGGTTAAGTGCAAAGAACATGGTATTTAATAAATAAAGGTAACACAGAGAATGTTAAAAAAAAACGCCCCTTTCGACGTAATTTATAATCTGAAACCTCTCAGATTTTTTTTTTTTTCCTTTTCCCGTACAGTATTCCAGTTTTGGGCTTCCAGATGCCCATATTCGATTAGAGACGAACGTTATTCAAAATTTTTTGCTCTGTGTACGTTGTTTTATCACAGTGCCAGAAACATATATAAATTTATGCAGATTCTTCTAATTTCTTTAACTACAATGCAGGGCGATAATATTTGCTGGCAAAGATTAAAAAAGTGATTAGCTGTTTATAGTGAATCAACGCAAAATGCCAAAACGAAAGTTTAGCTACAATGCATGACTCTTTATATGCACACCTTCACAGATTCCCAATCGTTAATTATCCCGCCTGCTCCCTTTGCTGCAACAGTGCGGTGATGAACACTGGGTATCTACTCGTTTGCTCAGCGCTCTCTCAGAACAGTGTTTTTCCAGATACTGCGAGGCAAGAAACCTTTTAAACAGATTGCAGACTTGATTTGTTTCAACCTCTTTATATATAACATTTTTTCATTTACATTTTTTTCTGTAATTCTTCTTTGTACTTCACACTTCTCCGTGAATTATTGTATTGTATATTCTATTGCATTGTCATTGTATTTTTTATAGTTTTGAAAGTTTTGTATGATATAAGGATATTTGTTTTTGTATTGCCAGCTGCATTAGAAATATTTTTAAAAAAATGGTATGCCGAAAACATTTTCACATAAATAATTTTTAAGTTTCCAAACTTAAAAAATACCTTATTAACATTAATTATCACGAAGTTTTATTACTTTAGAATCACACTCTGGCAATCATACAAAACCGTCATCAAACAATAAATAGTACTTTTCATTTTTAATTAAGGCAAATAATATTACTAGCTGGCTATCTGTCAATACAATAGCCTGCTAGTGTTTCTACAAGAGAAATTTTATGCTAAATTAAAGTTTTTGAAAAATTGCTAAAAATTGTTCAAAATTCAAATTAATTAAATTTTTAAAGTCTATTAAAGAAAATGAATAAAAAATTATTGAGGATGTAAGCTGTTAGCTGAAATTGTGAAATATTTCAACAGGCAGCAGAAAGTTGTAATAAGCATTAATAAAAATAGTAAAGAATTAATAAACTGTAATGAGAAATCTTTCTAGAGATTAATGAAGGGATAAAAATGTTGCAAGAACTCAGATTCCATTCCCTAGGCATTGGTCAAATTAAATCGAAACAGCTAAATTAATATTTTTCAAAAGATGCAAATCCCCCCCCCCCAAAAAAAATTGGCAAAACAGCTACACAATTCTCATAAAGTAAAAATAATTAAATTTTTAAAGCCTAAGAAACTTTTGTTGAGAAAGGAAGGCTGTTGTCCTAAAATAGGAAATATTTCCAAAGGCAAATTAAATTTTTTAATTTTAAACAAGTTAGTAAATTTTAAGAAAAATATTCTATATTTAAAAAAAATGGAATTAGTCTTGATTTTAATAATTTAAAACTTTATGTAGTTAGTATGAGCAGAAAAAGTTATGAAGATGAAATGATGAATAGAAGGGAAATAGAGGGACTATTTACATATTTATATAGACCATTACATTTGTTGCGTATCCAGTAAATACCTCAATATTGGAAATTAAAAAAAAAATTCTTTTAGTTTCATATTTTACTTTTAATTTTTTCCAGTTTTTCAGAAATTAAAACATTTTCTTTTGGACTTAAATTTGCTAACTTTATCACTGCCTTTACACACAGTATCATTTTAATTTTTCACTTTTACAGGTGATTTCTATACAACTGAGTTCATAAGGTATTTCTGCCGCCTTCTTAGCATGCTTTCGTGATGTAGAGGTCAGCACCCTCAGTGCGTATTCGAGAGGTTCGAGTCCCGGCGAAGGCAATGCTAATTTTTTTACCTCTCCTACTTCAAAAAAATACCTAATATCTCCACAAATTCAGTTTTCAAATTTTTATTATCCGTTTTATAAAACTACCATACTACTGCACAACTTAATAGCAACAGCTGACGTCAGTTTTCTTTCTTTCCAGTCACGTACAACTGGCACAATGAAACCAAAGAAAAATCTTTGTGTAAGTATTCAGTCCTTAACTACATGTAGTTGCCACTTGGCAACGTACTAATATTTAGTCATATAAATCAAATCAAAACACAAATTTTAGCTTACTGCACAGTGTAACCAATTGGTATACGTATACAGTTTTGAAGGTTTCAGTGTGGTGTAACGCTGTAATGTCATTATTGTGAGTTTATGTGTAAAGGTGTGGATATCATTTGTGTTTACGAATTTTTGATTTTGTGTTTGTTTTTATTTTGGTATCTTCAAAGTTTTAAAATTGTTTGAACAAGTTTATAAGGTATGTATTATTACATAAAATTGTTATTACACATTTGTCTATCTTTTTTTTTTCATAATGTAGCCATTTGGCAACAATAATATTTTTTCAAAAATTGGAATAAAAACT
>KK112873.1:94410-122935 GCA_000611955.2 Stegodyphus mimosarum
TCGGCCTAATATAATACTCCCCTTAAATTATATCTGAATTATCTTTATTAAAATAAATACATAGAAAGATAAATACCCCAAAATGGCAACCTATCTCCATTGTAACAATACATTTATTGCAGAATCGCGACAGCAATTTAATGATGCTTAATGCCAGATTGTTGGTGGTTGAGGAAAATGAAAAAAGAACAAGTACGCGCGACAAGTTTTTGCTCCTTAGAACCTTCCGATACATATTATGAGAGCTACTTCAAGACTAGGTTCACACAGTCTCTAGCCGTCTATTGTGACGTCACAATATCGAGCTGCGTGCAGTCCATGAGGGATTTAGAAAGCGGAGCTGTGGAATTTTTCCCAAGATTCCTGCTATGACGCAACTTCTGACCAATCACATTTTAGATAACTTTAATAATCGGAGTCCGGGTTCGAGGCTCGTGTTATAGCTCGGATTTATGGTTTCATTTTGATTTTGTGGAGAAATGTGTTCGTGTTGTGATGACATCTTTAACCTCGTTACCTCTGACCGTCAGGTTTAGTGGTTCAATGCTTCCATTCTTAAAGATTTACAATAAACCTGTATATTGATATTTCGCTCGCCTTTAAACATGAAGAAAGTCTCTAAAGTGTTCTTTTAATAATTTCTTTTCTTTTTTTCTTCTTTATTTTCGTTTAGCTAAAATTGTCTTCAGAGAAGATAAACAATTCTCAAAAATGTAGAAAAGTGAATACTATTTTTTTTTAGCCGAAGTTTTATTTTATTACTTACGGTTCAAGTAGTCAGAAATTTTCGCATATTGCAATTTTATTAAGCATTTAATATGGAAACATATTGCTGAAGCCAAACGTTCTTGAAATTTTCAAAATCTATTATTCGCAATGCTACCCTTATGAAAATATTTTACATAAATTATGTTAAAACAATTAGTGTTAAGCTTCTTTAGAATTTTTTAGAACTATGGCCCAGTTTTCTATTAACTAGGCCAGAGATGTATAGGACTATATAACATTTTGGTTATATCTGTACAGTTATGCACAAAGATTCTATAGAGATGTAGATATTCTATAAAATTTGTAGAGTTTCTGAAGGTTCCAGATCTAATAGAATCTAATATAATGGGTGTAGAATCAATAGAATTCTAACGGAAATACCAGATCCAGTTTACGAAAAATTTGGCCACAGTTCTAAAGGATTCTAAATAGATTTCCTTTAAGTCTCTATAACAGGTCTTGTAGAAGTTTTTGAGTACTTAAAAGCATTATAAAATCAACAAAATTCTTTTAGGATTAAAAGGAACAAATTAATTTTTCATTTTTGAATAGAAACTTATAACCGTGTCTAAATTTGAAATGATCGGACATAAACAGAGGTGAGTGTCATAAAATGTTTCGGAGCAGATGGTGATTTTTTCGGTAATAAAAATAATAATATCGTTTTTATTTCAAAAAATATTTTTAAAAAAATAATGAACTACGAAAAAATCTGAAAGGTTTCAGATGTTAAATTAGTCGAAAGGGAAGTTTTTTTTGTGAGTTACCTTTATTTATTAAATATCATCTTCTTCGCAGCTAAACCATAAAATTCAGTTCAAGAGCAATATCGCAAAATAATTTTGAATTGAGCATTTCTTTAGAATTTCCGATACACAGTCTCACGCGCTGGAGATAAAAATGTTTTTTCTGTGCAATGTTGCCATTGCTCGCTCTGAAATGGTTGAGTCTGTTAACCAAAAAATTCGTTAAAGTTTTACAAAATATGAAATAAATAATAAAACAAATTCGGGTTTCCAGATACCAATATTCGGTGGAAGATTACATTATTCATAATTTGATGGCTCTACGTACCGTTGTTTTATCCCAATGCGAGAAACATACATACATTTACGCAGATTCTTCGTTGTTTTGTAGAGACGTTAGGTTATTTCGAAGCAGGAGACATGAAAAGGCATTCGCCGGGAATCGAATCACGGACCTCTCGGCTATGAGTCGAGCGTGCTGACCACTACACCACGAAGGAAACGAAGAAGGTGGGAGAAATACCTTATAATTTAATTTCTTTAAATATTATACAGGGCGATAATATTTGGTGGCAACAATCTGAAACGCGAAACAACGCTTTTAATGAATCGACGCAAAATGCCAAAACGAAATTAAAAGTCCTTCTGGGCATATTGCCCCTTTGGACTACTAAAAATACATTTTTACTGTAATGAAAATAATAATATTGTTTTTATTACAAAAAATATTCAAATAAAAATAAATACATTTTAAACAACTGTTTAGTTAAAATTAAGAAACCATTTCTATCACTATTGATACATACACAATAATTACAGTGGTTCACGTTTGTCTTTTGACATTTGTATTTTTGAAATTCACTTGCATAGATCTTATATTAGATACTGAAACAAAGACTTCAATTTTCTTTTCCTAATGTATTATTTTACTCCATTTTAAGCTTTGCTTGTTGTATAAAAGTATCATCAAAATATTACTCATAATAAAATAATTTTTTAAAGGAGTTAATGACGTTATGCCACGTAATAATTAAGACACTCCAAATTTTTGTTGAAATAGTTAGGTAGATAATGTTTCTTGTTACAATTTTCTGTTTTAAATAAAAACACATTACAAGAATTATCTCCTGCATTTGGAAATTATTACTTGTTTATCAGAATATATTAACAGCTCCATATCTGAAATGAATGTGACAGGATATTACAAATTAAGGAGAAATTTAGTAACTTATATTTTTAAAGATGGAAAAAGGGGTTTTGGATATTCGACATATCGAAAATATCCTTCATGTAAAGCGTTAAACTAGTTTGGATGTTATAAAGCGATGAAAATTGCATGGAATTATCGAAAATACACTGAAGTTTGGACGACATTTCAAGCTACTACTAAGAAACCGCAGATTTATTCTATGAAAAATGAAACAAGGCCCAGAAATTAGTACTATTAAACGTTGAACAGATTCAGAAGAACGGTTTGCAATAAATGTTAAGTGGGCGATCAGCAGGGAGGAAATTCTTTGTCAGCAAGAAAACAAGGAAAATACGCCTGGCGTTTGTAAAACGAATAGTAAACAAAATCTTATCATATTGGGAAAAATCTTCGTTGTTAGGCAACCAGACATAGCTATGTCAGAAAAACTGATTTAAGAATTTTGTCTAAATGTTCTAATATTTCAACTTTATGCCATTTGGTAGAAGAGCCGACCAATCGCAGCGAAGCAACCATCAATCAACGGTTTCGCTGAATCAGCTACACATTTCTGCAAACGCAACCTTTTTTTCCCTTGATTGGCCGTAGTTTTAAACCCTGTTAAACAGGTGTGAATGCACTGAATTCCTTTTATGCCTTAAACCGTAAAGCTTTATCGCGATAAAACAGTCTTCTGAATCAACCAGAAGTTAACAGTTAGCTAGGTTCATCAATACCTCAGTTACCTGTGATACCACAGAGGTCTAGCTTCTGCCTGCACCTGAGCATGTGTAATGAGCTAGTGTGAGAATGACCTACTGTTTTGTTTTAAATCATGATATTGTTATATTTATTTGTTGCATTCTGAATATATTGGGTGACAGTTACTGAGCTGTATAAAATAAAAATCAAATTTTCAAAAACTACTGTGTTAAAAAATTTTATTCAAATTTGAAAAGTAACTACGGATATTGGAATTTAGTTTAAGACATGTTTGATACATTTGCCACCAATGGATATGACGTGGTGCAGACGAAGAGCAAAATTCTGCAAAACTCGCTAGACAGACATCGATGCTTTTGACGACCTCCTGAATGGCCGTTTAGAGCTCAGCGATGGTTTTGGGTTATTTTCGTAAACGTTATCTTTAATACTGCCCCACAAAAATGATTCACAAAGCTTGAGATCAGTAGAATATGGCGGCCAACCGATTCCCATTCCTGTGGCCCTCTGGGTACCCCAAAGCCGGAATGCTCTCCCCAATGTGGTCTTCTCTGGCTTGAAACACTGTATCGGTCCGATAGGGTTGTGCTCCGTCCTGCATGAACCACATCGTTTCGAAATCTTGGTCACCTTAGATAACAGGGATGACATTATTTCCTAAAATTTACATAACTTCCAGTAGCCAGCGTGTCTGTAATGAATATCGCACGAATTATTCTGCGAAATATTCCACATCAAAATTGTTACCCCTTGGGGGGAAAGAGATTTCTCGATCTTGAAATGAGGACTTTTAGTCCTTCAAATGCGGCAATTCTGCTTGTTGATGTAACCATCCAGATTAAAGGGAACTTCGTCACTAAACCAAGCCATATTCACATCAAATTCTTGTTTGTCAATTATATCGACAATAGTGATGGGGAAACACAAACGTTGTTTAATGGCAATGGCGCTTAGTGGCTGATGGGTTTGAATTTTGTTCGAACTGAGGGCTTTGAGCAACAATTTGTAGCAAAGTTTCCCGGTTGATCCCTACCTATTGTGAAGTTGGCCTGATCGATATCCTGGGGTTGTTTCGAAACGCATTTTGTGTCTTCTCTATACTTTCAGGCGTTTTCACATTTGCTCGGTGACCAACATTGTTATCACAAACAGTACCAGTTCTTTCCAACTTTTTAATCAGACTTTTGATTGTTATAACACTTGGACTGGTTGTCTTCAACTTGTATTCGCTCGCAATTTTTTTTTTTCAACCTCAACTCGGACTGTTATTGCTCAAATAGTAGGTCTTGATGATGAATATACTCTCAGAAGAGCTATACTTCGACATTTTCAATGAAAAAAACGATTACATTTTAATATAGTTTTTTATTAAAAACTGTTATACGAGCGCGCATACTCAAACAAATTCACAACATACCCTGCATTTAACAGCCAAGTTTAAGGGAATCTCGTCAGTAGTTCAAAACTCATCAAGTGTTTTTTTCATAGAGCTCAATAATTGTCACACTGTAGTTTAATTTAATAATACTGTATTTTTATTTGTTAATAAATATATGATAATGATACCACAGTTTCACTAAATTAGTAACAAATTTGCTGAAAATTATGTTCAAAAACTATATTATGTTATAAAAACTATATTAAAAAAACTATATTAAAATAACATACATATAAACTATATTAAAATGCAATCCTTTTTTCTAAAAAAGAAATTGAAAATCTTCGTTCTTTAATTAATACTTAACAAAATTGTAAGTTTTGCTCATTCTATTAAACAAAAAATCTTTTATTTAGTATATGTTTAGTTATACAGATGTTTATTCAACTAACTATTAAACGAAACCTACCATTAGAAACTTATTATTTTTCCAACAACTCAAAATTAATAACAATATTCATACCTGTATTTTGAGTTGTGACATAAGTCATTAAAAGTAGTACTTGTATGAAAAGACAATGCAAGACCTTTCATTTTGCACTTAAGGACATTGTCACGCCACTGAAGCCTTTCTTTTTAACTTGAGAAACTGAAAAAGAACGTAACAGTGGTGATCCGTTACGGTTGGAGTGCATAATGAACGGTTGAAAGGATTCGACTGCATATTCAAGCGAAACAAAATGATTAAAAAAAGTAATAAATGCAATGAAAGAAATAAATTAAATTCTTTAAATGTCTTTCGCTCCTCTTTAAAAATAAAAACTATACTTTTTTTCCTTAATTATTCCGATGTTATACGTAGTTTATATACACTGGTGAAATAAATTAAGAGAATTTACATATTTTATCCAATTGCATGAAAAGAACTGAACTGAAGGAAAAACCACTGCTTCTAGATAAAAATGCAAATCTTGTACGGCAAATACGTAAGTGCACACGTGTGCGTAGGCGGAGCCAGTAGAAAAACGGGCTTTATAAGCGCGTGAAGGGTAAGACGAATTATGTTCGCTAGCACACCTCGGCGAATTTCTTGGTGTTTTCTTGCAGCAATCGGTTAAATTCACATCGGAACAGTAAAAATGAGTAACCCCCAAAGTTTAGATGATGTAATGAGGTGGGAAGGCTAGAGGCAGGCCAGTTCCAAGTCAAGATATGCAGAGGTTTTAATTTAACGCCCAGCGTTGTGTATAACCTATGGAAACAGTTCCAGGATACTGGATCCATCGAGAGGAAGCCTGGGCAAGGTCGTCCAAAAGCCACGACGGCCAGAGAAGATCTCTATTTGTCCATTTTAGCGAAACGTAACAGAGAGGCTACAGCTTCTCAGTTCTCCGGGACCTGTATGCAGCCACAGAAACCCGTGTAACAAGGATGACTGTTTCCAAAAGATTGCATGAGAGGGGGTCGTTTGCCAGAAGACCGACTGTTACGTCCCGCTCACGTCTACGGACAGGAGAGTCCGATTAGCATAGTACAGGCAGCATAGTGATTGGAGTACGGAGCAATGGGCAACCTTTCTGTTCACCGAAGAGTCCCGTTTTAGCCTAAACACCGATTCTCACCGTACTTTCATATGGAGAGCGCCAGGGACCCGCTACCTACCCTCCAATGTCCGCGAAATCAACAATTATGGCGGTGGCGGTGTAATGGTCTGGGCAGGTGACTGGTGTGAGGTATAGATATGAGGTCTTGGATCCCTGTGTTCGCCTTTTCCGGGGTGCAGTGGGCCCCGAGTTCATCTTACAGGACGATAACTCGAGGCCACATAGAGCTCTTCTGGTCGACGAATTTTTCGAGAGTGAGGATATTCGCCGGATGAATTGACCAGCCAGGCCTCCAGACCTCAATCCTATAGAGCATGTATGGGACGCTCTGGGGAGGGCCATAGCAACTCGTAAACCCCTTCCGAGAATCATCCAGGAACTGAAAACAGCGTTGCTGAATGAGTGGGACCAGTTGAAACAGACACTGATAAACTGCCTTATTTCCAGTATGACATCACGCTGCGAGGCCTGTGTGACTGTAAGAGGGGATCATACCCCCTATTAACCCATTTCTTTTGTGTCTTCTGCAACCGCTGTTTCAGACCTTCAGACTCTCGTGGGTGTTACAGACGAACATGTGTGTCTGTTATAACTGTTGAATGTTTATTTTGTATTATATCAACCTATGTTCACACCAAATTTTATTAAAATCTGTCCAGTAGTTCTGGAGATCGTAGATCAAATATGAAAATTCTCTTCATTTCTTTCACCAGTGTATGTATATACGTATGTCTATCTATATGGGAAATGAAATATATGAGAGAATTACTTAAGGATTGTAAGAACCATGATCCTCTACCTATTTTCATTTTCATGAATTTGCAAATTTTATAATATACATTGGAACAGAAAAAGTAAAAAAAAGTTGAAAAGGCAAAAACAGTGAAAACCAAAGTTAATCTTTTTTTATTTAAAGCTCTAAACAGAACTTGTCAAGGAAAAAGTGTTCTGAAGCTTTAAACAAAGTTAATTAACTGAACAAGAACCGGGTTCCCCTCTATGGTCGTATTTATTTCTCCATTCCTTTTACTTTAGCAAAAAGTATTTTCATTTTAAGTACGCATTCGAACCTAACACTTATTTGGCCTTTACATTTGACAATCAAATTTTTCGATAAAAGATTTGAGCTTTTACATTGTAATTAGTACAGCATTTTATTATTTTTATTATTGTCTTATTATTTTACCAATTTTGTAAATATTTCTTTCGATTGTAATTAGTCCAATTTTTTCCCTTGATTATAACTGTTTTATTTCAGCATTACATGTAAGTTTTTCCTTGTATAATTTGTTTCTGTTTGTGTTCGGGCAACAACAACGGGTAGGGAAAAGAGACCAATTTAATAAGAGCCTCAAATTTGTACAGACTTTTTGAAGTACTGTATATAAAAGTTTTTTTAGAATTAATAACCATTATGCTAATTGACTAGCCATTATGCTAACTGCCCACTGCACTCATGAGTTGATCGGAATGAAACCCTGTTTTTGTTGATCAGTTAATTGACTTTGTTTAAAGCTTCAGAGCATTTTTCCCTTAACAAGTTCTGTTTGGAGCTTTAAATAAAAAAAGATTAACTTTGGTTTTCACTGTTTTTGTATTTTCAACTTTTTTTACTTTTTCTTTTCCAAATGTATATTATAAAATTTGCAAATTCATAAAAATGGAAATAGGTAGGGGATCATGGTTCTTACAATCCTTAAGTAATTCTCTCATGTATTTCATTTCCCATATTAGATGGTATAAATTTTGCAGCACTACGCGCAGATTTTGCTACTAGTTTTTCTAGTTTTTTTTTCCTCTCAAAACCAAATAGAAAATTTGCCAACTTTATCAGTATATTTATCTATATATATAAAGAAGAAAGTGTCTTTCTTTGGCCTCTAATAACTCAGTCACTACTATAGCTATCGTCACCAAATCTTCTACAATTCTTTTCTGGGTCCTGGAAAAGGTCGTCGTCCACTTTTTTTGAAAAAAAGTAACGAAAATCAGAGATATTAGTTATAAACATGGGGGCAAAAAAAGATAATTTTCGCCCTCGTTTTTTCGAGTGGCAACAGTCTCGCAAGCTGAAGTTGAACATCTGCTTTATTTCGAGAAGCGTTGCCATTGCTCGCTTTCAAATCGTAGAGGTTGTTAATAAAAAATTTCGAAGTTTTACGATGAAATAAAAATAGCATTGCCAAACATTAAATACATTATTCCCGATTCCAAAAATTTGTGGGAAGCCGTTTCGATTAATCTTATCTTCGTACGACTTTAGTCAGCCGAAATATTAATTAAAAACTCTGAAAGCACATATTTTCGCACTCATTTTTTCGAGTGGCAACAGTGTCGCGCTTTGGGGATAACAATGATCTATTTCGAAAAGTGTTGCTACTGCTCGCTTTCAAATCGTACAGTTTGTTAATAAAAAATTTGTAAGTTTTACAAAATCTTTAAATATATAAAGAAGAATGCCTGTTTGTGTGTTTGTTTTTCCCGTTATCGATTTATAATCAATTATGATAATTTTTTTGCCACATTAAATCGACTAAAATTGAATATAGGTGAAATATTGGATGGAACTTGAGCTTTTATGACCATTTGATCAGAAAGACGAAAATCATTAAAAACTGCATGCCATTGTTACTGATGTGAGAGAGAATTACTTTATTTTTCTATCGAAATTTTTTATGTGGGTTCCATATCGCATCAGATTGAAAAATGACTATAAATCAATATATGACTATAAATCAAAGACTATAAATGATTTTTTGCATCGCTATTAGAGAAGGATTACAGCGGCATCGTTCTCTCTTTTGTTAGATTTATTTCTCTCAGTCTAACTAAACTGGTATCGGGTCATTGGTTGTCAGGATACAATAGGCATTTAACATTTAAAATATGCTTTTACCTATATTTGAAGTTTTTGCCCGAGGGCGCTTGGCTTTATTTAAATGTTTAAGAGCAAAGGAGTGCTCACGCCGAAAAGGCGAATCCATGGACGGGTGCCGCCGCTAGTGGCTAAAAGAGTCTTTTAACCGGTTGTATGAGGAATTTGAAGATTTAAGCTTGAGCAGCAATTAAAAATTTACCATTTTGGATTGTAATGAATAGTTCTTGGCCTTTTTTTTTTTTTTTGACAGTATGTTTAATAGTTGGATCATAGTTTAGAAGTTCTCTTATATGGTGGGATTCTGAATTTTGCATTTTCTGGAAAAAGTTAGATGAAAATCTGCCTTATTTCGAAAGTTGTTGCCACTGCCCGCTTTCAAATCCTAGAGTTTAGTAATAAAGTTTTACGATGAAATAAAAATAGCATTGCCAAAAATTAAATATATTATTCTCGATTTCAAAATTTCGTGGGAAGCCATTTCGACTATTCCCGTCTTCATACGACTTTAATCAGCCGAAATATAAATTAAAAACTCTGAAAGGACTAATTTTCGCACTCATTTTTCCGAGTGGCAACAGTCTGGCGCGTTGGAGATAAAAATGTCTATTTCGGTGTTGCTACTGTTCGCTTTTCAAATCGGAAAGTTTGTTAATCAAAAATTTCTAAGTTTTACAAAATCTATACATATAAAGAAGAATGTCTGTTTGTGTGTTTGTTTGTTTGTTCGCATTACTGATTTCTAATCAATCATCGTCAATTTTTGCCGCATTTAATCGACTAAAATTGAATATAAGTGAAATATTGGACTGAATTTAGGACCATTTGATTAGAAAGGCGAAAATCATTAAAAATGGCGTACCATTGTTGCTGATATAACAAAAGAAAATTAGTTTATTTTTATATCGAAATTTTTTATGTCGGTTGCATATCGCATCAGAAGGAAAAATGTATGACTATGAATCGTATTTTTTGCAGCCTTGATTAGAGAAAGATTACAGCTTTGTCGTTTTCTCTGTTGTTAGATGCATTACTGTCAGTCTAACTTAACTGGTATCAGCTTCTTTCGCTAGTATATGTATAGACAAAATAATCTTTTTTCATTTAATAAAATTTAACGCAATAAAAAAGTAACAGCAAAGAAAACTAAAGCTCATTTAGACACACACTTATATATACTTATAAGAATTAATTTAGAAATTAACTACCTAAAAATTAGACTGTGTAAACTCATACGATTCGATTTCGTGATTAGAAATTTAAAAATAACAAATTTTTGAATTTAAAAATTTCTATAGAAATTTTTAAAAAATTCTATAGAAATGAAAATAAATTTTGTTTAAAACAATGAAAAATGTTAGACTTTATGCTCCTTTGCAGGTAAAGAAAATTCTAATTCCTGGTTTAAGAAAAGTCTAGATTTGTTCGCTCAACGTAGGTATTTCATATCTTTATAAAGTGTAAGATCTGTATAAAGGCAATATATTTCTCTTGCACCTATTATATAATTGAAGCTTCTTTGCTCAAAAGAAGACATCGCGACAAATGGTCGAAGGATGCCTTAATTTCGTTTGCATTACAACTTGAATTATCTTATACGAGATGGTGTCATTTCATACATTTCTTCTATAAGAAGCATGCTAACCTATTCTAATATCCAAATTCAACTCTTGCAAGTTTCATGCACATATGGTTTTTCTGCCAGCTTTTTCAGAGAAATTATATACTTTAACCACTTATTTTTAAAATTAAGAATGTTTCATCTAAAAAATTAGAATTCCAAGGATCCAAGGATTAATTATTAAGGAGTGCCTAGGGTAAAGAACCCTCTACCTCCACATCATAGTTAATAAAAGGGAGCAGAAATAGGAAAAAATACATGAAAGACATTAAGGAAAAATAAAAAGGAAGTCAACATGACTCGAGAAAAATTACAGAGACAAAAAGAACTTACAAAAATATTATAAGTTCGGAAAAATTAGTCAACGATTAGCGAGACTCGATCTCGGGACCTTTGGGTCTCGAGTCTAACGCGCTAGCCACTGAGCTAGGGAGAACATAGAATTTTTCGGTATTTTAAGATTTTGGGGGGGATTTTATAATTTTATAACATGAATAGAACACCAAAGATAAAGCACATAGGAAAGATTTTACGATTAATAGGCTCCTTGGTCACATGGATTATATTAATATAGTTATATGCTAGTAGTGTAATGACTACTTACCGGTGAATAGCAATTTGGCAGATTAAATCTGCGGTAAATGATGTGATATTTAAAAGAAGCCGATTGATAATCACGTGTGAGGCATATCTGAAGCAGTTGAGTGAGCAATTATAATTAGAAATGACTGTTTCCGAACTTAATCACTTGCAATTTCACCATATCAGTTAAGCTATATTCTTTTCAAGCGAATCTGTATTTTATTGCACTGGCGTAAATTTACTTTCGTGTCATTAAAAATTACAAACGGAATCGAAAACTTTTGATTATATGTATAATTTCAATAGTAAAAATTTTATCGGATCACATATTTGATACATGTTCCAAAGGAAAAGAAAAAAAATCCTTATTATTAATGTTAGGAATGTTACACTGTACAAAATATATACTTTTTCAGTCCAAAGGGGCGTTCTCGGAAGGGCTAGTCTCGAAATGGCATTTTGCATTGAATCACTTAGATGCGATGTATGACTTCTCAAACTGTGGCCACCAAATATTATCGTATTGCCTTGTATTTTATTTAAAGAAACTAAATAATGAAGAATCTTTATGAATGTATGTATGTTTCTCTCACCTACAGCAAAGAAATTTTGAACAACCTAATCCTCCACCCGAACATGGATGGGCACCTGGAACCCCGAATTTGGAATTTGTTTTATTGTCTTTTTCATATTTTATAAACCTTTAATGAATTTTTGGTTAAAAAAAACTCAACAGTTTCAAAGCGAGCAGTGGCAAAAGTGTATGGAATAAAACACTTTTATCTTCAGCGAACGAGACTGTCTATCAGAAATTCTAAAGATAAGCTGATTTTAAATATTTTTAGCCAAAGTGGCTTTAGCTCAAATGGTTTCAAAACGTATATGTGTCTGGAAAAAAAAAAAAAAAGCCTCTTTGGGCGTAATATAAATCTGAAAGCTTTCAGATTTTATTTTTTAAATTTTATTTTATTTATTTTTTTTTTCTTCTTTTTCGTTGCAAAAAATATTAGATTTTATTATACAGAAGTTAGCGTAAGTAAAGGAGTTGGCTTCCTCATACAAAATAATTCCTTGTTTTTTATTCGAAGAAATAATGTTAGACACAGAGACTGTTTTGATAACGTTAAAGAAAATAAGAAGGAGGACTTCTAAAAATCTTATATCAATACGACTTTGTAACAAGTGTTAAATAAATACGGGTATAGTGATGTATTTTCTTGAAGCAAAAAATGATATAAGATCAATTCAAGTTGAACTTCCCAAAAGCAATACTTGCATCGGAGCTTTCCGTATCATGTACAACGCATGCAGTTTTTCTTGCAGTTAATAATGAAATTAAATTACTGAACCCAGACATCGTTAAGAATTAACGTAAATTTTGCAAACCTCCTGTGACTTCGAATTTCAATTAAAGAGAGGAAATCAAAGCACTAGATTATACGTTGATTACTTGAATATTAACCAAACAACCCTAGAAGGTTCAGAGCTTTTTATCAACAAGTGTAATATTCTGATCGTTTGATAAAACTATAAGTTTTCCCCAGGCTGGATTTACCTCCTGGTTATTGGTTGATGAAATTATATTAAAAGGAATTTGTTTTTTAATTAAAAATTTTATTTACGTGGATATATCTTTTGACTGAAAAAATGCGTGGTTGCATTTCAAAGAATAATCAAGCATATTAAAAATAAATATTGCATTTTATGAATATTGCCTCCACGGAATGAAGGCACTGAAAATCTTTCAGTCCGAAAATGTTTTTGAAAATTTGAAAGCAGACGCAGAAGAACAAGAGGGCTAGATTTCAGCCTTCAGAGTCATTTGGATTAAAATTGAGAGAAATTTGGGAAAATATTTCTGTAGCCAGAGTTTGTTAATGACAAGCCCATAGCTGAACCCATTAATAATCATTCATAATGCTCATGATTATGAGGTGTGTAAATAAAGTAATGAGACTAATTTTTTATAACTTTTTATTCAATTAAAATTACAATTTCACGCTGTTTTTTTTTTCAAAGTAATCACCTTGTGAAGCCACACAGCGTGCAGATCATTTTCCCACCCTGTATAGAAAGTCTGGAACTCGGATACTGGAATTGCCTTCAGCTAGTCGATTACGACCATTTTCCTGTTATCTAGTATCTCAAAATGATGTCCTTTGAAACGGGTTTCCAGTCTTGGGGATAGTAAAAGTCACACGGATACAAGTCTGGGAGATAAAGGAATTAAGGCAAAGAACATGCATGTAAAGAAGAAAAGCTTCCACAAAGTAAAGTTTGACTACTGCTCCACTAAATCGTGGACGGACAAACTCTGGTCGCCAAATCAGTAGGTGTACGGAATTAAGAAATTGATACAAAAGAACTTATAGGATTCGTTCTTTGACAAAACATTTGGCGATAATTTAAACTGGGATTTTCATATATTTGGTTGATCAAAATAAATAATTCATTAATTAATCTAATTGCGAGGATCTCTTATGGGATTACTTTGGAAGAAAGTGGTATCACAGAACTTTGAACTCTTGACAAATGTGACCGAATTTTTAATTAAATGTAAAATTATTTAAAATGCTATCGAACCGGTGTCAGCGCGACAGCTTTTTCGTTCATGAGCAAAAATATATTAAGGCTGGATCTGCTTCGACACCGGTCAAACAGCTATTTCTCGTATGCCCAAATAACGTATAAAGATTGGATGGATAGCTCTTGAAAAGTTTCGCTGTGCGGTCTGATGAAGCCACTCTTGCTTTGCTGAAGCTTCCGTTCTTAACATACACGTTCTTTGGTTAAGAGGCCACGGGGAAGTTTTTACTCGCCCAAAAACTGATAATTAAAAGTGCAGTGTACATGACCCATTACTTGATGCAGCACCCAATTGATCTTGATTCTTGGTCATATACATGACCTTTTTCCCTATTGTTTCAAGAACTTTGGCCTGGAGGGATTACCTCTTTATGGGCTGTTCCTTGGCCATCGGAAAAGCAAATAATATGTTTTTGATACTTGGCTTGCTCATTCTTGCTCCTTCGAGTTTTGATAAGTTTGAAATGTGTCATTCCTGTCTCTGGCATTTCGTTTCTAGGGCAACCGGAACATCGAAGACTCATCTCCAATAATGGCAGGTTCCAGAAAATGAGGGTCATTTTGAATCCACGTCAAATATCAAGGCACTTCTCCCTGCTGTTGCTCTTTTCCTACTCCGAAAGTTTTTCGGGCACCCGTGTGGTGACCAGATGTGACAGAATAGTCCCAATGTAGGCCATGCATGTCGCAGAAGGCGACTAAAACGGGTATCCAGTGTCCAGAGGTATAGCTGGGCACCCCTGTCTATAGGAGTTTTATAAATTTGGAAGCCTGGTCTTCCAGGTTGGGGGTGAGCGCAAGGCCAAACCCCTTGCCTCGTAAAAACTCCTGATTCAGAAATCTCAAAAGGAAATATAGTGAAACTGATACTGTGAGAAAAGTAAAGGCATCTCGCACCAGATGGCTGGCCTCGTGCTTAGATATGATGATGCATTTCCAACCAAAAAGATAACATTTTTCGAGAATTGAGAGTGTAAGACGAAAAGGAAGACCACCCACTAGATGGATAGATGATCTCGAGGAAGATTTAATATTAATTGGAGTTAGCCGATGGAGGGCTATTGCGCCGAATGGGGTGAGGTTAAGGAACTTGGAGAGACAGCTTTGGCCTGTAACAGGCTGTAGAACTCATGAAGAAGAAGAAGATTTTTCGGAACAATTTTCGAGCAGATTTTTCTCATTCCCAATTCTTTTGTCAAAATCTGAAGAATGGTCGTGGGACTGAAATTAAACTCCTCTCCGATCATTCTGACTGTCAAGCATTTATCAGAATGATGAAGAAGCAGGATTCTGGCATAATTTTCGTCGGTTCTTGCAGTTCTAGGCCATCACTTGATAGGATTATCTTCAGTCGATTTCCTTTCATCTGAAAACGCCTTAAGAAAACTGAAAATCTAGTTCATTGACAAGGCATTATTTCTATAGGTATGAAGCTTTGTAAAAATTCCTGCCGTACTGCGTTCAAGTCTGAAGCAACATCTGATAGTACAGCGTCGCTCGAAACTGAAGTCCTCAGTTGATAAGCGAAAAGAAATCCTATGGGCAGCCAAGTAACTCAGATGATAGTCGTACTGACTGCCCATCGGATGTTCCCTCACAATTCCCTGCAAACAGGTACTCTATAGTATTGCATAATCGAAAGCTTCCAGTTCCGCTTCTCTGCTTTCATACTTCATATTCCCAGCACTTATGTCAGTATAAATAAATTTTAAAAAATTAACACTACTAAGTATTTTAAACTTTATAACTTCTCATTTTCCCTTCTCAAATCTTTAAGTAGAATTAATTTTACTCAGGGATTATGAAACTAGAATATTGTTCCGTGAGTACGGGTTCATAATAGATTGAATGCACGAGTCTGATGAAAAGTTAATAAACATTTATTCTTATCACAAGAAATAAAACAAAATACTGAAATTTTTGCTCAAAGATATTCGTACAATATCACAATGTTACACAGTATTTATATTTCAAACTACTAAAACGTTAAACAGAACACAATTCAAAGCACAGGGATAGCTAATCCGAGCTCACCGCGAATTGATTACAGTCAACAACAACAAATAAGTAAAAAACTGAACTGAGATGTTTTTCTTCGGTTTTATAAACTTTTTAATCAGTCACGAGAAGCTTCTCGTAATTTCTGGAAAGCAAAAGAGTACAATTACAGTTACAGCTAACCCACAGCTCCATTATTTCAATTTAAAATAAATTACGAAATATCTATTTATTAAATGCGCGTGCTCCTGTGTTTTTACATTTTCGGCGTAGTTTTCTCTTAAAACTCGTCACACGCTGCATTACACGAGAAAATAAAACAAATTTAATTACAATTCTACCAAAAATAGCTAACTAAATACAAAATCCGTAACACTGCAACCTTCCCAAGGACTGCAAGTCCCGGGCAGTGCGATCCCTGGACCGGAAGCCAAACTTACAACTAAGGCATCAATGAAATAACGAACATTACATTACAATAACAAACAACATAAACAATAACTGTAATAAATAACTTAAAGAAAATACTATCAAATACTAAATATAAATCAAATACTATCAAATACTAAATACAAATCAAATACTATCAAATAACTAAAATACTATCAAATTTAGAAACAAAAAGGACCATGGTCTCATACTATTTACATTACACACACTACGGGCTATGGCTATAGTAATGAATGACTTTAGGCTTGGAGTTCAGTGACGTAGGGACTCGAACCACGACATCGTTCAGCCTGTTTAGGACTGTATACGGACCATCCCAAGGTGACTGGGCGCCGCTGAGCAGGCTTCCGTCCTAAGGTAAACACCAAACGGAATAATGCCTGTTCAGTGGAAAGGGCCGGTAGAACAGACGGACATTTATTATCATAATCAAAGATTTTTACAGAGTCACAAATAATGCATACAAAATCGTCTGTGCTAAAAGCAGCTATTAAATTCTTAAAGAATTATACATGCGACTTCGAAAATTAATGTAAAATATACAAAGTGTGTGCTACAAGCAAATGAGTGTAAAATTGACAGCAGTTATTACAAAATCTATAAAGTAAAAGAAAAACAATCAATGTCCTAAGTGAACATTACCATGCACTTTCAACTCCGACTTTACAAACTGGAAGTTATTGACTGACGTAACCAGTAAAGTATATTCCATGTAGTTCACATAGCTATTTTAACAATTGTATAATTTAGTATAGACTCTAAGTATTCTTTAAAACCAAGTGAAATGTATCACTAGACAAGAGAAGTGTAACCGTACATTACTATAGAATTGTCATCACAGATTCAATGATTCAATACAATTAATTCCGAGTCAGGTAAGACTTACAGTGTAACATCAGACCTAGAGTAGTGGATTTTACTTAATTTCATAAAATAAGACACAAGGCATTTAGGAACATATTTAACAGGTTTCATATACAAAACATAAGAAAAATCAAACGTTGAAATCTCTAAGCTCTTGAGTACTTTGCCTCTGCATACAAGACAAATTACTAATTCTATGTATACACTGGTGTGCAAAAACGAGACGGTTTTTTCAATATAACTTTGTACAAAAGCTTTCCAAATCAACACATTTAATACCGTAAGATCCCCAATACGTAAGGACATGAGTAATGTAAGCAACACTTACTAAAAGAGAAATCAGAGGGATAAAAAGAAGCTTTATTGAAAAAGTAGCATGGAGCGCAATGCGACTGAAGGCCGAAACATCCCTGTGATGGGTGTCCAGCAAGAAACATCCGGTCTTTAATAGGGGATATGATCTCCCCTGACTGCTAGGCAGGTTTCACATCATTTATGCATGCTGGATATGTGGTTGTTAATGAGCTGTTGAGACACTGTTGCTCGTTCCTCTTGTAGCACCAATCGCAGTTTCGGAATCGTTACTGGCGATAAGTTACGTGCTGCCACGGGTCTCCCTAGTAAGTTCCGTACATGCTTGACGGGATTTAGATCCAGAGACCTTGCCGACCAATCCATGTGTTCAATATCTTCACTCTCCAACAGCTCTTCGACAGTAACTGTGCGATGAGGTGGAGCGTTGTCGTCCATGAAGAGGAACTGAGGACCCATAGCCCTTGTGAAAAGACGCATGTAAGGAAGAAGAACCTCGTTACAATAGCAGTCCCAGGTGACGAACCTCCTTGGGAGATATGAAGGTCGGTCCGGCTACCAAGCATTATGTCTGCTCGAACGAGAACTCCGCGACCTCCAAAACAGTCCCTTTTGATGATGTTGAAGGGGTTATTGCGTGTTCCCCGCTCTGTCCAGATGTGTATGTGTCTAGAATCGCAACTCAGACTAAATCTGCTCTCATCTGTAAAGAGTACTCGTCCCCATTCATTGTCTCTCCAATTCCGGTGTTCCCGGCACCACAGAGAACGCCTTCTCCGATGGGCAGGCGTTAGAGGTACACACCGTACAGGGCGTCGTGCAAACAGACCACCACCGTGCAGTCTTCTGGCCACGGTAAAACGCGATATCGGTCGTCCAGTCGCCTGTGTCGTGTGTCTAGCGATTTCTCCCGCTGTCTGCCGCCTGTTTCTTCTGGCCTGTAAGGCAATATACCGGTCATCTGCGGGTGTGGTTCCTCGTGGACGACCACTACTAAACCCCCGGATAGCTGTTCCTGTAGTTTGAAATTGTCTCCAAAGTCGTGAAACGATGCTGTGAGCAATTCCGAACTCTGCAGCCACACTTGTCACACTGCGGCCTTCCTCCAACTTCCCAATGATTCGACCTCGGGTAAAAGCATCCAGATGTCGTCTAACAGATTGATTATTCGCCATTTCTCGCTGAGGCAGCAACTCGGTGTGATTTTAACTGCTATACGGCGTGCAATCTCTTTGCCAGAAATACTGATCTTACACCGACAACATGCTTTATACTACTCAGACACTCCCCCATTACGTCTACCTGCATTTCTGCGCATGTGCTACCGTACATCACCTTACTTAATCTCCTGATTGGTCTTTCTGTCCGCTCTGCCTCTTCGTTCAGCTGAAATGCTAATTTTTCGACTTCGTCCTTAATTTTTGCACACCAGTGTAGTGTATACTATATGAGGAACATACCACAAATATACACAAAGTCAATTTATAGTGCCAAATTATCAGTTTTGTCTACTCTTAAGTTTTGGCACGGCATATTTTAAAATGTAATTCTGTACGCATTTAAGTTTTTGCCATTGCATACTCTGTGCCATTGGGGTATAAACCACAAGCATGTAGTTTAGGACTCAGTCCTTTCCGTCAAGTCGGATACCACAACCACAGCTTGTCTCCTTCGTTGAATCGATGCCCAGTAGCTCTGGTGTCGTTTCGGGTCTTCATCTTCTCCGTCGCCAAGTTGACTCGCTGTTGTACAAAATTGTGCATCACTTCAAACCGGGCCTGAAGATCTTCGATTCTCCTCGGGCGATGAAGTCGCATCCGAAGGGCGACCAAATAAGAGATCACAAGGGCAGACGAAGGTCATGATCGAAGAGCATCTGAAATGGGGAATAGCCTGTAGTCTCTGGTTTCTCTTAACACGTCAGCGTTTCGAGGTGAGGACTCCTTCTGATGATGCACAGTTATGTCCTCTGATACTAAAAACAGTTTGTCGTCTTTAAAATCCAAGGAAAAACTTTGTTTTCTTAAAAAGTCCAATCCGAGTATGCAAGGATCTGTAATATCCATTACATATGCCTTGTGATGGTGAGCGGCACTTCCAAGCGTGATGTTCATGTTTAACTTCCCATCTATGTCGATTTTATCACCTGACGCAGTCTGGAGGGCAAAGCAGGATGGCGTCAAAATCAGTTTATTTTTAAATTGTGGAGCTAAATCTTTCTGAATGATGGTAACATTAGTTCCTGTGTCAGTGATCATATTGCAAGGAAATCCATAGATGTGCCCATTGATGAACAGTCCATTACTGTTGGCACTCACTACAGAAATCTTCAGGGCTTTAAAATGAGTCTTCTCATTATCCTTCAAATTCGTCTCTGTGATATGGTCATTAATTTGTTTCCTGCGTCGTTGCTGGGAAATGGTCTTATTTTCCATACCCTGGGATGTCCTTCAGTTCCTTCGCAGGTAACCTTCAGCTTCGCAGTTCCAGCATTTTGATTTCTTCTCACGCCTTTTCCGTCTCATGGCATTTAATTGTCTGTTTTAATTGTCTGTGTTATTTTCCGTGCTGTAGGATGTTCTTCAGTTCCTTCGTATGTGGCCTTCAACCCCATATTTCGAACACTTTCGAGTCAGTTTTTTCTCCCTCCTACTCCGAATGAAAGCGTTGGCTTGTCTGGATAAATCATGTAAACGACTATC
Organism: Stegodyphus mimosarum; assembly: GCA_000611955.2. NCBI lineage: Eukaryota > Metazoa > Arthropoda > Arachnida > Araneae > Eresidae > Stegodyphus > Stegodyphus mimosarum. Next base: position 114,809 of record KK112873.1, read on the forward strand.
ATTTGATACACTGGCTCGTAGACTTGCGCAGCTCTGATTGGGTGACAGTCTGTACGAGTTGCTTGCGGGGCTGCCTAGAATTTCATGGCGTACCTTAGAGCACTTTTTATATCTTTCACATCAATCATTCTCAGAGCCTTCAGTATTTCGGGATCCCGGATGGCATTGATAAAGTACTACAGGGGCAGGATTTCCCTTGTTTCTTTCGATCACTTCGTAAAGGCGAGCTGAAACAGCCTTTCAACATCCGTGGCGAATTCCTGGAGTGTTTCCGAGGGCTTTTGTTGACGGGATTTTAATTGAAGCCTACTGTAGTCTATTAAACATTTCTTACCAAAGCGCAGCTCCAACATGCCGGATAGAGCTTCCCTAGTCTCTGGTTTTCTGGAAGAGTCTGAAGGATATCCACTGTGTCTGCTCTCAAAGGAGCAGCGAAATGACAGGCCTTAGATTGGGAACCTCAGACTTTTTCTTCCGCCACTATTGAGAATTGTGTCTTATATACTTGCCAGGATGTCTTCCCACCAAATGTGGATAACTTCAGAGAGGGACGAGCAGGCATGGGAAAATTTTAAAACAATCATTATTGCTCCCTGCCGTCGCTGCGAATTTCTTCAAGGTATCAACTTCTTTGGCGACCGCATAAACCATGTCATAAATTTGTTGTTCGATTTGTGTGCTGAACTGCAGAAATTCTTCTATTTGTTCTTTTACAGAAGAAACTCTTTCTTCTATGTGCCCAACTCTGTTTTCAACCATGTGAATTCTGCTTTCCATAGCCTCGAATTTGTTTTCTATTATGCAGGTAATTTCCGTTTTCTTTTCTTCTTTACCTGCTTCAATCTTTTCTTGCATGGCTTTCATCTCTTCTTTAATAGATTCTCAGCCCGCTTTCTTCTCTTCCTTAACGGAATCTTGGCCCGCTTTCGTTCTTCTTTAACGGATGCTTGACCCGCTTGTATCTCTTCTTTTAACGCAGCAAAGGCTCCTAATAACTGCCTTAGTTGTCTTCCATCGCTCTTGTTATTGGCATTCAAATCCCACTACTGACACCAAAACGTGTTGCGTGCGTATGGGTTCGTAATAGATTGATTGCACGAGTCTGATGAAAAGTTAATAAAATTTACACTTATCACCAGAAATAAAACAAAATGCTAAAATTTTTCCTCACAGATATTCGTACAATATCACACAGTAGTTATATTTTAACTTATTTAAACGTTAAATAGAACACAATTCAAAGCACAGAGAAAGCTAATCCGATCTCACCGCGAATTCGCTATAGTCAACAACAACAAATAAGTAAACAAGTAAACTGAGACGTTTTTCTTCGGCTTTTATAAGCTTTTTAATCTGTCACGAGAAGCTTCTCGTAATTTCTCGAGGTTTCTGGAAAGCAAAAGAGTAGAATTACAGTTACAACTAACACACAATTGCGTTATTTCAATTTAAATATAAATTACGATATATCTATTCATTAAATGCGCGTGCTCCTGCAGTTTTACGTTTTCGGCGTAGCTTTCTCTTAAAACTCTTCACGCGCTGCATTACACGGGGAAATAAAGCAATTTTAATTACAATTCTACCAAAAATAGTTAACTAAATACAAAATCCGTAACAATATTTTAAAACTCATTCAGACAGAAACCTTTGAAAAACAATAAGAATATTATTATTCTGTACTTGAAAAATTAGAATATCAAATTTTATAGCTGTGAATCGAAAAAGCATAGAGTTATATCCTCACATGTCTTTAATTCTTTACTAGGGTAAAGTAATACTAGATTTAATACATCGCTTTTTTAAACCTGCCCACCTCTTTCAATCTCAGATACTCATTCATATGACTGAGACTGCCCAAGCAAAAACTTTGTATTCACATTCCCCCCCTTTTTTTGCCATCCACTTTTATTTTATTATTACTTTCCTTTTTAGCAAAACTGTTGATGTATTTGTTTTAAGTTAATAACTATAACTGTTTTGTTTTGCTTAAAACTATTTCTAGAAATGTAAAGTAATTATGCTTTTTCAAAACAGAAATTTTTAGAAATAAATTTCTGAAGATATAAAAGATCAACGCCACCGACCAGTTTCCTTGACCACCGACAAGTGTCCAAAGACATGAAGCAATCTCATGACCTGAATAACTGTATGTCTCGCTTCTCATGCAACTTTATATACTAAACATCTCAAATATGAAGAATGATATCCACTTTAGTTTTTAAAGTATAGCTCAGTCTTAAAATTTTTTAGCACTTAAAATATTGCCTTATTTTTTGCTCTTTTAACCGAAATATTACGAATCAGATCGATTCAATATGACAGTCACTTCATTGGTAATTATACCAATAACAATGGGTAATGATTATAAGAAGATCTCAGATCTGCGTGTCCATAAAATATTTTCCTAGCTTTTCTTTTCGCAAATGCTGGTTGTAGACGGATATTTCCAATTGAAAAAATGGGATATTGTTCGGAGAACAGCCTTGACTCCAAAAAGGGAGAAACAGCTTATTGTGGTATGGCAGGCAATGGTTGTCATTCGATGACGTACTTCCTCTAGGGAGACAGCCGTAATACTTTTCCCTTGCTAAGGGATTATCTGCAGTATTACTTATCTGTAGTATATTATTAGTATTTATTATTGTAGTATAGTAATTAAAGGAAGAAACAGCTTATTGTGGTATGGCAGATAATGGTTGTCATTCAATGACGTACTTCCTCTAGGTAGACAGCCGTAATACTTTTCCCTTGCTAAGGGATTATCTGTAGTATTACTTATTATCTGTAGTATTTATTATTGTAGTATAGTAATTAGTATCTATTACTGTAGTATTTATTATTGTAGTATTTATTCTGTAGTATTTGAGTATCTGTAGTATTTACTTCCGTTAGCGTGATAAAATGTCGCCCTTACCCTCAAAGAAGCCAAGTTGGCGCAACCAAGGCTGTTCTCCGAACAATATCCAAAAAATGTTTTAAATAACTCAAATATCCATTGTTTGCTAAAAAAATCAAATTTTTAGCTAAAAAATCAAATTTATTTATATAAAAATTACGAAGTCTAGCATTTTATACAGTGCCTCTGTCACTATACTTTGAAAATTGTACACTCATTTTCAAAGATAAAAAAGCAAAAGTTTACTTCTGTGCGACAAAAACTAGATGGGATATTGAATTCCAAAATTTCAGGTATTTGACACCGGTTTCAACTTGACGCAAGGAATTGGACACAAAATAAATTAGAATAGTTCGAGGTCGATTTTTTTCTTCTTAAATTCTAATCAGTGATCTTCTTCTGTGATTTGCTAGTTTCTAACATTCTTGATGTTATGGGTTTATTACAAATGGCACATTGAAAGAATTTGCGCGCTAGTAATTTATAATTTTTTAGTGCAATAAATACGCTATTAACATCGTCATGAAGTTTCATAAATTTAAAATCATAATCTAATACCATACAAAAAAATTCATTAAACTAGAAATAATTTTAATTTTTAATTTATGAATATTAGGTTGCAAGGAGAGATGAGACAGCCTTTCAACATCCATAACGAGCTTTTCGGGTGTTTCTAAGGTCCAGTGTTGTTTAGATTTTAACTGAAGCCTGTTATGGTCTTTTAAACACTTCTCGGCAAAGAGCACTTCCAACGCACCGGTTAGATCTTCCAAGTCTGTCCTCTGGTTTTCAGGTAGAGTTTGAAGAGTATCCACTGCGTCTGCTCTCATAAAAGAGGCAAGTTGATACCCGTAATTTCGGAATCCCATCCATTTGCGTTTGCCACTATAGAGAAGCTAGTTATATCTATCTGCCAGGAGATGCTTCCATAATATGTGGTTAACTTTAGAGAGGGTTGGAGTGGCACAGATAGAATTTAAATCAGTCAGCACATTTTCGAGCTGTCACAGTGGATTTTCTCAAACCGTCAACTTCCTTGGCGACAGCAGCAGAAACTCTGTCATCGATTTGTTGTTGGACAGCAGAAACTCTTTCTTCGATTTGTTGTTCGACAACAGAAACTTTTTGCATAATTTTTTCCAGCTTTATTTTCAAATATGTCTGTTCTGCCTTCCATAGCCTTGAATTTGTTTTCTATCGAAGATCTTTCTTTAGAGCACAGTTTTTACAGTACCTCCATCGTCTTGCCACCAGACCCAAATCTGAGACGAAAGCTTGTTACTTGCGTCCGGGTTCGTACTGGATTGAATCTGCACAGAATCGACGATAGATTGGCAAAATTTATTCTCCCAAAAGAAACATTTTATAGTTCTGGAACATTTCGAAAACGTACTCGAACAGCTCTTCCAAATCACAATTAGTATTTACTACTTCAAACTATCGAGAATGTTAAGCACAACGCAGTACAAATCCTACCTAAAAAGCGAAACTTTCACGAACCGAACTCAACTCTGAACTGAAACTAAGAACTGATACTCTCTCCGATCTTATACATTTTGTCGAGAAATTTGCAGTATCTTCGATTTGTCGAAATTGCTGGAAGGCATACACATTTGCAGTTACATATGGACGAAATCAATTACAGTTTTTTAATGATAAATACACAAGGATCGGTCCAAGATGTCTCCAAATTGTCGTGAAGGTTTCTCGCCAAATTTGGCTATAAAAATTAATTGCCCAAACAGTCGCCAGTTTAACGCTTTCTCGCCAAATGCAATCTCGTCGTAGCCATTTACCTCAATGTTAAATGAACGTACCCCTGTAGCCTTATTTTTTCGGCGAAACTTCACTCTTTTGAGGCCTTTCATGTTACTTTATGCAAGAGATACTACAGTTTTACATATAATTTCGCTAAAATTATTTACATATACAGGAAATTCGTAACAGTGTTTACGAAAACGATGGTGAGAATAAAGATGGGATAACAACTTTTGTGGGAAAGGTGTTTATATTTGTACTCTCTTCAGGAATGGACGTGGGGGCTGATTCCTTCACATTAAATTATTGATAAGTTTAATCAATAATGATTAAGGTATCTTATGTTAATTAACTAATGTTATGATTTAAATCTTTATTGTAACTTCTGCTTTCCGTGTTCCTCACCAGAAGGCAAATCGGATTTGTGTGTGTATAAAGAGGCTTCTGAATCTTTAGATTAGGGCTTCTAAGCCGCATCTTGCTGTCAGTATTTCTGCCAGCTCTGCTTAAATGTTATATTTTGGCTTTAGTCTCTCCCAGCCGATGTCTTAGATGTAAGCTAGCGAGCGAGCTTATTTTTAGACGACTTAATGTTGAATATAGTCTTGTTGTTATTTATGCTATCTTGTTTGACAGCAGCATCAGTCCAAGCCCACGAAATTCCTCGTGGCAAGGAGCGCTCAAGATACGCTTGTCGTTGGCAACGGCCTTGACCACCTTAAAGGTGACAGTGCGACTTTGCTCAGTTCCGCCATTTTGATGGAGAGCATCTCGGAGGCACGGGTCCAAGGGTCTTCCAGCCCTCTTCACTTCCACAAACCACACGAGAGGACTTTCGGCTCGCCACTTATTTAAAAAGCCGCCATGCCGCACCGACACTAACATTTACAAATACCTATGCCTTCTTCGAGATTCGAACCCGGGCCTTTCAGCACGGCAGTCAGCGACGCTAAAATATAGTCTTATATTACGTTAATGAATATAGTCTTAGACTACGTTATTAGCATTTGAATTGAATTGTCTATTATGTTAGTTTTATGTCTATAGCACAAGTTGTGCCTGTCCTGTTACATTAAGCCTAAATAAAATGATAATTTTATCCTTCATCAGTATTTTGTGAATTGTTTAAGAAGGAGCGAAACCTCGCTATTCGTCTAGCAAGGTCTGCAGGACTTTAAACTATGGCGTCCAGCTAAAACGGAAAAGCTACAAAGTTATTTGTAAAAGAGTAAAATTTGATTTATGTCTCAAACTAAAGTTTAGAAATGAATGAGAAGAACGCAAAGATCAATTTATATAATTTTAAAGTAGGATTACGTTCCTCCATAATAGCCTGATGGTAAAACAAAAATTAAGATCCTATTCGAGACGTGCGCGAATGCTTATATCTTTGAAACTACAAATGTTACAATCAATCTAAATACATCATTAGATAAATGAAAGAACGCATTAGCAATAAATAAATAAATAAAATAAAATAAAACTTGAACAAAGGGTATACGTGTAGTAATGCGTCAAAAATAGCAAAATTTTGACAATCAAGTCAAAATTTTGTTTATATGTGCGACTGCGTGTTAGTGGCAAGGTCCTCTAGTACAGAGTCGTGCGTAGACAATCAATGTGTTCGGGTGGTGTTTGCTATATTTTACTTTATTTCACCAAGCTAGTGGTGTTGCGATTTTTAGAAATTTGATTAATGTAACAAATTGTGTACCAATAGAATTTACTGTTAAACAGCGTAAGAGAATGCAGGATTCAGAAGCAGACGATATTTGAATGGTTGATGGAAGTGTTAACGGACTGTCAAGATTTATTCTACTATCTGTTTGTATTCGTCCAAATAATTCAGAAAATTTGAAGATGTTCTTATTTAGTGCATTGATGGAATATTCTGAGTCTACTTTATTAATCTACTTTATAGAATTTACTGTAGATACAGATGTTCCTATTATTAAGATGGAAGACTTCAATGTAGACGTGACATGAAATGAAATGGCATTCGATTTTATGAAACGCCATTTTAATCCCAATATGGTGCCAAATAACTATGCAAGTACACTTGGTAATTTATTTATAGGTTTAACATTTACTGGGAATATAGGTGAAGGCATCTTAAATAATGTATCTTATTTCTCATATTATTGACCAGTTTTACATAGGGTCATTGTAAATGAATAAATGTAATAAATAAAAACTAAATAAAATGTATGTGTCCGTAAAATCTTTTGTTTGTTTTATTTTTTTATATAACATCGTCTCATTTCCGTTAAACACCAATGGCTCTTTAATTAAAAGAGAGAACCTACTCTTTTTTTTTAAACTCCCCTTAGTCAAACTTTACTCAGTCTAAAGAATGAGAAATTATTGAGATATGCTGAGATATGAGTGTATTATCATTCAAAAGATTAAATATTGCTTAGAACTTATTAGAAAAAAAAAAGAAAGAAAAAAAATCTGAAAGATTTCAGATTTTAAATTACGTCCAAAGGCGAGTTTTTTTAGCGTTTCGTGTGCTACCTTTTTTTATTAAATATCATGTACTACGTACTCAAACCATAAAATTCAGTTCAAAATCAATATCGCAAAATCATTTTAAAATGAACATATCTTTAGAATTTCCGTAAGTCTCGTGCGCTGGAGATAAAAATGTTTTTCTTTTTCCGCACAGTGTTGCCATTGCTCGCTTTGAAATCATTTAGTTTGTTAATCAGAAATTCGTTGAAATGTTACAAAACATAAAATCGATAATAAAGCAAATTTCAAATTCAAAATTAGGGCTTCCAGATGCCCATATTCGCAGTAGGATTACGTCATTCAAAATTCGATGGCTCTAGGTTTTATCACAATGCGAGAAACATGCATACATTTATGCAGATTTTTCATTTTTTAAAATTTAATGCAGAGCGATAACATTTAGTGGCAACAATTTGAAAAGTGAAACGGGCATTCAGAGTGAATCGACGCAAAATCGCAAAACGAAAGTAATAGTCCTTCGGGACTAAATCCCTTTGGACTTAAAGAAAAGGAAAACTTGGAATCTGAATTTTCATCGCGTGCCATTAAAAATTTCTTTCTGTGTAAATAAAATAGAAAGGGAAAAATAATGCGAGAAAAGAATTCTTTATTTTTTTTCACTTGATTCATCTTTTAAAAATAAGCAAAGTGTGTGTGCATGAGAGGGGGGAGGGTGAGAGTTAGAGAAAAAAAAATCACATGACCGTAACGAGAGACAAACATCTTGAAGGGGGGAGGACATCATGTTTCCAGAACAAAAACTTCTAAGTGCTTGAAACACCGTTTTACTTTCCAATTCATTAAACAAAGGCGCGGTCAGTCGAAGCTAAAATTTTTATTTCTCTTCTCAGTTTATTTATTGTAGCTGTTAAAACTATTATTTTTTTTTAAATTTTACTCCTATTTATTTATTCATTCATTTCTTTTCTTTTCTTTTTTTTTTTTTTTTTATTTTT
>KK112873.1:122976-136767 GCA_000611955.2 Stegodyphus mimosarum
TCATTTTTTTTTTTTTTTTTTTTTTTTTTTTAATTCTCTATTCTGTTGTTCCGTGGCTTAGCATGAATGGGAAGCATTCGTGAGCTGTTTTCAGATGGAATAAAAAATTGTCTCAGACGACTGCCGTAAATTATAAAGAATTATGCTGTTTTTACTTTGCGTAAATTCATGCAATTCCTAGTAAAAGACTCATGTTCTCCGAAACTGCATAAATAAATCAGATAGGTTGTAGAAACATTAGGTATTTTTTGAAGCATGAGAGATGAATGGGAAGCATTCGTGAGCTGTTTTCAGATGGAATAAAAAATTGTCTCAGACGACTGCCGTAAATTATAAAGAATTATGCTGTTTTTACTTTGCGTAAATTCATGCAATTCCTAGTAAAAGACTCATGTTCTCCGAAACTGCATAAATAAATCAGATAGGTTGTAGAAACATTAGGTATTTTTTGAAGCATGAGAGATGAAGAAATGAGCAATGCCCTCGCCTAGACTTAAACCACGGATCTCTCGAATACGCGCCGAGCGTGCTGACCACTACCCCACGAAGGCATGCTAAGAAGTATAAATATCTTATATACTCCTCCTTTTAAAGGGCGACTGGGGATTAGGAACCAATCGCCAAATCCTGGTGGTAGGAATCATCATCCACCACCTTTTTTAGTTCGAACGCCCCTGTAGAGACATTACGTTATTTTTGAAGCAGAAGATGTGAGAAATAAGCAGTGTCCTCGCCGAGACTCGAACCACGAACCTCTCAAATACGCACCGAGCGTGCTAACCACTGCACCGCGAAGGTATGCTACGAATGCGGGAGAAGTACCTTATAATGTAAACAAATATACAGACTTTTGAAAAATAATAAAAGGACTTTTTTTATACTTCTCCTAGTGATTTTTTTCCACTTAATGAAATAATAAGAAATCCAAAAGAGTTAAAATTAAAATATGGAGCTCTCGTGAAAGAAGATTGTCAATAAAATACTGTCAAAAGCAAGATAAAGCTTATGCTCGAGAAAAACAACTCTTCCTTAAATTTTACGCGTTTACCTCAAATTGACACACAATTACGAAAATAGTTTCTTAGTTATGTAAATATTCTTCCGTTAGTAAAGGATAGCGTTACTACATTAAATTAATTTGTTGCTGTCGTTGCGTTTCAAATGGCCGAACATGTGCAACTTAATGTACGTATTTGTCCGGAATGGCCAAACCCATTCGCCATTTAGCCATCTCATCAGCGAGAACATTCGCTCAGGATGCACTCTAAAGGATGACCGAATTACACCCACGAGAAAGGGAAAGTTTCATCCTAGTTTTGATGGACAGCATACCAGGAGTCTACCTTGCCATCTGTCTCTCGAGATGACTTTCGGTTCTGCAGTTTTTTAAGTGACACCATCTCGCAAAACAACTACAGAATGATTTATACTCTGTTTGTTTCATGCAGCTGAGATTTAATGTATTATTTGCTTCTGAGTTTGAGTCTTGCTTTTTGTATGCCCTTATCGAAATGTAAGGTTCGTGTAGTCAACAACGTGCAGACAACTGACTTAGCCGACCAATCTCAAAAACCAGTTTTCCCCATAGAGCAGCGAATTGAAAAATCGGAACTTCACGCATAGCGGAGCTAGTCGACACATGGAACTTACTCCGTTAGCTCAGATAAACCCTAGTCTTGAACAGCCCTTATTGGTTCAAGTTGTAAACTGTTGTAAATATTTTTTTTTCTTGGCTCATATTTTAGTTTTTATGAATTTTTAGATAGTGCGTACATTTTATTTGCTTATTTATTTTATATGATAATTTTATGTTTATTGAATGTTTATTTCCTTTAATTTTAAATCTATGACACTTTTTGTGCTTGCGTATATTTATTTCATGTATTTTGTTGTAGATTTTTTAATTCTCGGTCTGTATTGTTCCACACTTCTGTTAACGTTAACTGCTAGAATCACTTAGACATTCAAACGATTTATCCTGTCATCGTAATTTCTAAAATGCAGTGAAACAAACGCAGATGGAGTCATTAAGTATGCAATAACAAAAAATGAAATCTCAGCAGCTTGCGGGGAATTCAGAACAAATGCTCAAGAAAAATATTAAATCCAATTAAAATATTAAATACTACAAAGTAAAGTCCATCTTCTAAGCTGTAGCTCATACCTCAGTGTTTCACAAAGCAGTTGCGGCTAGCAAAGCTGAAACCGATTTAACGAGTCGCAGGGAGAAATAATAAAGTGACTGCTAAATGCTCTCTCTCTCTCACTCAAGAACTATGCGCTTATCTATGTTCGATAATTTTCATCCTGGTAGGAGTCAACGAAAACAGAAGTACAGACAAAATAATCAGATAACTGGTTGATTAACATAAAACCTGCTAGTAGATCGATATTTGAATTGCAAAGGTGGCTCAAGTACAACCGGATATACGGAGAAAATAACGGAACTTAGTAACAATTTTGACGGTTTTTCGGAAACTTGATAACATTCTAGAAATTTCTAGAAAACGCTTTTTTCTTTCAATGTAGAAGCGATTTTTCTCTAAATTTCAAGTCTTAATCTTTTTCTTGAGTAAACGAAAAGTAGGAGATTTGGAGAGGAGGTTTCAGTCAATCAGTTAGTTTAATCCAGAATCGTGCGTATGGTTAAAGATCTTGGTAATTATTGCTTTAGACTTTGTTCTACAAGAAAAGCTTATTAAGGAGAATGCGCCTTATATCACTTTCTCTTCCCCTCTACCTCTTTGGGCTATTAAAGCTGTTTACTTTGCTGTATGAGCTGTTAATTTATTTCGACAAAGATTCATGTCTTTGTTTTCATCTAGTCTAATTATTTAAGGAGGTTTCTACGAACACGTAACATGCAAATTAGGTACTTCGCTATTGTTGTATTTTCAATATGGATTATCTGCATGATTTCATTCTAAGATTCAGGGATCTAGAAATTACTTAACATTAGTCTCAGATAGATTAAGAAGTATTCGATCGTAAGATTTTTATTTGCATGAATTTGTTAAGCATATGCCCATAGTAACTTACACACTACCGTCGAAATCGTATCACGCATTTCCAGGTCTAAGTTTTGTACTGCTATGATAACATTTACTAAAAAACCCAAGTCTTTGTGACTTGTATTTATGACGTCATGTAGTTATGCTCATATTTTGATCTATGGGTACTTCGCGAAAAAGGTAATTTCTGTTTTCCCGACACGACAGGACAGGGACTGTAATGATATCCTCGTCCTCAAACAACCTCATCACACTGCTTGCTTATTTTTATAAATGTTATTCCAATATCAAAAACGGGAAGGGGAACAGGAGGTTAACTGCTATATATATATAAGGTTAATTTGGTAAATATTTATACTCTTAATAACTAAACTAAAAAATTTTAAATAAATAAATTTACTTTAGGAAACCTGAAATTTTTCTGTCAAAATTACTAATATAAATATTTAGACCATTAGGTTATAAGGTATTTCTCATGCCTTCTTCGCATGCCTTCGTGGTGTAATGGTCAGCATGCTCGGCGCGTATTCGAGAGATCCGTGGTTCGAATCCCGACGAGGGCATTACTCGTTTTTCATCTTTCCTGCTTTAAAAAAATACCTGCCCATATTCGGTGGAGGATTACATTTTTCAAAATTTGATGGCTCTAGATAACGTTGTTTTATCACAATACGAGAAACATACTACATTTTATGCAGATTCTTCATTATTTAATTTCTTTAAATATAATACAGGGCTCTAATATTTGGTGGCAACAACTTAAAAAGTGAGTGAATCAACGCAAAATGCCAAAACGAAATCCTTCTGGGTTAATTGACTAAACTAATAATTCTAAAAAGTTTTAGGCCAGAAACATAATAATTGGTCATTTTATAGAGATATAGTGTTTACACTATTAATCTAACTTCTTTTGAATTCTAATAGTTCAGGGAAATCATGCTCGTACCAAGAAAATCTCATTTTTGTTAAATCTTAATTGGAAAATAAAATTAGGTTGAAAACCTGTTAGCACGTTACATTTTTAAAATTAATAAATACGTAGAGAGCTTTGTTAATTATTTAACGTTTATATTATGTGTAACTATATATTTGTATAAAATTGTATGCAGACGCATTTCATATGCATAGTTTGTAGAGACATTAGGTATTTTTGAAAGCACGAGAGATGACAAATGAGCAACGCCCTCGCCGGGACTCGAACCACGGACTTCTCGTGCTGAGCGTACTGACCTTTTAAAGGGCGACTGGGGATTAGCGGACCCAATCGCCAAATCCCGGTGGTGGAGAATCATCATCCATCATCTTTTTGTTCAGGCGCCACTATAGAGATATTAGGTTATTTCGAAGCAGGAGACGTGAAAAATGAACAATGCTCTCGCCGGGACTCGAACCAGGGATCTCTCGAATACGCGCCAAGTGTGTTGACCGCTACACAATGAAGGCATGCTAAGAAGGCGGAAGAAATGCCTTATAAGTTCATGGGATTCAATACGAGGCATTTGCTTGAAGCAAATGTAAACAGATATTCTGGCTCTTTAAATCGCAACAGCTTTAATCTTTTTTTTTTTAACCAGAACTATGATTGTACAGCAAATTCTTATATGGGATTTGTTTTACACATTTTTTATTTAAAAGAAATCAAATTTGTATATAAAAACAAATTTCGATAATTCTTACACGCGTCTTTTTTACATACTTTTTGCTTAAGAGAAATCAAATTTCAATATGAAAACAAATTTCTATAATTTTTTAAGTCTTATATCGGTGTTGTTTCATACACTTTTTGCTTAAGAGATATCAGATTTTAATGTAAAAACAAATTTCGACAATTCTTATATGGGCCTTGTTTTACATTTATTTTCCTTAAGAGAACTCAAATTTTTAACATGAAAAATAATTTCAATAATTCTTATGTGGGTCTTGTTTCACACATTTGTTGCTTAATCAAATTTTAATTTGTACAAACAAACTTCGATTTTATGACCTATTTCAAGTATATTTGACCCTTTAAATACCTCTTCAAGTATTTTTAATTTTCTTTCACACTTGAAGCAAAATATAGCATGTTTAATAGTTACGAGGAGATTTTATTCCTCGTTGAAACAAAAATTAATTAATTTATTTATTTTAGCCTAATTTTTCACATAGCAGGTAAGCCATATATCTCCGTCCTTCGTTTTCAAGGAGGTCTCCAAATCCCTTATAAAACGTAAAATATTACGTATTTTTTACAATTCCCATTTCAAAAACATAAAGTTAGTAGCAGAAATGAAATGTCAAACATCGAATTTTAGTTTTTTATGCTTTTCTTAAAAATCAATCACACATTGAACCTTTGAAACTGCTGAGAAAGACAGACTAAAAAAATACAAATTTTCATTTAAGATTATACATTATTAAATTATGATTTGCAGTGATCGAGACTGCATGATTTTTTTAACAATTCCAAAATTAAATAAGATGGTAAGGACATATGACACATTAAAAAAAATTATTTTTTCCGCAAGAAATTAAATTTTTAACTCTGAATTTAGTGCATTGAACTACTGATAACCAGTTTCACTGCATTGATTTAATTATATCTGTCTAATTAAATTAAAGTTTGTTGTCAAATCAACAAGAACTCTTTACGTCCTTACTTCTTTCAGGGAAAACAAACAAGATATTTTTATATATTCATAGTTCTACTCGAATTTTCAGATGAATGTTAGAGCTTTTAGGCATTTTTTTAAATCATTCTTCCTCATTCAAGTTTATGATGTTTTCGATCTTCTTGTCAACCTGATATATCAACAAAGGTGAAATTAGTTTCACGCAAATGTTCTAAAAAGAACTTGGAAAAAACTAACAATACACAAAAAATAATCAGAACGGAAATTACGGTCAGAACGGAATGGACATTACTTAAGAAAGATCATAAAGCTGATTGATTGTTTTTGACAGGCTGTGCGGAAATGTCACTTGTTGTCCATGATTGGTTACACCTGTTAGAAAATTTCATGTTCCCGCACAGATGATGTGCCACTTGTGACGAGATGCCATGTGGTAAGTGTCACATCACCGTCTTAACAGGTAGTCGCCCTACGATTTTAACCTGTTAAAATTTCTTTAACAAGCAGTAGGCAATAAATAGTAGAATGAAAAATATTCAGATATGTTTAATTAAATTCAGATTTGTAAAGCATAGAATAGCGAGGGAAATTTAAGTTTTAATATTTTTTATTTATTATAAAATAAAGCCATGAGAGTAAAATAAAAAAAAATGATAATAAATAAGAATATGAACGCTTTCAGATTTTACTTACGCCCAAAGGGGCGTTTTTTTAACGTTTGTGTGTTACCTTTATTTATTAAATATCGTGTTCTTAAACCATGAAATTCAAGTCAGCAGCAGTATCGCAAAATACTTTTAAACTAAGCATATCTTTAGAATTTCCTATGCACAGTCTCACGCCCTGGATAAAAATGTTAAATAAAAATGTTTTTTCTATACAACGTTGCCATTGCTCGCTTTGAAATCCTTGAGATTGTTAATCAACAATGAGTTAAAGTTTTACAAAATATGAAATCGATAATAAAACAAATTCCAAATTTCAAATTTGGGCTTCCAGATGCCCATATTCTGTGGACGATTACATTATTCGAAATTGGATGGCTCTAGGTACCGTAGTTTTATCACAATGCGAGAAACCTTTTTAACATTTATGCAGATTCTTCATTATTTAATTTCTTTAAGTATAATACAGGGCTGTAATATTTGGTGACAACAGTTTGAAAAGCGAATTAACGCAGAAAGTGAATCGATGCAAAATGCCAAAACGAAATTAATAGCCCTTTAAGCTAAAAACTGAAAAAGCTCTACATGTATTGTTCTTATTTACTCTTATTTATTCATGTCTTCTACAGAAAAGACCTAACATGGATTTCAAGTAGTTCGAATTTTAGAAATTAAACTCTGTGAAGGTTCGCAATATCACCGCGAGTAGCACAAACGCAAGCAAAAATTCTTTAATTTTTTTTAATTCCTTCCATAATAGATTTTTAACCAGTTTTAATTTTCTCATTTCTTTTTTCATCTGAAAAAGATCAAAATTCTGTTTCGCATTAAACCTCCAAATAGCAAAACGTTAAAATGATCATTCATCTCCAACAATTTGTTTTTGAAGTCACTAAATCTTTTATATCAATAGTTTTTCGAACTTATCGTTAAGAATGTGCGCAGTAGCTTAGCTTTTATATTTGAAAACATCATTTAATGTTTGAAAATTGTGAAAACAGTTTAGCAGAGCCTTAAATAATTAAAGAAATTCGTTTTTTTTTTTTTTTTTTAAATCCTGTTCTTGCTTTTAAATAATCATTTCTTGACCGAATATTTGAATATTTAGCAGTATCGAGTTACTAGGAAAGAGATTTTTCTTCTAAAGTGAAGTTACCTTTGATATTAATTGTGTTCTTGTAACTTTGGTGTTCATTCGTTACATATATATATTATAAACCTTCTGCTCTGAAGATTTCGGTAATAGTTACTTCTTAGGAAGTGTTTGTAGACTTCGAATTTTTCTTGTTTCTTCTGCACGAAATTCTCATTACCAATTCTCTTGACATTGTGAACATATGCTTGATGGCATAAAAGCGAATTTTCCTAAAGCGGAGAATACCTGAATTTGTTATATGAAGATCTTTCAATCAGCAATCGAAATATTAAGTATATTCCATAACTTAACGGCATGATGTTAAATTACCCATGGCCCACCAGCGGCAGAGCACTAAAGTTGCTGAGCACTGGTAGCTCGATGCGAGGTTCGGATCTCCTGAACGAGCTGGCTGCATGGACGTTTTTGCGGTTTTCCCCATGCGTAAGGTGTATCGGAGCTAGTCTCCCTTAGAAAGCTGTACATGAACACATCCCTCGAGGGCAGATAGCCCTCGAGCGCTTTGCTATAATTAAATTAACCAAACCAAACAAGTCGCCCATACACTGGTTTGATTACTCCTAAAATATTTTTTTAATCTCATTTTTCTGTTTTTTCCTTTCTTTCTTTTTAGCTCAAATGGCGTTAGCTCAGAAGGGCTATTAATTTCGTTTTCACATTTTGCGTTGAATCACTATAAATGGCGTATCACTTTTCAGATTGTTGCCACCAAATGTTGGAGCCTTGCATTATATTTAAAGAAATTAAATAATGAAAAATCTGCATAAATGTAAGTATGTTTCTCGCATTGTGATAAAACAACGGTACCTAGAGCCAACAAATTCTGCATAACCTAATCTTCCACCGAATATGAGTATCTGGAAACAATAATTTAATTAATTTAGATATCCCTAATTAAATTAAACCTTAATTTGGAATTTGTTTTATTGTCGATTTCATATTTTGTAACAGTTTAACGAATTTTTGATTAACAAACTCTCAACGATTTCAAAGCGAGTAATGGCAACACTGTACGGGGGGAAAAAATATGAAAGGTTTCAGATTTTAAATTTAAAAAAAAACAAGCTCCAAAGGAGCTTGTTTTTTTTTTTTTTTTTTTTTGGTGTGTGTGTGTGTGTGTGTGTGTATTACCTTCATTTATTCTTCGCACTTAAGCCATAAATTCAGTTCAACAGCTATATCGCAAAATAATTTTAAAATGAGTATAGCTTTAGAATTTCTGATACACAGTTCCGGGCACTTTTTAGATAAAAAGATTTTTTTTTCCCTCCCGTAGAGTATTGCCATTGCTCACTTTTAAATCGTTTGAGTTTGTTCATCAAAAATTCGTTAAAGTTTTACAAAATATGAAATAGATAATAAAACAAATTCCAAATTCGGGCTTCCAGATGCAGATTTTCGGGTGGAAACGTAGGTTACTCAAAATTGGATGGCTCTAGGTACCATTGTTTTATCACATTTGGAGAGATATACATACATTTATGCAGATTCTTAATTATTTAATTTCTTTAAATATAATACAGGGCTGCAGTATTTGTTGGCAACAGTCTGAAAAGTGATTCAGACTTTTAATGTTCCCGACGCAAAATCGCAAAATGAAAACAACTGTCCTTCAGGGACGAAGCCCTTTTGGACTAAAAGCATTTTTATCTCCAGCGTGCGAGAGTGTGTATCGGAAATTCTAAAGATATGCTCATTTTAAAATTATTTTGTGATATTGCTGTTGAATTAAATTTTATGGTTTAAATGCAAGGAACATGATATTTAATAAATAAAGTAACACACATAACGTTAAAAAACGGCCCTTTGGGTGTAATGTAAAGTCTGAAAGATTTCAGATTTTTTTTTTTTTAAATCTTTGTGAGGCAAAGTTAGAAATCAACTTTTGCATATTTTTACTAAAAAGGTATAACTTGTCCTCGATTGTTTTGTTTTATTTTATTGGATTATGACAAAGCACTCGAGAGTTGCCTGCCTAAGAAAAACGGTGCTTTCGCGGAGGATTTTCTGATAGAAATCGGCTCGTATTCACATTACACATGAGGAAAAACACGAAAACACCTCTGCAGCCAGCTCATTCGCCTTGAATGAAACAGAGATCAAATTACCAGTGTTCAGCCACCTTACCGCTCAATCACTGGTAGGCTCCTCAGCTGTTTTAGTCTGAAAGTTTAGCTTACTTAATCCATTTCTTAACTGGAAATATGGGCCTATGATTAATCATTCAAAAGAGATACATATTCGTGCTATTATGCATAGGATGAGAGTAGATGCAGGTTTGTGTGACTTAACTTTTAATCATGATTTCTTATGTCGTTCGAGTGTGTTAATCCATGTGTGAGGTGATAGACCAAGATAACTACACATATGTGTCGTCATGACCTTCTAGATGCATAACATAAATAAATAAGAGCCACGTCTTTGTAAGAATGATATTTTCTCAGAATTTACATTCTGAAGGGTAACTTCAGTGGCTTTTAGACGGTATCCTATGGTTAGAAAATACAAATCAGATCAGGAAGTTGCAGCATTTCTTTTATCGCAGACCACATTATCAATACAATTCTCTTTCGTCGTATGATGAATAATGCCATGAAAAGTAAACCTACGTTTACAAGCACTTCTCAGAAGAGTTTGAACACTAAAGCTGTATCAAAGTTTATTTCCTAGTTTAAATAAACTGCTATCTGTAGTTTTTCGATCATTTAAGGGTTATCAGGTTTTCTGAAAATTGCCGCTGACTGCTTCCTCACTTCATGGAAATTCAGTCTACATAATAGATAAACAATCTTAAGAAATAAATGATCGTTACAAGAAAATAGTCAAATGATTATTTACAAAATAGCCTCTATTGCATCCATTTTGCAAAACTGTTTCTTACACGCATTGCAGCAATTAATGATGTCTAATCCACAGCTCTCAGTGTCCGCTGATGCGGATTCTTCAATTAAAAAAAAATCTCATGTGTACACCACATGACTTCCTTGTACGCAAATTATACGCAATTTTAATGCATTTCATTTAAACATATTGAATGAACAGTTAACGAATATTGAATTAAATCTATTTCGTCGATAGCGCATAAACCACAATGGAATAAATAGCCACACTATAGCCACACTTCGCTAGGTTCACTTAACAGCGTTACATCTCATTCATTTTGTAACTCAGAGTGAGCAAACATTATAGCATCTGAAGAATTACCACAAGTTCTATTCAAATACTATAATAAATCTAAAACGATGTATAAAAGAAATTAAACAAATAAAAAGGAACAGGTTTTCACAGACGATTCAGCGCCGCTTACCTAATGCGCATGCGCTACTAATTAATTCAGTTCTCACTTCGCGATAAGGCAAAAATACATAAAAGTTCAAAATATTTTCATTATAAAGTGAAAGTTTTAGAAAAAGATAAATCACCAAATACAGTTAAAACAATTGAAAAAAAAAAAAACTTTTACAATGAAAACTACAATTTGTACTCAAAATCCAGCTAATAACTTAAATGATAATTTCAGAATGAATGAAGCATAATTTAATTCGCAATAACCAAAGAAAACGTTACTTTGTTGTTGCCAAGCTTAGTTTCTAGAAATTGGCAACGAATCCATTATTCTGCTAAGCTTCACATGTAAACAAATATGTCCGCTTTCATAAGCAAAAATTAGGCTTAGCTACATTTTAAAAACTTTTAAATTGTTGATAATTCCACAATTATTGCAAGCAGGTTAACTAAAGACATAAAAGTCTTAGCCGAAAGATAAGAACAACATAATTCAATCATTTTTAAAGCAAAAAATGCACAGTTTACAAAGCTATAAGAATAAAGCAACTGAGCTCACTGAGCCGAGCAACAGAGTGGATATATATACATATATTTATACACTTTTGGTGCAGCCGATTGCAACCAAAAATGCGAGGTGCACATCTACATGTTATAGCAGCCCTATATACTAAATTTCAACGTTCTGAGGTTCCTGGTTTTTGAGTTATGCGAGATACATACGTACGTACGCACAGACGCCACGAAAAACTTTTCAGAATCCATTTTAAATCAGTTTTATTATTATTATTTGGGGAAAAGAGTCTTTCATTCTGTTCTTACATACGGATGTCACTCAAAAACATCGTTAAATTGCATTCGACAGCGGTCAATATAGATATTTTCGTTGAAATATGGTACCCGAAATTTTTCGCGATTACAATACTTCCTTTTTACTTCGTACAAGGAAGTAAAAAAAGTAGTTGCCTTGATATAAAATGTAAGGCAGTCCCGCATTTCAGTGCAGGATAATCAGTACTGCAGGTCTAGGATTACTTACTAATAATCCTAGGCTTTGTAAATGTAGTTGACATAAATTTTGTTACTATTGCTCCATATAAGCATAAAGATTACTTACAAAAAAAGTCGAAAATAACAATCGTGTTCTTCAATTACCTATTTCAGGATAAAAAATGTATTCAGTGATCAAATAATCAAGTGTTTGTAGAATATTTATTTATTTTTATTAACCCTTTATTATATGTTAATAATCTTTCCTATCTTTATATATATGTAATGTATGTATATTTTAATGTATATAACATTTATGTATATTTTAATGTATATAATATGTATGTATATTTTAATGTATATAACATGCATGTATATTTTAATGTATATAGTAATTATAATGGGTTTAATCCTAGTATACGGTACACATGAGAATTGGCGAAATTCGGTCGCGCCAATTGTGGTATCCAAGCCGATTTTGGTACTCTGGAGGAGAGCGCAATTCGCAGAATTTTTGCATATGTGCAGTATATAATTTAAATTGAGAAGTTCTGATTGGTGCGGATGGGAGATTAGATTACTTATCAAACATTTTTGTTATTTTAATAACGTAAATTCAAGTATGCAAGGGCCGAAAGAAAATACATTAAACTCACAGATAAACTGGTGGGATTCCGAAAACAAATAACTTTATGGAAGAATAAAGTTCAATAAGGCAATTTGGAAAAGTTTGAGTCAGACCCAAAAGATTTTAATAAAACTATTCATAAAATTGTTATTGACCATTTGACAACATTAGAGGAGAGAATTATTCATTATTTCCCAAATTTAGATATAAAAAAAATATTGAGTTTGTAAGCCATTTGTGATAACGAATACTTCTGTATTCGAATTAACTTTGAATGAAGAGGAAGAACTAATTTCGCTTTCTAATAATAGAGATTTAATTTTAAAATATTCGGAAGACTCAATTAATTCATTTTGGATTAGCATTAGATGCGATTATCCCATGATGGCCAAAAAGCTTTAAAAATATTATTACAGTTTTCTACATTTTATTTGTGTGAATTCGGATTTTCAGTATTTCGCTTTTATGTGTACCAACATAAAAGCGAAAATTTATGTGTCTTTTATTCGCTTTTATGTGTACCAACATAAAAGCGAATAAAAGATCGAGACTGTTAAATGTGGAAGACGATATGAATGTAACATTGTCATTTTTACGACCAAATATAAAAGGAATTATCAAAAAACATCAAGCTCAAATTTCTCATTGAAAGTATGCTTATTATTAACTTGTAATTAATCCCTTAATAAGCGTACTGCTGTTTTTGTAGTACATATTACATATTTATTTTACATTCAAAATTATTATCATAAATTGTTTTACAATGTATTATAGGTATGTAAACAACTTTTATACTTATCTTTTTCTTTGTGTACCACCAAATTTTGAAATCGTTAAAAGTGTGCCGCGACAGAAAATGGTTGAGAATCACTGCTTCAGGCTAACTACAGTTTACTTAGTTAAGTTCAATTGTTTATTTTTGATTCAAGTCATTAATGCTGGCTGGTTCTGTAAGCACAAGCTGTGCCTTCTGTTAAATTATCTGAGTTGATAAAAGGGCCTTTTAGACTCAAAAGTCTGTGTTGTAATTTCCAAGACATAACGGTTAAGTCTTCAAAGTATGTTACTAAAGTGCTACTTCTCTCTCAGTTTATGCTACCAAAAAGGGTGAGACTCTATGTGTTCTTCATATACGTTTTAGGAAACTCACGAAATCCACAAAGTTTTCTGGGAAAGAATTTTTGGTTTTTATTCCAGCTGAGTTTCGTACTTGAAAAATGGACAGTGAAGTTAGAAAATCTAAAAAATGCTAAATGGATGATCTTTTGAAATTATTATAGAAGTAAACACGGATAGGAAAGCTTAATCTCTGATAAAAAAATATTTTGCCGAAAAATAGTTATCTGAAAAAATATATATATATTTGATGAAACATTATATTTAGATAGCCATGAAGTTTAAACAATTATCTGAATATAAAATTGATACTTTGTGAAATGGAACT
>KK112873.1:136783-166626 GCA_000611955.2 Stegodyphus mimosarum
AACAATAGCATTTTTTTTTTTCAGATTTGTAACATTAATAACTGAACTCTGTTTACGAGGATAATTGCCTCAACACAACATGTAATTCGATAATAAATACAACGAAATCTGCCATGACGAACGCTCCTACAGAATAGATAGTGTTTTCTGAGAATGTAAGTAAATATTGAAATTACCGATAATGAAATCTTTTAAGGCAATTACCACTTTCACAGAAGCCAGAAATCATTTGGAATCGGGGAGTATTGTAAATAACCTAACTAAAGGGCTTCACTGTGGTATGTGAGAGACTAAAATAGTCCAACTAAGAATGATAGTAGCTTGAAACAAAAATATTTATGTTTTAAGCAAATATTCTTTCCCGTCTCTTTCTCTTCTTTTTTTATTTTCATCCATCTATTTTTATTTATACTTTATTTTTATTAGTCCAAAGGGGCTTTGTCCCTGAAGGACTATTGTTTTCGTTTTGCGATTTCGCAAACATTAAATGTCGGTTCACTTTCCAAACTGCTGCCACCATAAATAATAAAAGAAAGTGCATAAATGTATGCATGTTTTTTGCATTGTGACCTAGAGCCATCGAATTTTGAATGACGTAATGTTGCTGCGAATATGTGCATCTGGAAGCCCAAATTTGAAATTTGGAATTTTATTATCGATTTCATATTTTGTAAAACTTGAACGAATTTGGGATTAACAAACTCAAGGATTTCAAAGCGAGCAATGGCGACGTTATACAGAAAAAACATTTTTATCTCCAGCGCCTGAGACTGTGTATAGGAAATTCTAAAGATATGCTCGGTTTAAAATTCTTTTGCGATATTGTTCTTTAACTGAATTTTATGGTTTAAGTGTGAAGAACATGATATTTAACAAATAAAGAAGGTAACACACAAAATGTTAAAAAAACACCCCTTTGGACGTAATTTAAAATTTGAAACATTTCAGATTTTTATATATATATATATATATTTTTACTTATTCATTTATTGGTAAGTCGCTGAAATTGTGTTTCCCATATTAGCATAGAAACTTCTGATCGCTATACCATAAGAGATTAGGATAGGTTACATTGAATTTGGCAAAACCCATACTGTCTATCTGCTTAAAGGTAGGCATGGCTTCTTGGAGGACTCTTAAACGAAACCTAGTTCATATTCACATTATACATAGGCTGTTCGCATATTTTTCAGACGATTTTCATTGTATTTACAGAATTATTTAACCTACAATTTTTATGTATTAAATCTTCTATTTGGTAACACTTATTCTTCACTATCGTTATATATTGTAATTTCCAAGACAATAAAGCCTTTTATGGTATCGGAAGAAAAAAAGGTATTTTATCCCATTGCTCTCGAACAGCTAAACATTGTCTAAGGAGGTTTTAGGTCAACGTTTAGACAACCCGCTTTTTAAAAGTCCAAAAACGCAAAAATACATTGGTGATAGAATAGAAGATTTAGTAGGGGCATGGTATGGCCTTGGTACCCACCCTTTTCTTGTTTCATGTTTTTCAGAAAATTAACATTAGATTTTAGCGCATGGTTGCTTTCTTTGTCTTGATGCGGTTCTACTGATTGATTACATTGTTTGTAAGCAGAGGGTATTTCATATTTGAACATTGGGTATAAAATATGTTCCTGAGAATATGTGGAGTTGATCTTAACATTTTTCTCCACTCTATTTACTTTTTTAATTTGCTGTTATATGAAAAACCAGTAACAATTATAAATCTCTTGGAAAAACTTTCTTTAGATTCTTTGAACCATGTTTTAGGATTTCTTTCTCCTCTTTGATGATAATAAATGGATCTTTTTACTTCCTTGCACGAAGTAAAAAGGAATTATTGTAATTGCGAAAAATTTCGGGTATATCATATTTCAACGAAAATGTCTATTTTGACCGCTATCGAATGCAATTTAATGATGTTTTTGAGTAACATTCGTACGTAAGAACAGAACAAAGGATTCTTTTTTTCTAAAGAAAATTATAAAACACATTTAAAATGGATTCTGAAGAGATTTTTTCGTGGCATCTGTGTGTACGTACGTACGTATGCATGTATGTATCTTGCATAACTCAAAAACGAGTAGCCTCAGAAGGTTGAAATTTTGTATATAGGACTGCTGTAACATGTAGATGTGCACCTCCTGTTTTAGTTGCAATCGGCCGCACCAAACGTATATAAATTTATGTATATATATATCCACTCTGTTACTCGGATCAGAGAGCCCAGTTTTTTTATTCTTATATGTTGGTAAATCGTGCATTTTTTGCTTTAAAAATAATTGAATTATGCTGTTCTTATCTCACGGTTAAGGTTTTTATGCCTTTAGTAAATCTGCATGCAAGATTTGTAGAATTACCAACAATTTAAAAGTTTTTGGAAGTGCGGCTGAGCCTAATTATTTTTCTCAGGGAGGGCATATTTGTTTATATTTGAAACTTAGGAGAATATTGGATTTGTTGCCAATCTGGAGAAACTAAGCTACGCAACAGCAAATATAACGCCTTCTTTTATTATTGCGAATTAAATCATGCTTAATCCATTCTGGAATTTATTCGAGGAAATAAGTGTTTAAGATTTACTTCGTAATTTTTAATATAGGTATTTTGAGTTTTTATGTATTTTTGCTTAGTCGCGAAGTGAGAAATGAATTAATTAAATGAGAAATACTGAATCGTCTGTGAAAAACTTTTTTTTTGTTTTGTTTAATTTCTTTTGCACATCGTTTTAAGTTTTTTATAGTATTTGAATAGAACGTGTGGCAACAATTTGGTACTTCTTCAGATGATATACAAAATTTTTGTGCATTCTGATTAATTATAAAATGGATGAGATGTAACGCTGTGAAGAGAAGTTAGCGCCAGAGTGTCGCTGTGGTAAACAAATATAGTGAATTTTAAAGATTGCGTTTATTCTATTGTGGTTTATGCGCTACTGATGAAGTATATTTAATTCAATCCAACAAGTTTAAATGAAATTCAAAATGCGTATAATTTAATATTCCGTAGAAGGAAGTCATGTGGTGTATACATCAGATTTTTTTTTATTGCTGTCATTTAAGTGCACCCAAGATTCGTCTACTGTAACAACAGTATTCGATTTTTATTCGGATAAAGAATTCTGCAGCGCGTTCTGCTTTGGACGAAGGTCGGCGATAGGTTGTGGAGAAAGACAATGCACATTATGTTTTTTCGCCTTTTTAAGATTCAGATCAGCATTAATTACTTTACTTACAGTTGATACTGAACATTTTAATGATTTTGTAGCTATTCTTTGACTTGGTGGATTTTTTTTTAGCGTTAAATATCTTACGTTTGCAACATTCGAAAAATTCCGTTTTTTCTTTTGATATGTATTTGGAACAATTTGTTTGACTTGAAGCTAAATTTTAACATTTTTTTCCTTTGTTGGTAACAACATTACCTATCGTAACTAATCGAAAAAACATGGGTTTTATAACGTCTTTTAGTAACTAGATAGGAATAATTTTCTTCAGAAGGAATAAAAATGCAGCTTTCCTCCCATTGCTTCTTTAAAAGCCACATTTTGCATGGAAACAAAATTGTCAAGTAGCAGACGATAATTTATGCTTTCAGTTAAAAGAAATTCAAAGCAGAAGATTTTTTTTATTTCAAAGCAAAATCGTCTAAAAAGTGCGCAAAAGCCTCTCTATACAGATAAAATCACAAAAGCAACTATACAGTCAGCCCGCTCGCTTGAACTCAAACCCAGGACGAATTACCCGTATTCAACAATCCTTAATCACTCGGCCACTCGTCGAGCATAAGAATTAAGGGCCATAAGAACCATAAGGATAACTCTACCATAAGAATTAGAAGAAGCATAATTCTAACATAAGAATTAGGGACAAATTAGAGGCAATTATAAACTATGGATCAAGACTGCCGAACTGGCTTTGCTTAAACCGTTTTGCAGAAATTTGATTTTGCTATAGTCTGGCTATAGCATCAGCGGATTCATTTAGTATTCATTTATCTTTTTAGCTCTGTCTTTCTAGCATTTTGGCCATATTAGTTATTTGAAAATCCATGCAATTTTCCTATTTTTCCTCAAAAATGAAGCCCTTGCCTTGATAATGCTTCAGAATTGAAAACATTTTTATCAAAATCTGTAGCAAAATCAAAACAGGATGGCAACCAAATGATTTTCGTAACTATACAAATTGACCATCGAAATGCAATACTCCGCCTTTGCTTTCTCTTTTACCTAATAATTCTAATTATACTGCTGCTGTAGTTTGCATTTTGGTTTTAGCAAAACGCAAGAAACAAAACTCCCTTTGATCTTCTTGATTGTGTTGCAGGAATTCGAAAAAAACTATAGCACTCAAAGAAATAAAAAACTTGACGTATATCTTCAGAAACGATACAAATCACATTGACAATATTTACTGGCACAGATTTCTCCTTCTTTTAATGTAAATGTTCTTTCATGTGCATGTGACTTTCGGCAAGAACATATCAAACTCATCAAGTGATATTAGTAAATTAAACGCATTTATCAGTTTGGGATTTTTATGGCTTACCTACGGAGAAACCCATTAAACTGTACTTCGCTTAATAAGCCCAAATTCAAACTTATTTTTATAAACTTAACCATTATACATGGTTAATTCCATTTATGAGGACTCATGGTTAATTCCATGTACGATGACCCATGTTTAATTCCATGTGCGAGGACTCATGCTAATTCTATGTACGAGGACTCATGGTTAATTCCATGCTCATGGTGTTTGTCACTGTAGCCAAAGGTTCATCATCGAGTTTTATAATATTTCCTGATAAGCTATCGAGCTCACGTTTTGTACAGTTTTTTTTTTTTTTTGTTTTGTGGAGGATAATACAATATAGTGAAGCTATTTTTTCAAAATTCGATGTAGATCTTTTAAAATTTAATGTTAAAATGATTTTTTACACATATCTTAGTTAAGTAACAAAATAAAAATCTCACAATTTTACCGCATGCATCATCGGGTAAAGCAAAAACTACTGTTTTAAATGAAATTTATGTAAAAGTTTAAACGGAATTCTCAATTTTTTTGGCGAATTTTCGAAAATTGCTTAGTTGTTTTTTGACTCTTTTACTCCATTATTTTAAAATTTCAATTTTAGTTTTGAATTTTCTTCAGATTATAAAATAAACTCTTTGTCCCTTTTTTGAAACAAGAATAATAACGATTTTTTTCATTAAAATATGTTGTACTATGAAGCAGAAGAAGAAATTTTAGATTTTACTTGAGTATCGCTTGGAAACCTATGGTTATGTTGACATTTAGAAAATTCTATATTTCTTACTTTCCTATAGATTTCTGTAATTTTAATTTTCTTCATTTATTTATTAATTCCGCTCCATTTGGGACAAAAAATTATTTTAAAAGATTTTAAGATTATTATAGAAGTCTTCTGCCATTTTATAAATAGCGTTTAAAATTATTTTCAATGAATTCTACCCTGTCATTTTTAAAATTTTCTCATGTCATAAGTTCACATATATTTTTCTCAGCATTTCATTTCAAAATATGATTTTATTAATTTTTTTTAATTTTAACGTATCACGTATACGTAATTATAAAATTTCTTAATATCATGTTTTTTAAAACTCTAACATCCAAAAATGCATGTTATAAAGATTTGAAATTTTTAGTGGATATAAAACAAACTCTTCACGATATTTTAAGGAATGTTAAAAAATTATTAATTGGCTTACAACAATTTTTTTAACGAACCATGTTTTTTATAAACTTTCATTAAACTCACTCAAGGTGTTTGCTGTAAAGTCAAAACATTGCTATCAGTTTTTAAACTATTTTCTGATAAGCTATCGAGTTCAAATTTTGCACACACGCTCTATATGGAGAATTTTTTTTTCTCCCAAAATTCGGTTTAGATTCTTTAGGATTTAACTTGAAACAATTTTTCGCATATAGCTTCGTATAACAAACAAACTAAAAATCTTAGATTTTTTTTTAATTCGATGTTTGCACCAATGGACAGAAGAGGAAAAAAAACTACTTTTAAAAATATACAGCAATATGAAATTGTTAACGTTATTTATTGTTTTTCAAAAAATTTTGGGAAATCGCTCTATTTTTTCTACCATTTCACGCATCAGAATTATTGGAAATAAAAGAAAGATTATTAACTGCTGAAAAACATCTTTCAGCCGAAAAATTTCATTAATAACTTGCAATTGAAACTAAAAAGAAAAAAATGAATAAAATAAAAAGTTGTTATAAAATAATCTCTTATTTAAAACCCATAAAATAATTAATGAACTAAAAGGAGAAAAAAATAATTTATCATATATTTTAATGAGAACAAGAAATTAAACAGCTGTCTTTATATTGATTTAATTCGTGATATAAAACTGTAGATGATAAAATTCAACTACAATTTTATATCACGATTAATGAAAGCATGTGTGTCTAAATAACAAAATCGGTTAAGTAAACTGCATTGTCAAAATTATAAGCCATTATCTTTAATTTATCAAAGGCATTCCACACTTTTATGATTCGTGATATAAAATTGTAGAGGAATTTTGTAAAGAGAATTATTTAATCGCTTGATCCCATGAAAGTGTACCATAATTTATTTTTCTTCTTTTTATTCATTCATTATTTTGCAAGGCTTAAATAAAAGCTTATTTTACAAAAACAAATTTATTTTGAAATTAAATTTTTCATTATATTGTAAATATACTTCATGATGAGTACTTCTTAACAAAGGTTCTTATTATAATGTAACTTCAACGAAATCTCGCATGCCGACTATCTCTGAAACTGAGCAGTATTTTTTCAAATACTATTGCGTGCGTAGGGGTTTGTTATGGATTGAATGCATAATTCGTTAAAAAGTTAACAAAAATTTATTCTTTCCACAAGAAATAAATCAAAATGCTAAAATATTTCTTCAGAGATATTCGCACAATATCACAATATCTCAAACGTTTAGCGAAACTCAATTCAAAACAGATAAACTAATTCTATCTCACAGCAAAATCGCTACAGCATAAAGTAAACAAACAGCAGTTCGCTTTAAGCAGCTACAACTACAACAACAACTGAGATGAGATGTTTCAATTCGGCTTTTATAAGCTTTTTAATTATTACTAAAACAACCTCGATTTTTCCAGATGGCAACAGTAATTACAAGATATTTATTTATTAAATATTAAATGCACACGGTCCTTTACTTTTATTTTTACGACGTAGCTTTCTCTTCAAAAATCGTCTGCGTTGCACGGGAAAATAAGCAATTTTAATTACAATTCTAAATAAATAGCCGAATAAATATGAAATCCGTAACAATACAATTAACCATCAGTAATGAAAATAACTTTTCTAAAGCGACCATCTTCACAGAAAACAAAATCGCCTGGACATGTGCGGTCATTTTTGAAAAGTTTTACTTTATCATATACATTATTTATACGATAAAAGCAAATTAATGTAAATCAAAATTTAAATCCAGCAGTCCTTCTTTCGTCCATCATTTGAAGGTCAAACATGCCGGTAGCTCGGCAGAAAACAAGAAAGCTGCTCTTTCAATCAACTAATCTCAAAACCCGTTGTTAAGGGCTCATTTTCTCATCGTCTAATGAAATAAGAAACCATCGTTTGCGAGCGTCTACATAAATTCTAATCACGTACGGTCGCAGAGATTGTATTATAACTTCGCTCAAACTGAGCTGTTATTTATCGTCAAAGTCAAGGTTCAGATTTGCTATCGGCAATATCTGATGATATCCCTTGAGTCCTTCTGTATGTCTTTTTCTCATGCTAGAAGAAGGACGTTTGCAATAGGACAACTGGGGACACGCGTGAGTTTTCAAGAAAATAAGACGGTCATTGAAGGACACTAGAATACTTATCTAGCGCCAAAGGATGTATATGATATACAAAAACGTGTGCAAAGTCATCGTGCCGGAACATGGATGATTCATAAAATAATGACTGCTTCTATCTACACTACACGGCCTTATGATCAAAATAGTATTGAAGCACTGCGCGAAAGGCATTGCGCGATAGCCTGTAAAAATGTAAATGAACTACTTTTCTGGATTTTAAGTTTATTGTCAATCTACATATTCTTTTCATTTCTTATGCATGGTGAAGTTTAAACCACGAAAATTAAGTTTATTTGACATTTGTAGTAAATCATCTTAATACATTGTAGAGTCATAAAGATTTTATGAAGCAAAAAACGTGAAAAATGTCCAGTGCCCTTCTCGGGACTCGAGCCTGAACCTCTCGAATATGCGCTGAATGTGCTACCATTACACCATGAAGGCATGCTGGAAGGAGGTGGAAAATACTTTATATACTCCCCCCTTTTAAAGGGCGACTGGAAATTAGAGCATCCAGTCGCCAAATCCTGGAGGTGATGAATTATCATCCGCCATCTTTTAGTTTGGGAGCCATTAGATTGTTTTGAAGCAGGAAATGTGAAAAATGTGCAACACTATCCAACGAACTCGAACCTGGACCTCTCGAATACGCGCCGAGTGTGTTACTTTTACACTACGAAGGCATACTGAAAGGATGCAGAAAATACCTTCTAACAGCGATTCTCAGCCGGTGGTACGCAAGAAAAAAATAGGTGGTAACCAAAGAAAAACGTATTTTAGCTATTAAATTCGAAAATTAAATACCCCAACAATCCTGTTTAAGTTTTTCCTCTAATAAATTTATGCGAACTGAGCTTTGTTTAAGATCTATAGTCGCTCATAGATTTTAGCAAAATTATCCGTTTTTATTTTCACAAATGTTCAGTTAGCCACAACTATAACAAAATTTGTCAAAAATAATGTTTTTAAAAGTAGTAATAGAAACGGATGTTGTATTTAATAGGAAATAAAAATAAGTTCCTATAAAAAGATAATAGTATATCATTAATTCCTTTAGAGATGATTGATTTATTAGCCCATCTACGCTTTATATCGCCACCATTTCCGGGCTCGTATTGCTCTATTTTCAATTAGAATCATTTTTTGATGTCAGTTTGTTGTCTCTTAATAGCAAGTTTGTCTTCTTCTTGCTTTGTATTCCTTACTTTATTTACCCTGCGATTTGAGAACATCCTCGTTTGATTTTGAAAAACTCGTAATATATGATGCATTTAAATATTTGTGAAAAAATAATACAACAACCCTTTTTCAGAATGGGACTAGTACTGACTAAGCGAAAAAGGGATGATTGACAGGTGATGTATCCAGGACAATCTACTAGCACTGAGCAAACTGAAAAGAGAAGATAAATTGTTTATAGAAAATACAATGAAAGTTATTTATCATTTCCGTTTACTTAGAATGGAAATGAAATGGACCCTCAAACTCACTGTGTTGTTTGTGATGAAAACTATTATCCAATCAAAGTATGAAACCATAGTTTCTTAAAAGACATCTTGAATTTAAGCCTGCCAGTTTAAAGGATAAATCTGAAGCATATTTTAAAAAGGAAATTATCGGAGTTCAAAAATAGCAAACAAGTAATGAAAGGTTTTTATCACTTTAAGTGAAAAAGCTTTGGAAGCTAGTCACCTGGTAAGCCAAAGAATTGCTAAGACTGGATGGCTCACACTATTGAAGAAACCTCATATTACCAGCAGCTAAAGATATCCTTTTAACATTATTGAACGAAAAGGTGGCTAATGAACTTAATAATAATATTCCATTATTAAATGATACAGTAAATCGATGAATTCATGAAATGGCGAAGTCAATAAAAGAGACACTTATAAAAATAAAACATAGTATTTCGCATTGCTATTGGATAAAAATACTGATTTAACAAACTTTCTTAATTACTAATTTACATACGTTTCAAAGAAGATGAACGAATCGCCGAAGAGTATTTATTTTGTGAATCTCTTCATGATAGAGAAACTGCAAATGAAATTTTCAAAGGAAATGACAATTTTGTATCTGAGAATAATAATTCTTGGAATAAGAGCAATGACCTATGCAGTGACGGAGCTCGGGCTTTAACAGGAAAACATATCGGTGTTGTTTCTCAAATAAAGAAAGTGACTCCTGAAACTAAATATATGTGTACTAAATTATGTGATAAAAAAACTCGAGCTAATATCAAAGAATTGTATAATAATATTTTAAGCTTTTTACAACTAACCGAAAACTAACCGAAAATAATTTGAAAATAAAAGAATTAGCGTCCGACGTTATATTTTGCATTGATAAATAATTTCATCATGTATTTTCTCGAGGATTATGAAAACGAAAATTGCGTTAGAAATCCATTTTGTTGAAATGTACCTGAACGTGAAGAAAAAGAACAATTGATTAAAATTTCCTGTGATCGAACTCTAAGTGAAGATTTCAAAAACATCATTGTTGTTAAATTTTCGCTGAACCGAAAAATCGAATTTAAAGGCATTTCAAATAAAGCTATTAAATTTTTACTGCCATTTTGCACAACCTATTTATGTGATCGAGGATTTTGTTCCCTGTTATATTTGAAAAATAAATACTGAACAAAATTAAAAGTGGATCCTAATTTACGGTCAAAACTAAGTGTAAACTAATACCAGACATAAAGAAACTGATTTCTTTTAAACAGGCCAAATTTCACACTATTTCCATTCCATTTACCGCTATTATACTGGGCCTAGCCTACATGGATTGCAGGCTTTTTGCCAGGTGTCTTCCAGTATGGGAACCTGGAAGTAGAAGAGTCATAGAAGGTGTCACAAAGACAAGATGTGAAATATTTAAAGGAAGAGGTGGCACTTTGCCACATAGAGATTTGTCATCGTGGGGTGGTGGAATTTCAGATACAGGTAATGATCACAATAAAGCACAATAAATGAAATTAGAAGTAAAAAAACATGATATATCAGTACATAATTCCTCATTAAGGATCTTGAATATATATAAGAGTAGCATTATTTACAATATTTACTACATAAGCATTGATAGATTTACAATATTTACTACATAAGCATTGATAGGCAATGTCCAAATGTGGAGCCATGTCATGTGATAATTGAGAGTCCATGCCATTGGCTGGGACAGAAAAACACATAAAATCTTAATTTTAAACATATCTGTCGTGCAAAATTATTAAAACCAATTTTTCACAAGCTGGTAAATGTCCTTGTAAGTGTTTACCACTAGAAATTTGCACTAACAGTACATAGAAATGCAGAAAAGTTCAAAATTCACGAGCACTTGGCATGGTTATCTTGAGAGTTCATTGTTCTCAGTAGTGCTCAGCATTTGCATTTAGATTATAAAACAAAGTATGCACACATGAAATAAAGTTAAATGATAAAAGTAATGGAATAAATGCAAAATATATACAAATATGTACAGCCCTTGCAGCAGCGATGGGTGCTCCTAAGAGGAGATAGAAATTTTGTAAGTCCGTGGTCACGTGAGGGGTCACTCTCCCATGCTGTGGCTCCGCTGGATGCTGCTTGGAATTGGCAATTTAAGTTGGATGATTTTCATCTGCGTTCAGTGTAAATGCAGCAAAAGGACGGAGATATAGGTCCTCAGTAAGAATTTCATAGTTTAGGGTCTGGAAATAATTTAAATGAGCACAGTCAGATGCTTTTTGGTAGAATTTTAGAATTAAAGTATTATAACTTAAATTTTTATAATTAAAATGGTAAACAAGGTTAATCTGAAATTTTTTTTATGTGTGCATATTTTAAACAAATATCCAAGAGGTTGTGAAATTGGCAATATATATATATATATTTTAATAATACTATTAGAAATTGAAAAATAATCATTGTAAAATGTAGTGCTGGTACTAAAGTTTTTCAGTTTTTGTTTAGATGGTATGCGTTAGTCAAAAAGTTGAGAACAGCTGCCTTATAACATATTTGTGATATTATCCTAATATGTATATAGTTAACGGTTTATTGATTGTAACAGATCATGAGTCATAATCTGCGTTTTAAGACGCGCACCGATATATTATCACTAAACGTAGGCAATTATATCTTCTTAAATTGGCAAAGGGAAATAATAAAAACAATGTAAAGTAAAGACTTTCCAATTGTCGAGTGACTTTCCTTTGTAAATTCTCGCACATTATTAAGAAGCCACGAGTGATTTTGACAATTAATAACATACATGTTACTAAGATCAGTAAGACAGATAAAGAGTTAGGATCCAACACTCGAATTCAGTGATGTCACTTCACTAAACAGAAGTGAGAGAGATACAGTTTTGAACAAAAGGTGAGCCAGTGATGTCATACAAAGCCTGTGACACCAAAGACTTTTTGTTCGGGGAGAACAAAATTTGTAATATACTTGCAAAATACTTACAAGGTCAGTAGACATGTAACCTTAATTACTCATACCGATGACATCATCTTATCCGCGAATCATTTGAATCTTGAAAAGGATTTAAAATCTCTAAACTTCACACTCGTCTCGCAAGCATTATTCGAATATTTCGAAGCCCTAACTTAATGCTAAATAGTATATTTAATTCAAAATTTTTGAAATATTAATTTTGTTAAACATCCAATGTACTGACTGAACGAAAGGAAAATGTGATTTTTTAAAGTGCCAATGACATATGGATTGCCAGCATACCCTCGGGCGACACTAAGTGTTAATTCATACTTCTATGGGGAGAATTTGAAGTTATATATTTAGTATTTCACAAGGGTTAACAATTGAAATAATCTTTCCCTTCTACATTTTTTTTAACTTTAAAAATAATCTGAAAAAATGCAACAGGTTTTAGCTGTCATTCTATTTTTATTTCCTTGTACGAAGCAAAAAGGAAGTATTGTAATCGCGAAAAATTTCGGGTATCATATTTCAACGAAAATATCCATTTTGATCGCTATAGAATGCAATTTAGAGATGTTTTTGAGGACACCTGTACGTAAAAACAGGACTCTTTTTCCACAAACGAATTACAAAACTGATTTAAAATGGCTTCAGAAGAGACTTTTTCGTGGCGTTTGTACGTACGTACGTATCTCGCATAACTGAAAAACGAGTACCTTCACAACGCTGATATTTAATGATTGACTTATGTTGTTCTTATCTTCCGATTAAGGTTTTTATGCCTTTAGTAAATCTGCATGCAATATTTGTGGAATTATCAACAATTTAAAAGCTGTTGAAGTACGATTAAGCCTAATTTTTTGGCTATAGCAGCCATCGTTGTTTACATTTGAAACTTAGCAGAATAGTGGATTTGTTGCCAATCTAGAGAAATTAAAGTTCGCAACAACAAAGATAACGCCTTGTTTTATTATTGCGAATTAAATCATGCTTAATCCATTCCGGAATTTATTCGAGGAAATAAGTGTTTAAGATTTACTTCGTAATTTTTAACATAGATATTTTAAGTTTTTATGTATTTTTGTCTTGTAGCGAAGTGAGAAATGAATTAATTGAATGAGAAATATTAAACTATTTGTTTGTTTATTTCTTTTACACATTGTTTTAGATTTATTATAGTATTTGAATAGAACGTGTGGCAACGATTAGGTAATTCTCCAGATGATCACTTAATTTTTGTATATTCTGATGAGTTGAGATGTAACTTCGTTAAGTGAAGCTAGCTTCAGAATGTCGCTGTGGTAAACAAATATAGTGAATTTTAAGGAGTGCATTTGTTCTATTGTGGTTTATGCGCTGTCGATGAAGTAGATTTAATTTAAGCCAATAAGTTTAAATGAAATGCAAAATGCGTATAATTTAATATTCCCTGCAAGGAAATCATGTGGTGTGCAAATCACATTTTTTCTTAAATTAGGCTGAGAAAATTAAACTTCTGATTTAAGACTTTTAAATGTATATTTCATTTATTGAATTCCATTAGTATTTTTTTAATAAGCATAGCCCCATTTTAAAAAACTGTATCACTAAGCATAGACGTTTAAATTTTTTTCATTAAAAACTTTTAAAAAATAAAGTTCTCTCGTTCTTCTGGCTATTATTATATGAAGTATTCGAAAATATTTTGTAGAGACATTAGGTTATTTAGTAGCAGGGGACATGAAAAATATGCAATTCCTTCGCCGGGAATCGAACCACGGACCTCTGAAATACCGGCTCAGTGTGCTGACCATTACACCACGAAGGCACGCTAAGAACGTGGGAGATATACCTTATAATTTTAGACTTCCAGTTTCTATAACTTTTGAAAAATTAGTATCATTAGATTTAGGTGTTTTAAAGGTGAGATTAAGCTAAGTTTCGACAAGCACAGAAGGACAACCTGCCTAAGGAAAGAAATGCTTACTGTTTTGAAAAGAACGATCTTCTAACATAGCTTTTTTAAATATTCAAATCATATAAAATGCTCCTGATATTCCATTTTTTTTAGGAACAAGAGTACAATAACTGTAATCGCTAAACTTAAATCGGATTATTTGTCAATAATTCGGAATACAGTTTAGTTTAATCACACCTGAATTCAAAAACTTTGTTCAAAATATTTTTAACGTTGGAAATTACTATTGTTAGGATGAAAAAATGCTTCAGAAAACTTAAAATAATAATTTTAAAAAAAAGTGCAAAATCTTTTTTCGGCCTTAAAAAAACTTTCAAATAATATTATTTTCTTTATGAAAACATGAATTAAATACTTAAAAATAATAGATTTAAGAATAATCATTGCCGATTTAATTTCTTTAATAGCAAAAAAAATTAAATTACAAAAAAAGTTGAATATTCATATAATACTTTTTATATTATTTCAGTATATAAGCTTATTAGCTACAGTGTCTCATAAAAGTGATGGGACACTTGTGCTTTACAAAAGAAAACTGTAATAAAATAAATTTAAAAAAACATGTAAAAATTTTTTGTGGGTGTGTTTCA
Source organism: Stegodyphus mimosarum (assembly GCA_000611955.2). Classification (NCBI taxonomy): domain Eukaryota; kingdom Metazoa; phylum Arthropoda; class Arachnida; order Araneae; family Eresidae; genus Stegodyphus; species Stegodyphus mimosarum. The sequence goes on from KK112873.1 coordinate 151,637, forward strand.
TACTTACATTTAGTAACAATTATTACATAACATACATTTTCTCAACATATTAAAATATTAATTTAATAAAAATACAACTGTTTAGAACGGAGCAAAAAATGCTCACATATGTGATGGGACACCATTAGACTATGCAACAAGAATCGTCTGAAGTAAGCAATAAAAATATCTTTTTGGGTTTTTATTTTTACTCAAAAGCAATTCGAAAAACTAATTTATAAAATCGTCTGCATAATTTCTCTCCAGTTTGTTTTGGAATTTTTGTGTTTTTTTAGCTCTGTGATCCATGAATGCTAAACGAAAAGAAACTTTGCCTGAAATTCGAAAATTAGTTATTAATTTGCATATTGAACGTGGAAAATCTATTACAGAAACTGCTGAAACAGTTAACTTGAGTCATTCAACAGTTTTCAATATCATTAAACGATATAAAAAGAATGATATGATTCAGGATAAAAGAAGACCATCAAAGCTATCCAATGGAATAAAGCGAATTATCGTTCGAAATATTAAAAAAAAATCCAAGAATGAGTGCTCCTAATCCAAGAATGCTGCTGATTTACAAGCATTATATGGAGTAAATTTTAATCCTGAGACTATTAGAAGAGTAATTCGATCTACTGGATATCACGGTAAAGCAGCCAGGAAAAAATTCTTCGTAAGTGAAAAGAATAGAAAACTCAGACTGGCTTACGGAAAATCCAACATAAATCAGAATTCTGATTACCGGAATGAAGTTATATTTGCTGATGACAGTAAATTTAATATATTTGGTTCTGACGGTAGAATCTTGGTGTGGAGAAAACCCACGGAAAAATTTCGCAACAGAACTTGGTGCCGACAGTAAAACATGGTGGAGGAGGAGTTATGGTATAGGGGTGTATGTCGCCCGCTGGAGATGGTAATCTTGTTTTTATTGACAGTATAATGGATCAATAAAAGTATATTGGCATATTAAATCAAAATTTGAAATCTTCAGCACGAAAATTGAACCTTCATAACGATTTTAAATTCTACCAGGACAATGACCCCAAGCACACTGCTTTGAACGTTAGACTCTGGCTGCTGTATAACTGTCCTGAAATAATAAAAACACCAGCACAATCTCTAGACTTAAATCCCACAGAGAATATTTGGCAAGAATTGAAATCAAGAATTCGCAAACACACCATTTCTTCAAAACAACAATTAAAATCGGTGCTTCAAGAAGAATGGGGTAAAATTACTCCAGAAATCACAAAAAAATTAGTCGAATCCATCCCAAGAAGATTAAATCATGTTTTAAAAGTAAAAGGCAATCGAACAAAATAATAAAACCTTTTAAAAAGTAAAATTTTTGGATAAATATTTGATGGAAAAGTAAGTGTCCCATCACTTATGTGAGCCATTTTTTGCTCCGTTCTAAACAATTGTATTTTTTTTAAATTAATATTTTAATATTTTGAGAAAATGTATGTTATGTAATAATTGTTTCTAAATTTAAGTATGAAACACACCCACAAAAAATTTTTGCATGTTGTTTTAATTTATTTTATTACAGTTTCCTTTTGTAAAGCACAAGTGTCCCATCACTTTTGTGAGACACTGTATTTATCAAAAAGATACATTTTAATGTTTTAATTTAAAATCATAAATTACTAGCGGAAATACCCGATGGCAGTTCATGATTAAGAGTAATGCATCTAACAACGGAGAGAACGATACCGCTGTAATCCTTCTCTAATATCGATGCAAAAAATACAGTTCATGGTCATACATTTTCCAGTTTGATGCGACATGGAGCCGACATAAAAAATTTCGACAAAAATAAACTAATTCTCTCTCATTATATCAGCAACAATGGCAAGCAGTCCTTAATGATCTTCGTCTTTCTAATCAAATGGTCCTAAAAGCTCAAGTTCCATCCAATATTTCACTTATATTCAATTTTAGTCGATTAAATGTGGCAAAAAATTGATCATAAACCGTCAGAAATCAATAACGCGAACAAAAAACTCACAAACAGGCATTCCTCTTTATAGATATATATATATATATATATATATATATTGCAAATCTTACGAATTTTTCATTAACAAACTCTATGATTTGAAAAGAGAACAGTGCAACTTTTTTCGAAATAAAACATTTTTATATTCAACGCGCAAGACTGTTGCCATTCGCAAAATGAGTGCGAAAATTAATGTTTTCAGAGTTTATAATTAATATTTCGACTGATTAAAGTCGTATGAAGATGGGAATATTCGAAATGGTTTGCCACAATTTTTGGAATCCGGAATAATGCATTTAATGTTTCACAATGCTATTTTTACTTCATTATAAAACTTCGAAATTTTTTATTAACAAACTCTACGATTTGAAAGCAAGCAGGGGCAACGCTTCTCGAAATAAAGTAGATTTTTTCTATTGCCATTAGAAAGAATGAGGGCGAAAATTAACGTTTTCAGAGTTTTAAATTAATATCTCTGATGTTACCTTTTTTTTTTTTTTTTTTTTTTAGTAGTGACTGAGTTAATCGCGAACAAATAAACACACAAACACAAGACATTTTTCTTTATATATAGATAGATAGAATAAGTGTGCATAATTTAGCATCCAGAGCAGAAGGGAAGGTAGCCGCACTTACAATATTTTTCAATATCCGTATCAGTTAGTCCGGTTATTTTAATCCTGTTGTAATTTAACGTCATTGTGTTGCCCCAGTACTTACGGATAAGGAATAAAAAAGAACAGGATGTTTTCTTTCTTGCTCTTTCAAGCAATAATTTGCTTGTGATGAAAGAATGCGCATACGGCATACGAAGAGGCATGCAGATGTCTTACCAGACCAAGGACGACAGAGTATCGAGAAGGGTTAAAATACCCTTTCATTCAATCAAAGAAATAATAACAGATGGCCCTTCTCGGGCTTACAGAAAAGCCTTCACTCGGGCTTTTAAATCAGGATAAGAAAATAAGATACTAATCTAATACTGAACTAAATAGACTTAGCCGGAGCTAAACACAAATACCTAACGTAGTTGGCCCTTAATTTTAACCTAGCCGGCGATTATCAAGAGGAGAGCGTAGCAGATTCAAGAACGAAGAAGCCAGAAGGCAAACGTGCGCCGCTAAGGACTTCCAAGCACTCTTTCTAGAAGTAAGCTGAGCCTTCCTTATACTCTTTCTAACTCATTTGCATAAAACACGATAATAAAAACTCATTCTGGTAGGGTCTAGTAGATGGGAAACGAAAATAAACAATAAAGCATGTTTAAACTTAAAATAACTGTTAGAAACTTAAAGTACCCCTTACAGCTTTTCTACAGGAAGACGGTTTGAAATTCCGCTTTTCCTTACCATGCGTACACACTTATCTTCTAGGATTTATTCCGCTTTTTTACACACACTAGTAGGTGAACGGATGAGATCGTTCGACCGATCCTGAGTGGAGTTTTCATTCCTGTGTGATGTGAAGACATCTTGGAAGGGGCAAAACTCTCCCCTTACAAGGTTAGTTTTATTTTTTAATCCTTAATTCCAAAGACGTACTGTTGAACCTCTTGTTAGTCGTTATTTACGGGATCAAGACTTGCCCTCATTTTTCCGAGTGGCAACAGTCTCGCACGCTGGAGATAAAAATCTGATTTATTTCGAGAAGCGTTGCCGCTGCTCGCTTTTCTAAGTTTTAAAATGAAAAAAAAAATAGCATTGCCAAACTTCGTACGACTTTAATCTGACGAGATATTAACTAAGACCTCTAAAAACGCTAACTTTCGCACTCATTTTTCCGAGTGGCAACAGTCTCGCTCGTTGGAGATAAAAATGCTTTATTTCGAAAAGTGTTGCTACTGCTAGCTTTCAAATCCTAGAGTCTGTTAATCAAAAACTTGTAAGTTTTACAAAATGTATATAAATAAAGAAGAATGTCTGTGTTGTTTGTTTGTTTGTTCGCGTTATTGATTTCTGATCAATTATGATTAATGTTTTGTCACATTTAATCGACTCAAATTGAATATAGGTGAAATATTGAAATGAAGTTGAGCTTTTACGACCATTTGATTAGAAAGACGAAAATCATTAAAAATTTCTTGCCATTGTTGCTGATATAATGATAAAGAATCAGTTTATTTTTCTATCGAAATTTTTTATGTGCGTTCCAGATCGTATCAGGCTGAAAGATGTATGACTATGATTCGTATTTTTTTGTATCGTTATTAGAGGAGATTACAGCAGTATCATTCTCTCTGTGGTTAGATACACTACTCTCAATCTATATTAACTGGCATCGGACACTTCCTCTAGTATTTATTATTTGAGACATAAAATAAAAGTAGCAAACTATGCAGACCATTAGCTATTAGCTAAACTATGCAAACTATTAGCACCCATTCAGCAATAAATATTTGTTGTGCCTCGTGCGCAAGTGCCACTAAACAATTAAGACAACCACTTCGGAAAAGGAGCAGTATTTCTCAAAAAAACATGATCGAATAGGCATCACCGACGGTATTATGCCCTTCCTCCGTGCGTATTAGCAAGGCCATCTTGAAGACGGGAGATCCATGTCTGGAATCCCGCCAAAGACATAGTTGACTTCCCAAATTTTCTGGAAAATAAGTGATTTCTCCAATTTTTGGGCTTAATAGTTTCTATAATTGTGCCCTAAATAAAATGTGATATAATAATAAGTCATCAGCACCCGAATTGTGGACTGGATATCGTGACTCTTCCCAGTCGTATTTTGTGAAGAGAGTAAGGAATTATCCCCTAGCAAGCGTGCTATCGCGTGGTGTAAGTGGTTAGTTAACAACTAACCACTTAACCAGGGTCCAGTTAACAACTGGACGATCCGTGGCTCGAGGGGTGGTCACAACTGATTTTTCACGATTCCTGGCTTCAGAAAACCTAAAATCGTCTGTACAAAGTAATCAATGAATTTTCTGAAATAAAAGCTAGGAATGGGAATTAAAATAAGTAGGGATATCCGTTTGTAAGAATATAAAGTGATTTTATATAATTCTCACGTTTAAAAAAAAAAAAAAAGTTCTGAGGTAGATAGTTTATGTCTTCCTGTTACGGCCTATTAAATTATATACACTTTTTTGCTGCATTTCATTTAAACTTATTTCTTCGAATTTCATTAGAGATATATTTTTCGTTCAGTCATTCAGTTCTCACTTCGCGGCAAGGCAAAAATAGATAAAATCTTAAAATGTCTTCATTAAGAATTGTAAGATGCAGAAAAACATAAAACAACAAATACAGTTAAAAACAGTTTTTTTTTTAAATTTTACAATTAAAATTAAAGTTTGTAAACAAGCAATTCGGTCAACAAGAGATGAAAGACAAAAACTTCGGGCTACAAGAATTCAAAGTTAACTTTTGATCCCACTGGGCAAAAGGACTCTGAATTTAGTGCAAACTGATTTAATTCACTATACTACCATAAGTTTCAAATGTAAGCAAATACCAATCACTTTAAGCCAAGCGAAACTTATACTTTTAAATTCTTGACAGTTATACAATTATTGCATGAAATTAACTAAAAGTATAAAAACATTAATTGGATCATAAGAACAATGTAATTCAATCACTTTCAAAAGAAAAAATGCACAATTTGCGAGAGAATAAGAGGGTGGGTATTTGAACTATATATATATATATATATATAGGTATATTTGGGGCCGCCGAAATTGCAACAAAAAAGGGAGATGCATAGCTAGATATCATAGCAGCCCCATATACAAAATTCCAGCGTTCTATGGCTAATCCATTTTGAGTTATGTAAAATACACGTATATCTACGTTCAGATGTTAAGAAAAAAATCTAATCTGATGTGTACACCACATGACTTTCTTGTACGGAATATTAAATTGTACTCATTTTTTCTTGCATTTCCACTTTTAAACTTATTGCATTGAATTAAATCTATTTCGTAGATAGCGCATAAACCATAGTAGAATAAATGCACTCTTTAAAAATTCACTATACTTGTTTACGATAGCGACACTCTGGCGTTAGGTTCACTTAACAGCGTTACATCTCATTCATTTCATAGCTCAGAATGCACAAAAATTATGTAAGCAAAAAATTTTATTAATTACGATAATTAATACAATGTAATTAACTATTAAATATAATTAAAATGTAATGGAATTAATTAAATTGTAGCATAAAAATTATGTACAAAAATTATATATATCATCTGAAGAATTATCTAATCGTTGCCCACATGTTCTAGTCAAATACTATAATGATTCTAAAACGTTGTATAAAAGAAATTAAACAAACAAACAAAGAAAAAAGAAACAGTTTTTCTCAGAAGATTCAGTATTTTTCATTCAATTAATTTCCATCTCACTTCGCGACAGTGCAAAAATACATAAAAACTCAAAATATCTATATTAAAAATTACGAAGTAAATCTTAAATACTCATTTCCTCGAATAAATTCCATAATGGATTAAGCATGGTTTAATTCGCAAATTATTGCGAATTAAGACGAACGTTTGTCGAAGACGTTTTGTCGCTGCAAATCTTAGTTTCTCTAGATTGGCAACAAATCCACTATTCTGCTGAGTTTCAGATGTAAACTAATATGGCTGCTATGATAAAAATAATTAGGCTTAGCCGCGCTTAAACAACTTTTAAGTTGTTGATAATTCTACAAATATTGCATGCACAAAACAGACCTTAATCGGAAGATATAAACAATATAATTCAATAATTTTTTAAACAAAAAAATGCGCAATTTACCAACATATAAGAATAAAAAAACTGAGCTCACGGAGCCGAGTGGCAGACTAGGTATATATATATACTTTCTGTGTGGCCGATTGCAACCAAAAAAGGAGGTGCACAAGTACATGTTATAGTAGTCCTACATACAAAATTTCAACGTTCTGAGGCTACTCGTTTATGAATTATCCGAGATAATTACCCCACCTTCTTTCACTACTATTAAGAGCTTCAAATACGCAACCTTGCAGAGACCATTTAAAAAGGTAGAAATGGCACTTGTTATGACGCATTTTCCCACCAAAAATATGTACCTACGTACAGACGCCGCGAAAAAGTCCTTTATTCTGTCGTTACTTACACATGACATGGAAAAACATCGTTAAATTGCACTCGATAACGGTCACAATGGACATTTTCTTTGAAATATGGTATCCGGAATTTTTCGTGATTACAATACTTCTTTTACTTCATATAAGGGAAATAAAAATTACTTTAAAAAAATTGTTCTGTTGCTCTTATTTTATTACTACCCCACATTCTTCCACTGCTATTAAGAGCTTCAAACATGCAACCTTGCAGAGACCCTTTAAAAAGGTAGAAATGACACTTGTTATGACGCATTTTCCCACCAAACATTTCTTTCCAACCTGCAAAAAGAATTTTAAACACAGCAATTAATCTTTGTGAAGAAAATGACAGTACTTCTTAAGGATACGTCTTCGCGGAGCAATTAAAAAACACCCAGAAGATATCAATCAGGATGGCCGTGAAGTTCAGAGAACGGAAGTGGTACCTGGTGGTTCATCCCACGCTTGGAACTTTGCCAGGGAAGAAAAAAATTCGCGCCAAACTGCAAGACCCCGTGGGAATCTGGACCTCACCCCAATGCGATTATTGCAGTTTGGCACCCCAGGAAACTATTCTGAAAAGGAACTGCTAAGTACTTCCTTACAAATAAAGGACAAAAAACTGATTACTTTCTTGTAGAACTAGTTGTCTGTTGTGTTGGCTAGAACACCTCAGCAGGACATCGCGAATAAGGTTAAGAACTCATTTAATCTAAATTGCTAGTTTTTCGAGAGGCAGTATAAAACTGATAGTTAAGTAAAAGATCGTTCATGTTCTGTATTGTAATTAGCAATAAACACTCCATATACGTTATGCGCAATGTATTGTTTAGGGTCAGGGAGAAAACATTAACATTTTAAGATTGTTAACAAAATTTTTAACAAAATTTGCATGCACCATTTTAATATGTTCAGTGACATATTTATCATATTCATGATTCTCTTTAACGGAACGCTGTCTATAGAAGGCAAACAACGTTTATGCAGCTTAAACAAAGCGATTTTGATATCGAATTTAAATCGTTTAAAAAAAGGTTTATGCATTGAATTTGAGAGCTTTTTTACAAATTTAGCATGTTTCTTTTAATGAATGGTAAAGCATTCCTGTCGCATATAGGTAGAGAAAAAGAAAATGCTTTTATATACTTATATCATGAAACTTTTCAGGAAGTATTATTAGTGAAAGACAGCGGAAAGAAAAGTCTTCAAATGTACTCAATCTCATTAAGAACGATAATAAAATTTCTCTGATATTTTTTAGTATGTTTGAGAAATAACTTTGAATAATTACTGTGTAAGCATTACAAATTTAATTACCTCCCATTTTAAATTACTTGATGTTATATAATTATTAACTCGTTATTTCTTTAAACTATATTCTAAATAAATAAATAAATTAATTAATTAATAAAATAGGCCAAAAAAATCTGAAACAGATTTTACGTTTCGTCCAGAGGGGCATTTTTTAACGTTTTGTGCCTCACCTTTATTTATTAAATATCATGTTCTTCGCCCTTAAACCATAAAATTCAGTTCAACAGCAATATCACAAAATAATTTTAAAAGAGCGTGTCTTTAGAATTTTCGATACACAATTTCGCGCTCTGCAGATAACTTTTTTTTGTGTATGTGTGTGTGTGTGTGCAGTGTTGCCATTGCCCGCTTTGAAAGCGCTGAGTTTGATAATCAAAAATTCTTTAAAGTTTTACAAAATATGAAATAGATAATAAAACAAATTTCAAATTTGGGCTTCCAGACGCTCATATTCGAGTGGAGAACTGCGTTATTCAAAATTTAATGTCTCCAGGTTCCGTTGTTTTTCACAGCGCGAGAAACATACATACATTCATGCCGATTCTTCATTATTTAATTTCTTTAAATATAATACAGGGCTCTAATGTTTGGTGGCAACAACTTGAAATCTGGGCCTCCATAAACAGCAAGGTCACCACAAAACATAGACATGGTAAGGCTTTTTGTTTTGCGATCTCCTAAGCAGTCTGCTCGGAAACATGCTGCTACTGTTGGTTTGTCGGCTGGATCTGTGCAGCAAATCCTTCATGAGGAACTGAAATTTCATCCCTACGAATTGGCTATAGTGCAGGAATTTAATCTACGTGATTTTATTGTTAGAGAAAATTCACGTGAAGCGCTGTTTGCGATGCCTAACGACGCGCTTGTTTTCTTCAGTGATGAGGCACATTTCCATCTTTTCGGAAGCGGTAAATAACCAGAGCATGCGCTATTGGAGTCCTCATAACTCTAGACAACTTCATCAGCGTCCTCTACATTCAGAATGATTAACTGTTTAGTGTGTAATATCGCGAGTTATAATTATTGGACCATGGTTTCTTGAAGAAAACGAACGGCCTTTTTCAGTGACTTCTGTTCGTTATGCACACATGATTGAGGAGTTCTCCCTACCAAACTCAACGAGAGAAATGTGGGAGATGTATGGTTCCAGCAGGAACATAAACTTTACATGTTGTACTTCATGCTGTTCAAAGAATTAAATATATATATGCATTACTTTTTCTTTTATTGAATTTCAATATAAGCAAACCCACCCTGTATATTTAAAGAAACTAAATAGTGAAGAATCTACATGAATATATACATATATCTCGCACTGCGTGAAAAGAAAAGGTACTTGAAGTCATCGAATTTTAAATACCATAGTCTTTTACCCGAACATGAGCCCGAATTTTGAATTTTGAATTTGTTTTATTGTCTGTTTCCTATTTTGTAAAACTTTAACGAATTTTTGATTAAAAAACTCACAAATTTTAAAGCGAGGAGTGACAACACTGTAAGGAATAAATAAAAGAATTTTATCTCCAGCGCGTGAGACTGTCTATCAGGAATTCTAAAGATATGCTGCTTTTGAATATTTTTAGCCCAATGTGGCTTTACCCCAAATGCTCTCGAAAAGTGTATGTGTCTGTAAATGAAAAAAGAATAAGAAGAAAAACACCCATTTGGGAATAATATAAAATCTGAAAGCTTTCAGATTTTTTTTTCTTTCTTTTTTAAATCATAGATATTATGTGGCAAGTAGTGCCACAGGCATTTTTGTCTTGGGAAATTTTTCGAACTTCCGACAGTTTCATCTACCTTGCTTTAGAGAAATAATTTATAAATTTAGGAGACGGAGAGGTTTATCTGATTTATGTATATTAATTTCGACTAATTAAATGTCGAAATTCATGATAAGCATTTGAGAAACACATACATGTTTCATGACAATAGACGGGTATTCTGTGGTCGAAATGCACAATATAATGTTCTAGAAGAAACTTTTCATTAATTAATCTGGTAATTTAAATGTTAATAAAAGTTAGTTTAGTTAGTTATGCCAAAGGTAGTCCACTAGCGGTGAAGCATTAAAGTGGATGAACACTGGTAAATCGGCCTGCGTTCGAACCCCTGCAAATGGGCTGGTTGCATGGGAGATTTGTGGTTTACCTCTTGTTTAAGATGGATATTATCCAGTTTCCCTTAAACAGTCCTCCACGAAGTCATCTCTTCCTGAATAGACACATAATCCTCGAGTTGCTTTGCCTTAGTAAATTCACCTAATCTAACTTATGACAAATCTTAAACGGCAATCTGAGAGTAAGAGGAGGGGTGGCTTCATGGGCAACGTTCTCAGGAAAATTAGTTCTCATTAACTAATCATGAAAATGTCCGTATAGTCAGCCCATTTATCTGAATCAAACTATCAAACTTCAGAATGTTATTCATCCAAGTTATCCGATTACATGTGCAATAGTACAAACGATATTATTCATATTTAGAAATCATCAAAGGTATGTCTTCCAAATAGATATAATTTTCCTACTGATAAACAATGTTCAACTAAAAAAAATTTGTAAAAATAAAATTGCAAAATGAAGAAAAAGTACATTAAGAAGGATTTCTCAGATTTCACTATTTATGAGGCTGCATGGATGGTTAATGCGCTGGTAGCTAAACGTAATGTAACTCCAGAAATAGAAAAATGTTAAGTTTTCTAAATGTTAAAGAATATAATAACAATAATAATAATACCATCTAGAAAATAACTCTCTTCGGAAAAAGAAATCTGTTATTATTCTTGAGACGCAACAAAGAATCTACCAGTTATAAACAGAACACCTTTTTATGCATGGTACAAAACATGTGATATTTTTGTTGCCATGTACGTATTTCTGATAACAAATTAAATAAAAATGGAGCGCACGAAAAGCGCACATGACACAACGAACGTCGGCATAAAAAGCAGACAAGTCTGCGTCACAGGAGATTCGATGAGGTGAGTAGTTTAATATCCATAAAAATATTCCCCGCTCTTTAAACAGGACTTCATGGGAAAACAGTGATTCCAGATTCACAGACTTCAGCGATGGCCACACTCCAAATCTCAAGAGGATTGATTCTCTATTTCTGTGACAAGAGCAGCAACATCCTTGGAGAATTGATGAGGGGCGATAGGGCGTGCGACCTTTTTCGAGCACTCTTCATAGACATTCGCAGGCCAGGCGCTGTAAAGGGGGGAGGAGGAGGAAGAGCAAATTTTATTGGACTATTAATCCCTTGTTCCAAGAAATTCACCCTAGCCTGGGAGATTATTACGAAATCACTAGTTTAAAAAAAAAAAAATTGAAAGCTTTCAGATTTTACATTACGCCCAAAGAGGCGTTTTTTTAACGTTTTTTGTGTTACCTTTATTTACTAAATAACATGTTCTTCGCGCTTAAACCGTAAAATTCAATTCTACAGCAATATCTCAAAATAATTTTAAAGTGAGCATATCTTTAGAATTTCCCATACACAGTCTCGCACGCTGCAGGATTTTTTTTTTTTTTTTTTCATATAGTGTTGTTATCGTTGAGTTTCTTAATCAAAAATTCGGTAAAGTGTTATAAAATATGAAATCGAGAATAAAACAAATTCCAAATTCCAAATTTGGGCTTCCAGATGTAGATGTTCGGAGGAGTATTACGTCATTCAAAATTGGATGGCTCGAAGTACCGTTGTTTTATCACAATGCGAGAAATATACATACATTTATGCAGATTTTTCGTTATTTAATTTCTTTAACTATAACACGGGGCGATAATATTTGGTGGCAACAGTTTGAAAAATGACACGGACATTTACAGCGAATCGGCGCAAAATGCCAAAACGAAATTAATAGCCATTTTGAGGTAACGCTCCTCTGGGCTAATAAAACAACGCTGTCATTTAATCTACATAAATAGTATTTGAGGTCTAAAAACCGTGTGTTGTAGTGTTATAATATCGGACCTGTTAGACTGCGAACGGATGAAACCACCAAATATCCGCAGTTCTCTCTTCTTCAGATTTGATTTCAGGTGATGAAACTTTGAAACTGCAAGAATAATGAAGTAAATTAAAGAATATTAATCATTTATATGAAAAAAGAGAAAGAGAAATTAGTAAATTTAACATTTTTAATCGTTGTTAAGCTACTTAGTATTGCTTTAAATTTAATCCTTTTCAAAATAATCAAAAGTTTTCTTCTTTTAGTTTTTCTCTTCTGAGGAATATATATTCTGGAATTTTTTAGAGAATCCTAGTGTTCGATTTCCGACAAAGGAGTTTAAAATGCGTCTTTGCTTTAAATGAAGTAAAGCAACTTTTACTTTAAAGAGGAAATAAATTTTTAAAAGATGTAAACTTTTAATTAACTCTCAAGAGTTTTTTTATATAGCTTAGAATTTTTATTACTAATTATATTGTTCTCAGTGAAAGATTTTGGGACTGATTTATTATCCCAAAGGCGCGGCATCCCAGAAGGTCTCTTAGTGTCAAAACGGCATTTTGTGGAGTTTCGCTATAAACGGCGAAACACTTTTTAAATTGTTGCCATCAGATATGATGGCCCTGTATTATATTTAAAGAAATTAAAATAATGAAGAATCTGATGATGCGTGTTTCTCGCATTGCGAAAAAACGACGGTACCTAGAGCCATCAAATTTTGAATAACGTAATCCTGCATCCGAACATGGGCACCTGGAAGCCAGAATTTTGGATTTCGAATTTGTTTCATTATCCATTTCATATTTTGAAAAACTTTAACGAATTTTTGATAAACAAGCTGAGCGATTTCAAAACGAGCAGTGGCAACACTGTACAGAAAAAAAACATTTTTGTTTCCAGGGCGCGAGACTGTCTATCAGAAATTCTAAAGATATGCTGTTTTTAAATATTTTGTGATATTGCTATTGAATGGAATTTTATGTGGTTTAAGTGCAAAGAACATGATATTTAATAAATAAAGGTAACACACAAAACGTTAAAAAAGTCCCTTTGGGCGTAATATAAAATCTGAAAGCCTTTGGATTTTATTTATTTTTTATTTCATTTTAATGCAATTTTCTTCATGTTATTTATTTAGCTAATATTTATAAGACCTCTACAATGTTAAATGTGAACTTTTAAAATCTTGGACCTATAAGGAATTACTTTAGCTTTCAAATTCAAGTTCCAAAAGCAATTTTTCTCCCCCCCCCTTTACGTTAGGTGACTAAACATTACATTACGTTGTGCTAAGTTACCAAAGCATTTGCCAAACACAGGACCAGTTTTGTGAAATGTTACCATTAGACGATTATAAAATCTTGAATTATTCTCCTTTCATTGAAAATCACACGTTCTTTAGGTAATGGAGCTATTTTAAAACGATATACCCACTTCTTAGTAATTTAAATACATTACATTACATCTACCTAGTATTGTATAATACTTCTGGTATAATTTATAATAAATCAGACAAATTTTACCAACATCTGCATCTTTAATAATTAGTAAAAGATGTTCTGATGCGCTATATTAAGTTAATCTATTTTTAGCAAATAATAAAATAAAAAAAGAATTCTTATTTATTATGCTACTAAATAACATTTTTAGAATATACATTATTTGAAGAAAATCTCCAGTCGTCTAGGACAAAATCAATTCGCAAAAAGCAGTCAAATCAAAAACTCTTTCTCTAAAACATTTTAATCTAAAATTCCAACTTTCGAGTGGCAACCACAGCTTCGACATCAAACTAACAACCAACAGACGATAATAACTTTCCTCACTCCAAAATGGTGAAGTGGCCCCTTCCTGTGGGTGCTCTCACAATACATTACGGAAGGAAACTATTACGCAAAGTTCAAAATAATAATTGAATTAGGTGCTTTCCCGATACGATATTCTGTATCGATAACCGAAAACATGGGCGACCGAGCGCGTGCTCTATGAATAGTATAATAATTGATCTATTCATAGGCCTCGTGGCGTATGGGAAACCTCTCGAAAGTTTTCCTCCCTCCCTTAACACATCTGTTGAAATTTTTGATATTCTACAGCTGATAGGCATGGGAAACATTCGATACTGGTTTGATTTTTTTTATTTTTTTATTTTATTAATTCATTGCGGGTAAACCTAAATATTCCTTTCGCATTAAATGACAAATGTCAGATTCTTTTCTTTCTGTACTTTTTATAAAGCGGTTTTAGGGGAACAGTTGTCAAGAGATTTAAGTTTTACGTTTTACGTTAACACCTGCTAGAATACTGAATGAAGGAAATGAGTTAAAAACGTGAATAGTGTCGAAATCATTACAGATTGTTTCTCTATCCTGCTGTTTATATGATTTTACAAATTATTGTAAATTTATAAGTATCCCAGACTTCTTGCCAGTAAATCTTTACATATTACTATAAACAATTATCAACACATTTAATTGCTAAGTAGCCAAACCCATGAATTCAAAGAATGAGGCAAATATGCATATGCAAATATTTCTGAAATGAACATGGTAACGCACGAAATATCATATCATTCAATCATCCCACAAAATTTTAAATATTAAGTTTTAAAAGCAAGTATTCAGGTGTTTTTTTTTTTTTTTTTTTTTTTTTTC
>KK112873.1:166658-196695 GCA_000611955.2 Stegodyphus mimosarum
GCGTCGTTTCACAAAAATGTCCGATTCACTTTTCAATTTAGTGCTTATGTTTCTTTGTTGGTAATTGAAGTTGCATTGGGTTTGGGTATTAGAATTTTTGGAATTGTACTGTGTTGGTTATTGGGTCTGTACTGGATGGATTAATGGAATTGTATTGGGTTGACTATTGGAATTATATTGGGTTGGTTTTTGTGTTCGTATTGGGTTTAGTTTAATGTTTGTTTCGTTCGGCAAGTTATTATATTATTAAGCAAGATCCCTTTGGACGTAATCTAAAATCTGAATCCTTTCAAATTTTTTTTTAAATTTTTTTTTTTTTTGTCCAAAGGGCTATTATTTTCCTTTTGGTATTTTGCGTTGATTCACTTTATACGTTGTTTCACTTTTCAAACTTTTGCCACCAAATATTACAGCCCTGTATTATATTTAAAGAAATTAGCTAATGAGGAATCTGCATAAATGTATGTATGTTTCTCGCATTGTAATAAAACGGCGGTACCTAGAGCCATCAAAATTTTGAATAACGTAATCTCCCACCAAATATGGGCATCTAGAAGCTCAGATTTGGAATTTGGAATTTGTTTTATTATCTGTTTCATATGTTGTAAAACTTTAACGAATTTTTGATTAACAAACTCAAGGACTTCAAAGCGAGCAATGGCAACACTGTACAAAAAAAAAAAAATTATCTCCAGCGCTCGAAACTGTGTATCGGATTGGAAATTCTAAAGATATGCTCATTTTAAAAATATTTTGCAATATTACTGTTGAATTGAGTTTTATGGTTTAAGTGCAAAGGACTTTCAGATTTTTTTTTTTTTTTTCGTAAATGCAATATTTGGTAGATGTCAAGAGAAGTCAGTGTGGGAATCTATTTGCCACGAAACAGCAATTTGTAAGATGGCGGATAGCGGGTGATTGAGTATTGAACAGACAGTGAAAGTTGCAGTACTTTTTGAAAAAAAAAACGGAGAAACTGGTGGCAAAAAAAAGGCGTTTTCATGTACCCTTTGGTACAAAATGACGTAAATGCAATATTTGGTAGATGTCAAGAGAAGTCAGTGTGGGAATCTATTTGCCACGAAACAGCAATTTGTAAGATGGCGGATAGCGGGTGATTGAGTATTGAACAGACAGTGAAAGTTGCAGTACTTTTTGAAAAAAAAAACGGAGAAACTGGTGGCAAAAAAAAGGCGTTTTCATGTACCCTTTGGTACAAAATGAATTCTTTGCAAAAGACCATATACAGATTCTGTCAGTAATTGGAAGCTATTGATTCAGTGTTGGAGATAAATCCACAACGCCCTTAAAGCGCCCTCATTGCTGAAATTAGTACTAGGTTTTCTTTACACGTTTAGTGGTTCAGGCGAGCACTAAAAATGTTCTTGATTTCTTGTATGCACTGTTTAATGTGACTGTAATGTCACATCGGTCTTCTGAACATTACGAATGTAGGATGCAGTGGCCATCGAAGGTATAGCCAGCACCATGTGATTAACCCATGTGATTTCTTTTTGTGGAACTTTTTTTAAAGATAAGAGATTCGCAAGCAAGCCTGCACATGTAGCGCAACTCAAGACTCTTACTGTGCAACATTACCATGCAATTTCGAAAAAGGTATACGCGAGGGTTGTTACTAATGCAAAAGTTCGATTGCAAGAGGTTGCGAAACAAAATGGTGGACACGCTGAAAACATTCTGCACTAAATACAGTTTCAACTCTGACACTGTTACCCAAGCATTCACTTTGTAACATTTCGATGGTAAATAAATCTGTAATAAACAAAACAAAGAATACGACGTTTTGTGCGACACTCTGAATAACACCATACAGTAATCATACATGAGTTAATAACGTTCTCTTTATGTGTTCATGCATTTAAAAAAAATGCTTGAATAAATCTTAAACTTTCATTGTTAGATATTATTCTAAATGAATTAATACAAGCCTGCTTCGTTAATATAAACGGTGGTACGCTGCCGAGGGGGGAGAAAAAAAAAAGACAGTTCTATATCTCCGATTCTACTGGGCCGATTGACAGAATTCAAATTGCGTTTTTCATGTCTCGAAAGCGTGACTTAGGATATGTATTATATATATCGTTTTTCTAATATAGGTATTTTGACATAAAATCGGACTTTTTCTAAAAGGACACGCCAATGTTTTTCCATATAGACTCAAATTATGCCAAACTGCCAAATTTTGTAAAAATCGCACGAGTAAATCTTTAAAAAGTTAGCTCTCAAAATTTTAGCTCCTCATTGTTAATTGAATTTGGTATATATTTATTAATATCTCTTTTTTATTAAACTCACTTGATGCTTCCTTTCACACTTCGAAATTTAGGTTCATTTCAAATAAAATTCGCTCACTTTTTATGACTAATTTTAAAAATTTGTACTTTTAAGTAATTTTTATAAATTTTTCGGAAAACATTTCGAATTATAACCTATAAAATTTTTACCATCATCTTAAAGTAGATGTATTTCTAAACATACCTGCAAAAAATTAGAGTTTTTTATTCGAAATTTCCTAAGATATGCGTGAATTTATATATTTGCGCGCTTTGAAATTTGGTATATTTCTTAAAAGCGATCATAATACAAATCTGGTTTACGCACTCTGTAAAATTATTTGATGAACGATAACGATAATAAGTATGAACGATAACTTTTTTTCCAATCGTCTGCAATGAAAAAAAGAAAAGGAAAATAGGTTGGTATAAATTAAGAAGTTCGCCAAGTAAATTATTCTTGGCGAAAACTGCAAAAAAATACAAACGCCAAGATAAATTTTTGAATTTCTCCGTAAATTGCGCACCAAATTTTACAGAATTTAATATGTAGGCATAATTTCAGTCGTAGAATCGAAATATGAAAAAAAAAATTGGCACGCTATTTCAGAAAAAGTCCGATTTTGTGTCAAAATACCTATGTTAAAATGATGCTATATATAAATCTAATGTATATACTAAGTCGCACTTTCAAGACATGAAAAACGCAATTTCAGTATTGTCAAATGGCCCAATAGAACGAGAAATATAGAACTGTCATCCCTCCCCTCTTTTTTTTTTGTGCACAGTCTACAATCATATTCTTCGCTATCAGACGAATACTTTCCTTAGAGGGGCAGTTTCTTTCTAGAGCAGACAGAACAATAAGAAGGGAATCCGGAGAAGAAAGGAGAGTTCTGGAGTACGCACACTAATTTTTGGATCAGAAACTGCTATGTGTGCATAGAGATCATTAAACATTTCGTATCAGGAAACAGGAAAAATCAACTATGCTTTCGCAGAGACTCGAAGCACCGATCATTCAATTCTTAGTTGATCTACTAATTACTTACATAACGAAAGTACGTGGGAGACGAAGATAATTCTTTATATCCTCCCCCCCCCCTAATCTAAAAAGCTACTGGGGAGAGGTAAGCAGCACAGTCGACCAAATCCAAGTGGTGAAGATATATCGCATACTACAGAGGCTATGGGTTTTCTCGAAAAAGAAAGTATGAAAAATCAGCTGTATTTACTAAGGAATTCGAACCACGGATCTTCCATTTGTCAACTGGAGACACAAATCATTTACACCGCGAGATAATGCACGGAGGAATGTGTTTATTCCTTATACAAGTACTTATTTAGTATAAAAATTAGAAAGTGTATTATGCTGTTGTACAATGTGTTTGCCTGCCACTGAATGATGTAAAAAGGTCTTAAAATCTTCTGTTGTGCTGTGACATGACTTTTAGAAGCAGAATTTTGTAATAATATTTTCGGCATAATGCAATGTAATTTTCAGCATCAGTTGTACCGGAAATTTGAAAAAAAAAAAAAGGATTTGTCATAGTTTTATTGTCTATCTGGAAACGAGAAATGGACAACTGGGGGCTTGTAATTTTTTGCAGCGTGCAGAAAAGTAATCAAAATGCATTATCCTTGTTATTGATTACGGATTTTCAGTTTTTTACATAGATTTTTACATTTCCTTTCCGCTCACTGCAGTATTCACAATGCATTATTCATTCCCCAGCTCTATTTATAAGAAATTTAAATGATAATAATAATTATAATAAATAAATAAAAATATCTGAAAGTTTTCAGATTTTACATTACGCCCAAAGGGGCGTTTTTTTAACGTTTTGTGTGTTACCTTTATCTATTAAATATCATGTTTCTTGGCACTTAAAATTCAATTCAACAGCAATATCGCAAAATAATTTTAAAATAAGCATATGTTTAGAATTTCCGATACAGAGTCTCGTTCGCTGGAGATTTTTTTTCCCCTTTCCGTCCAATGTTGCCAGTCCTCGCTTTGAAATAGTTCAGTTTGTTAATCAATCAAAAATTCTTTAATGTCTGACAAAATATGAAACAGATAATAAAACAAATTCCTAATTCCAAATTAGGGCTTCCACATGCCCATATTCGGTGGAGGATTACATTATTTAAAATTTGATGTCTCTAGGTACCGTTGTTTTATCACAGTGCGGGAAACATACATACATACATTTATGCAGATTCTTCATTATTTAATTTCTTTAAATGTAATACAGGGCCGTAATATTTGGTGGCAACAGTCTGAAAAGTGAATCAACGCAGAAAGTGAATAGACACAAAATGCCAAAACTAAAATAATAACCCTTTCTTGGCTAACGCCCTTTGGGCTAAAAAATAATAATAGAAAAAAAATAATACTTACTTGCAATGCAGTATCAAGTTTAAACCTAGAAAAAACCTGAAAGAGTTCAGATTTTAATGATGATCCAGAAGGACTCTTTTAAAGTTTAATATGGTTTATTAGTAGAGATTATCTATAGATAGGCTTGCCAGATTTCTGAAATGTTCAACCGGGACACCTGAATGCCGCCTCCCAGCCTCGCGGGTATTCAAAGGTTTACATACTTTGCTGGTTTTTAGAGTGCTTTAGAGGGTAGTTTGTTCTCAATGCTATGAATAAATAAATGGCTATTGATTAGGAAATTAAACAGAGGATAATAATAAATGACATATAAATTAAAACATTATATTTCTTACATGTTAATATTTATAAATTGCTTGTAAGAAACACTTTGAGTGAGGAACAAAAATTTGAACAATATTTGCATCTTTTCATTGTCTAGGACTTTTTTTAGAAAGTCTTTTTTGTTTTTAATCTTCTTGTAAACGTCGTCACAAGCTGAACCAATATTAATTTTACATCAAGCCTTTAACCGTAGATTCCTTCATCAAACTCCTGTCGTCAGTCCATGCGTTGTTCATCAAAGAGAATACTCTCTCAGCTGGTGGTGATGTCCCATGTAAACAGAAGGCATACTCAACAATCTTGATCAGACTGGTGGCTGCTACGTGCTCTTTAAAGTGACCAAACAGATTAAGCCATTTTTCTTCTTGAAATAATCACATCTCCGGTAGTCTCTTCTTCCTCCCACTGTTCGCAATTTGACTGCAAATACTCCTTAGCAAACACAACTCCGGCAAACAGCCGATCTTTACTTATTTTCATATCGGGTACATCAAAAAGACAGCTATTAATAATTTCAGCAGAAGTTTCGGCATTTTCCCAATCAACAGCATTTGTTTTGGTCAGATTGACCCATGAAACTGTTCAGCGTTTGCAAAACTATTCGTCCAGAGGTGCAAGTACGCAATGCATCTTTTATAAAAGGCATGACATTCTTTTTTCACACTGGTACGGACTTGCTCATCTAGATTTCTGAAGATGTTCTTTGCGTCCTAGGCTATACTTGAGTCAATGGAAAACATTTTTTTTTTCCTGCTCTTTTCACACCACCGAAGTAAGTGTTGCAGTTATCTCCACAAAAGCCAACTATCTTGTTATTCAAATCGTTTAGCAACAAGACAGAGGATAAGTGATTTGTAAGAATTTCATGTATTTCACCCGCGACAGATTTGAAATTTAACAGCAATACTTGCACACCTGAATTAGAATTAAAGTAGCGCAAACAATTGGCACAAAGTTTTACATCCTTTCTGTTTGATGCATCCTTACTTACAATTACGTAGTTTGATTTCGTCAAGTCTTCTTAAACACTTCTTGAGCTAAAGGAGCTATTACATTTAAAACTATTGCCTCGCACTTAGTTATTCCGAGCGAGAATTTATGGTAAAAAAAACCTAGGAATTAGTTTTGATAAGCAAGAATTTAAATTGAAACCTGGGCTATGGTTTGCTGTGTGGTAAGCAAAGGTCGCTTCTTTCGCTGCTGAGTTTTTGTCATTAGAGCTCTCAATCTTAAAAACTGGTCAGTTTTGATGAGCTAGCAGTACATCCTAAACTCTTTTTGTATTTACTCGACTGCAAATGATCTTTTATGTCAGATCGACCACCGTGAGCAATCGAAAACTCAGAATTACTCGTACAATGTGAACATTTAACTCTATCGTCTTGATCTTGATTACCAGTACCAGTACGTACTTTCTTCAAAAAAAGGAATTTATTCTATAAATCCTAGGTGAATTTACACGATCGTTTTGGCATTTTAACAGAGAGTGCATAAACTTAAAACATAAATAAAACAGCGCTAGCTCACTAACATAACAGGCACCGTTGGCAGGGGCTGAAATTAATAACTGATCTTATCTCTATCGCAAACGCTAAAGCTACACCCCTTAGTACCCAATATTGGACTCGCCGAGAGAGACTAGCATTGCGCATAGGTAGGACAAGACGATGCGATGACAATATTATTTATTAGCAGATCATCACTCTTCTATTTTTCACTTTTCATACAGTACATAAATAAATGACAAAATAATTATCCTAAATAATCCTTCGCAGTTAATTATTTTTAGACTTTCTTGGTCATAATTATTCATAATCACATTTATAAAATCAAATTTAATTTTTACCGGGACGTGAAGTAAACCGGCCGGGACACCGGGATTTTGTTTGAAAACCGGGACGTCTGGCAAGCCTATCTATACAGATATACCGGCTGGAATAGAGAAACCTGTTACAGGATATAAGATGAATACGCATTTAGACTAACATGGGAACGTCACATATCTTCGGCATATTTAAAAAGTGAAAAAATATCTGATGTAATTCTAAGTAAATATTTAATTTTTTAATTACATATATCATGAATTAAATGCATTTTTATTCAAATCAATCATTTTTATTCAAAAACTGAAAAAATATAATATTCGTTTGTAAATATTGGGTTGGCAACTAAGTAATTGCGGATTTTTTTTAGAAAATCAAAGACAATTTTTTCATGAACTAAATAACTTTATTCTGTAAAGTTCGGGCCCATTTTGATCAATGACCTTTTGCCATCTTTCAGGCAGCATCATAATCCCACGTTCATAAAACTTCTGATTTTTATTAGCAAAAAACTGAATCAGGTACAATTTGGTATCATCATCATTATTGAAATTTTTACCATTCAAGGAGTTTTGTAAAGATCGAAACAAAAAGTAATCAGATGATGCAAGGTCAGGACTATATGGTGGATGTGGCAAAACATCCCAACCATGCTCCAATAATTTTTGCCGAGTGACCAAAGATGTGTGTGGCCTTGCATTGTCATGATGGAATACAGCACCTTTTCGATTTGTCAATTCGGGCCGCTTTTCTTCAACTACATTGTTTAATTTCGTTAGTTGTTCAATGTAGACATCAGAATTGATCTTTCGGTTGGGTGGTAAGAGTTCAAAGTAGACAATTTCTTTGTAATCCCACCAAACTGATAACAAAACCTTCTTTTGATGAATATCAGCTTTTGATGTTGTTTGAGTTGGTTCATCTGGCCTGCTCCACGATATTTTCTGCTTGATATTGTTGTAAACAACCCATTTTTCATCGCCAGTTATCAGTCGTTTTAAAAATGGATCATTTTCATTACGTTTCTTTAGAAAATCGCAGCTGTTAATGCGTTGCGTTAAATGCGTTTCTTTCAGTTCGTGAGGAACCCATGTATCGAGTTTTTGAACATAGCCAAGTTGTTTTTTAAGTGATTTTCAATGCATGTATGTGATACATGAAACTTCTCTGCAATCTCACGTGTTGTACTGTGACGATCCGAATCGATTATTGCTTTGATTAGGTCGTTATCGACTTCAACTGGACGACCAGGGCATTTTTCATCTTTGAGTGAAAAATCACCAGAACGAAATTTGGCAAACCGATTTTGACACTGCCGTTCTTTTAAGGCTTCGTCACCATAAACAGCTCATAACTTTTTATGAGCTTGCGATGAGTTTTTCCCTTTGCGGAAATAAAATAGCAAAATATGACGAAAATGTTCCTTTTGATTTTCCATTTTGCAACGAACGCCAAACGAAAACTACGCAACCGATCTAAAAACGTTTTTTACTGATTCACAGCTGAAGTGCCAACTATCAAATAACAAAATGTGTTTTACATTTGTACTACGTTTGCAAACCTAAAAATTCAACTGAAGCCATCTATGAGTGAAATCCGCAATTACTTAGTTGCCAAACCAATAGTTTAGTTTGTTAATCAATAACAGACAGGTTGCTCGTGAAAGAATAATATTTTGCACTTTTCGGAAAGGAAAGAGACTCGTATAAAAAGTGAAACAATGCACTAAAGTGAAGCAACACAAAATCATGTTTCGAAAATACTAGCCTTTTGGGGCCAATAAATAGAAACAAAAATAAAAAAACTGATGTGTACCCCACATGACTTCCTTGTACGGAATATTAAATTACACGCATTTTTTCTTGCATTTCATTTATATTTAATGGATTGAATTAAATCTACTTCGTTGATAGCGCATAAACCACAATAGAAAAAATGCACTCTTTAAAATTCACTATATTTGTCTACCATTGCCACACTCTGGCGCTAGCTTCACTTAAAAGCGTTACATCTCATTTATTTTATACTAACTCAGAATGCATAAAAATTATATCATCTGAAGAATTATCTAATCGTTGCCACATATTCCATTAAAGTACTATAATAAATCTAAAACGATATATAACAGAAATTAAACAAACAATCACAGAAGATTCAGTATTTTTCATTCAATTAATTCAGTTCTCACTTCGCGACAAGGCAAAAATACATAAAAACTCAAAATATCTATATTAATATTACAAAGTAAAACTTCAGCACTTATTTCCTCGAATAAATTTCAGAATGCGTTAAGCATGATTTAATTCGCAATAATAAAACAAGGCGTTATCTTTGTTGTTGCGAAGTTTAGTTTCTCAGGATTGGCAACAAATCCACTATTCTGCTAAGTTTCAAATGTAAAAAAATATCGCTGCCATGGCGAAAATGATTAGGCTTAGCCGCACATAAACAACTTTTAAGTTGTTGATAATTCTACAAATATTGAATGTGGATTTACTAACAGCATAAAAACCTTAACCGGAAGATAAGAACAACATAATTTAATAATTTCTAAAGCAAAAAATGCGCAATTTGCCAACATATAAGAGTAAAAAAACCGACTCACTGAGCCGAGTAACAGAGTGGGTATATATGTATATATATTAATATATTTTTAGGGCGGCCGATGGCAACTAAAAAGGGAGGTGCACATCTACATGTTATAGCTGTCCTATATAGAAAATTTCAACGTTCTGAGGCTACTCGTTTTTGAGTTATGCCAAATACTTACATACGTACGTACATCCAGACACCATGAAAAAATTCTCTTCTGAATCCATTTTAAATCAATTCTAAAATTCGTTTGAGGAAATAGATTCCTTTATTCTGTCCTTAAGTACAGATGTCACGCAAAAACATCGTTAAAGTGCATTCGATAGGGTCAAAATCGATATTTTTTTAAAAATATGTGCCCGGTATTTTTCGTGATTACAATACTTCCTTTACTTCATACCAGGAAGTAAAAAGTCGAAAACAAACATCTTTGAAACTGGCACCACAACAAAACTACTCCTAATTAAGTTATTTTATTAGGTACGTTCTTCCTCCTTACCGCATGTCTTCTTGGTGTAACTGAAAGCATGTCTACCTAGAATTCGAGATTCGGAATTCGAATATCGTCGAGAGCATTGCAGATTCTTTATGTTTCTCGTCTTCAAAGTAATTCTAGAGTAGCTCTAAAAGTGGAGTTCAAAATGGGAATGAATTATAATTTGCCACCATTCCCTCCTCTCCAGTCGTCGTTTAAGAAAAGGTATTGCCTTCTTGCTTACCGTGTTCCTTCCTGGTGTAATGGGAACTATGTCCGGTTAGCAATCGGGAGGTCAGGAATTTGGACTCAAGAGAGAGCACTGCACATTTTTTCATGTTTCGTGCTTCAAAAAATCTAATGACTGTGCAATTATTATTAGAACTTGTATCCATGTTTAGAAGCACATATATATACGATTGAACAGAATAATGAAATCATCTCAAATTACAAATGTTCAAAGAAACCGAGTAAACATGCTAAAAACATAGTCATGCTAAATACACA
Source organism: Stegodyphus mimosarum (assembly GCA_000611955.2). Taxonomy (NCBI): domain Eukaryota; kingdom Metazoa; phylum Arthropoda; class Arachnida; order Araneae; family Eresidae; genus Stegodyphus; species Stegodyphus mimosarum. The sequence continues at coordinate 177,078 of KK112873.1, forward strand.
GTCTCACGCGCTGGAGATAAAACTGTTTTTTCTGTACAACGTTACCATTGCTCGCTTTGAAATCCTTCAGTTTGTTAATAAAAAATTCTTTAAAGTTTTACAAGATATGAAATCGATAATAAAACAAATTCCGAATTTCAAATTTGGGCTTCCAGATACCCGCATTCGGATGGAAACGTTCAATATTCAAAACTCGATTGCTCTAGGTTCCGTTGTTTTATCACAATGCGAGAAACATACCTACATTTATACGGATTCTTCATTATTTAATTTCTTCAAGTATAATACAGGGCGATAATATTTGGTGGCAACAATTAGAAAAGTGAAACGGACATTCAGAGTGAAGCGGCGCAAAATCGCAAAACGAAAACAATAGTCCTTCAAGGACAAAGCCCCTTTAGACTAATTATTAATATTTAATATAAATTTCAAAATGCCCTTCAAAAATTCTGATTTATTTATTAATCAGGATACTAAGCAAAATTTGGATATCAGATGTTAAGGAAATTTGATTTTTTATAAAAAAAAGTAATCCTTTTCCGTTTTTTCCGTTTTCCCAAATATTTGAGTTAAAATTAGTGAATGAATTTATTTATCAGTTTACTCTACTTACTCTCTTAGTTTTCAGATATCTTAATGAGTCTATAAATGCAACAAATTAATCTCATTTTTTAAAAATATTTAGTAATTCAAATATTTCTTAGCAAAATGAGAAATAATTCGGAAGCTGTTTTCAATTGCCTCTCTTCAATACATAGTTAAGCGCTCTTTTCTATCATGATCTTAGAATCAAACTCTACGCGCCATCTATCGGTAGCTACTGCACTTAAATTACACTTCAATGAGAACATCAGAGCAGACTGGTGGCTACAGCCTTTTTTCATTCTTTATAATCTGCTTTAGTGGTCAGTTCACCAAACTACGCCCTTCACATTAACCAAATATTTAGAATTAATAATGTTCTATATTTACATAACTGAAAGTAAGCAGGTCAATAATAGGTTTAGAAAATAATGCAGTAACAAGGAGAACAGACGAAGCGTAAGGTTTACTCATACTTAAAATTAAAAAACTGTAGCAATTTAAGTAAATACGTCGAATAAAAAAAATAAAAACTACATCTGTTAATGTATATTACATTTTCACTTCCTTGTACGAAGTAAAAAGGAAGTATTGTAATGGCGAAAAATTTCGGGCATAATATTTCAACGAAAATGTCCATTTTGACCGCTACCGAAGGCAATTTAACGATGCTTTTGCGTGATATATTAACGTAAGGACAGAATAAAGGAATCTTCCCCCCCCCGAAAATTATAAAACCGATTTAAAATGGATGCTGAAGAGATTTTTTTCGTGGCGTCTCTGCGTACGTACGTACGTATGAATGTATGTATGTATCTTGTATAACTCAAAAACGAGTAAGTAGCCTCAGAACTTTGAAATTTTGTATATAGGACTGCTATAACATGTAGAAGTGCACCTCCTATTTTGGTTGAAATAGGCAGCACAAAAAATATATAAATATATATATATATATCCACTCTCTAATATGGGAAATGAAATATATGAGAGAATTACTTAAGGACTGTAAGAACCATGATCCCCTACCTATCCACTCTGTTACTCGGCTCAGTGAGCTCAGTTTTATTATTCTTATATGTTGGTAAATTGAGCATTATTTGCTTTAAAAATGATTGAATTATGTTGTTCTTATCTTCGGGTTAAGATTTTTATACCTTTTGTAAATCTGCCTGCAAGATTTGTAAAATTATCAACAATTTAAAAGTTGTTTGAGTGCGGCTAGGCCTAATCCTTTTTTCCATAACCGCCATATTTGTTTACATTTGAAACTTAGAGAATAGTGGATTTGTTACCAATTTAGAGAAACTAAGCTTCGCAACAATAAAAATAACGCCTTCTTTATTATTGCGAATTAAATCATGCTTAATCCATTCTGGAATTTATTCGTGGAAATAAGTGTTTAAGATTTACTTCGTAATTTTTTAATTTTAGATAGAGTTTTACGTGTTTTTGCGTTGTATCGAAGTGAGATGTGAATTAATTGAATGAGGAATACTGAATCGCCTGCGAAAAACTGTTTCTTTTTTCCTTGTTTGTTTGTTTAATTTCTTTTAGACATCGTTTTAGATTAATTATAATATTTGAATAGAACATGTGGGCAATGATTAAATAATTCTTCAGATGATTACATAATTTTTGTGCATTCTGAGTTATAAAATGAATGAGATGTAACGCTGTTAAGTGCACCTAGCGCCAGAGTGTCGCTATGGTAAACAAATATAGTGAACTTTAAAGAGCGCATTTATTCTATTGTGGTTTATCCGCTATCGACGAAGTAGATGTAATTCAATCCAAGAAGTTTAAATGAAATGCAAAACGTATATAATTTAATATTCAGTACAAAGAAGTCATGTGGTGTATATATCAGATTTTTTTTAAAAATTAATTTATTAGCATTTGAAGAAATTGCAAAATATTTTGAAATAATGTCTATTATACTCGCAATAAATGTTTAGGCTTCTTTTCGAAAACTGCACATCTCGAAAAGTTTTCTCTTCTCTCTCATGTGTAAATACAACATGAAGTCTGGAATCGAAAGTGCTTTTTATGAAACTCATTTTTCCATAAAGAAAAGTTATCTTGTATCAAATTTCTCTTTTGTGGTGTAAATAGCTAAACATCAATCTCGCGAATGGAAGGTCTATGCTTCGAATCCTGGCATGGGCACATTTGACTTTTTCACGTCTAAAAAACAGACGGTGAGAATTAGTCTGATGAATTGCAATATTTTATACATACAGGGATCCTCGCTCGCTTCACTTATCGGTTCACGGACAAATTGATTGAACAAACAGGGTTTCAGATGACGAACAGTGACTGAAGTTGGCTACATGTGATTTTCAAAGGGTTTTTTTTAAGGTAATTTCTGGCACAGAATTAACATCCAGAGTATTTGCAGTGATATCTAAAGAATCATTTTTAGTTGTTTTCATTTTATACGTTTACATATATTGTCTCAGCATTTCAGTTTAAAGACTGATTTTTCTTAAATTTATTGTGATACGTAATATTTTATTCTAACATCCAAAAATGTATCCGTTATAAAGGTTTCAAAATGAAATTTTCAAAGCTTGTAAAACAAACGTTTCGCCTCCTTTCAGAATAAGACGGGGGGGGGGTCAGTTAGACGACTTTCTAGAGTTTATTTTAAAACTAACGGTGTTTATAAGTTCGTTCATAATTGCGCTTTGGCAGCTGAGGATGATGGTTAGGTAAAACATCTAAACACACACACATTAATTTAGAATAATAATAAAAATTTTATCGTAGCTGTATAGACTTACAAGATATGAAGTTCAAATTTTGTGTATACATTTTTTTATGTATGCGAATGAAACGATTTTTCAAAGTTCGTCTTACATTTTTTAAAGTTAAAGCGAAGCTTAAAAGTTGAAGCGAATATTATTATATTATCTTCGTTTAAGGAAGAAACTAAAAAAAAAAAACACACACACACACACACACACAGTTTTCAGATTTCATTTACACGTGTTATGAGAGCATTTGAGACAACGCCTCTTTGGGCTAAAAATATTTAAAAACAACACATCTCTCGAATTTCCGACAGACAGTCTCACCCGCTGGAAAGAAAAATATATTATTCCCTGTTGTGTTGCCACTGCTCGCTTTGAAATCGTTGAGAATTTTAATCAAAAATTCGTGTAAGATTTACAAAATATGAAATACACAATAAAACAAATTCGAAATTCAAGATTCGGGCTTCCAGGTGCCCATATCCGGTTGGAGTTACGTTATTCAAAATTTGATGGCTCTAGGTACCGTCGTTTTATTACAATGCAAAAAACATACATATATTCATGTAGATTCTTCATTATTTAATTTCTTTAAATGTAATACAGGGCGATAATATTTGGTGCAACAATCTGAAAAGTGATACAGCCGTTTGTAGTGATTCGATGCAAAATGCCGTTTCGAGACTAATAGCCATTCTGGACTAACGCCCCTTTGGGCTAATAAGGAAAATTTTATAAAATAAGCTTTTATTTAAAACCCATAAACTAATTAATGAACTAAGAGGGAAAAAAAGAGTTTAGCATATATTTTAATGGGAAAGAGATTAAGTAGTCGTTATTGCAGTATTCTACAATTCAGTGCTATTTTATATAACGAAGAATAAAGGAAGGACGCCTAAATAACGAAATCTAGTAATCGAATCGCATCGTCAAAAGTATATAAGCTATTATCTTTATAAATTTATCAAGGGTATTTTACCCTTTTGGTATTCGTGATATAAAATTTTAGATACATTATTTGAAAAGAATCATTTAATCTCTTGTTCCCATTAAATTATTTGATAAATTATTGTTACGAGTTTATATTTAGACAGCTAATTTTAGTAGAACTATAATTAAAATTGTTCTATTTCTCTGTGCAATGCAGCGCAAGACAAATTGTAAGAGAAAGCTATGCCGAAAAAGCAAAAATACAGGAGCACGTACATTTAACATTGAGTAAATGGATATCTCGGTAATTTGTATTTAAATTGAATAAATGTAATTGACCACCATGTTAGCTGTAACCGTAATTCCACACACTTTTTGCTTTCCAGAAATCTCGAGAAGCAGAAATTACTAGAAAAATCTCGCGCGGCCGGTCGTAAACTATTTAAGGCCGAAGAAAGAGCGTTTCAGTTAAGTTACTTAGTTATTGTTCTTGCGAGCTGTAGTTTTGCGTGACCTGAGATATATCGGATTAGCTTTCTCTTTGAATGTGCTGTGCATTGCGTTCTATTTAACGTTTTTAGTAGTTTGAAGTATAACTACTGGTTATTTTAACTACTGGCGTGATATTGTAAACACTTATACAAATATCTTTGAGGAAAACTCCAGAGTTCTGTTATATTTATTTGTGCTTGATGAGAAAAAATTTTATTAACCAATTACCGGACTTGTACATTCAATCTATTACAAACCTGTACGCACACAACAGTGTTTTTCTCCATTTCGTTCATTAATTATTTTATGAGTTTTAAACGAAAGCTTACTTTTAAAACCCATAAGCCTCTAGTTTCTAAGTTTTTCAGAGAGGGAGAGAGCGCTTGGCAGCATAGAATGACGGTTACTCTGTGTTAGTTTTCCAGCTGATAAAATAAACTTTTCGGCTTAATTTTCTGCAACCTAGATTGCTTCGCGAGCGCTAGGGAGAGCCAAGATTCTAGTCAGATTCGGTTATTGGAATATGGCAAAACACGGTGGCTATCTGCTTAAGGGATGTCATCGAGGAGCACTTTCTGCCGAAGAGTGGCTCGTGTTCACGTTACACATGAGGAAAATGACGAAAAATCATGCACCAAACGGTTCGTCATTCAGGCCCGGGTCAAACTACCAGTATTCATCGGTCTTAAGCACTCAGCTGTCTTAGGTTATGAATGTTAATTTTGTAATTTGTATTTGATTGAATTTGAGCTCACCAGTGGCTGAGCGTTAAAGTCGCTGAACTGCGGAGTTCGAATCCAGGCGAACAGACTGGCTGCACGGACGTTTTCTGTGGTTTTCCCCATGTGCAATGTGTATACGAGCCATTTCCCTTAGAAAATACTCCACGAGGGCATCCCTTCCCTTAAATATTCCTCGAGTGCTCAACTAAACCAATCCAAATCAAACTTCATTCAATGTGAAATCTTGACCAAAATTTTGGTTATATGAAACGCAGTGCAATTTAATTTCTGTTAAATTTTAGTTTGTATAACTATCACGTCGACATTGGTTAATAAAAAGTTTTATTTTAACCTTTCACTTTAATATTTTTAGTTAGAAATTTGTTTAGGATTGGATTATGACAAGCAAGCGTGGGTTATCTGCCTTTAAGGGAACGATACCTCTGTGCGAGACTTTTTAAGTACACGGCTTCTATTCACATTACACACGAGGAAAACCACAAAAAGTCTCATGTAGCCTGCCCATTCGCCAGGATGAATTTGGAAATGTATGATGGCAACAATAACCTCTTTTAAAGTTTTATTCTTTCATATTTAACGTAACGTTAAATCGAAAAGGTATCATAACTAATAAATCTGTTATTTTGCGGTTAACAAGAATCCGTAGTGTGAAGGGAGGGAGGCGGGACGCACAATCCATCCGGTGTAACGGTCTTAGGTACAAAAATCAAGCAGATGAACGCTGTGAGAGCACCTCTCTCCTTTCAGTCCCACGCAGTTAAGTTTTTATTCTGAGTAAATATTACATACACTCAGACGAGCATGCACTTCCCACTTGGCGAAAAGTCGCTCCATTGGCGAATTTTGATGCATAAAAAACAATTTTTTCTTCATAGGAGTGAAAAACATATTTGCCATGCATTTCATGGCAAGCGGAAACGGGCAAATGTCTCATGGAAGGTAATGTCGGCTTTGTTGCTGTGATATAACACCAATGTCACCTACAACCTTTTATTTCATGAATCATTTCCTTCCATTGCTTTTTAATTTTAAAAATTAGTCATAACATATATATTTAGAATATATACTATATACCTGTTGCATAATAACATTGAAACATCTCTAAGAAGACTTCTACGTTTTTTAATGATTTTGGTCTTACACAGAGGCATCTTCCTGTTTGCAACTTTTAAATTATTACATATATATTTTTATTTATTTATTAAACTAGAATTTTTTATGGAGTTGCCAAAATTAAGGTTAGGTAAAGATTTCTGAACATGGCAAAGCACATGAGCTGTAGTTGTTTAAAGGAAGGGATGCCTTTGTACAGGACTTTCTAAAAGTAACTGGCTCTTATTTACATTATACATTGGAGAAGGAAAGACCACCATCCATGCAGCCCCGTTCGCTTGGTTCGAAACCCAACCTACTACGATTCAGCTATCTTAATCATTCGGCCACCGATGGAATACTATAACTAAGGTGCTATAACTATATCATTAGTATAACTAAGAAAAGCTCAGTATTTAAATTTTTTTTTTCTTTAGCCGAAATGGGCGTTAGCCCAGAAAGCTTATTAGTCTCGAAAGGGCATTTTGCGTCGAATCGCTTCAGATGTCTGAATCATTTTTCAGACTGTTGCCACCAAATATTATTGCCCAGTATTATATTTAAAGAAACTAAATAATGAAGAATCTACATGAATGTATGTGTGTTTCTCGCACTGTGAAATAACAACGGTACTTAAAATCAACAAATTTTGAATTACATAATTCTATAAGGTATTTCTCCCGCCTTCTTGGCATGCCTTCGTGGTGCAGTGGTCAGCACGCTCGGCGCGTGTTCAAGAGGCTCGTGGTTCGAGTCCCGGCGAGGGTATTGCTCATTTTTCATCTATCCTGCTTTGAAAATAACCTAATGTCTCTACAATGGCGTCCGAACTAAAAAAGGACTAAAAAAGGTGGTGGATGATAATTGTCCACCACCAGGATTTGGCGATTGGGTCCCATCTCCAATCGCCCTTTAAAAGGGGGAGCATATAAGGTATGTCTCCCACCTTCTTAGCATGCCTTCATGATGTAATGGTCAAGCACACTCGGCGAGTATTGAGAGGTCCGTGGTTCGATTCCCGGCGAGGGCATTGCTCATTTTTCATGTCTTCTGCTTCGAAATAACCTATTGTCTCTACAATCCTTCACTCGAACATGCGCACTTGAAAGCCCAAATTTGGAATTTGTTTTATGTTCTCTTTTTTGTTTTGTAAAACTTTAACGAATTTCTGTTTAAGAAACTCATAAGTTTCAAAGCACTGTACGGAATAAAACATTTTTATTTCCAGCACGCAATACTGTCTATCATGATTGCTAAACATAAGCTGTTTTTAAATCTTTTTACCACAATATGGGGTTAACCCAAATGCTCTCGAAAGGCGTATGTGTCTATAAATGGAGGGTTAAAAAAAAAAAACGCGGCCGTTTAGCCGTAATATAAAATCTGAAAGCTTTCAGACTTCCGTTTCCAAAGGGGTAATTGCCTAAAAGGGCTATTAATTTGGTTTTGGCCTTTTGCGTTGGTTCACTATAAACGGCGTTTCACTTTTCAAATTGTTTCCACCAAATTTTAGAGCCCTTCATTATATTTAAAGAAATTAAATAATGAAGAATCTGCGTATGCTTCTCGCAATGTGAAAAAACAACGGTGGTACCAAAAGATATCACATTCTGAATAACATAGTCTTCCACTCGAATATAGGCATCTAGAAGCTCAGATTTGGAGTTTGCTTTATTATCTATTTCATATTTTGTAAAACTTTAACGTATTTTTGATTAACAAACTCAACGACTTCAAAGCGAGCAATAGCAACACTGTAAGAGAAATAATAATAAAAAAATTTTTATCACCAGCGCGCGAGACTGTGTATCGGAAATTCTAAAGATATGCTCTTTTAAATATCTTGTGATATTGCTGTTGAATTGAATTTTATGGTTTGAATGCTGAGAACATGATATTTAATTAATAATAAATAATTCTTTTTCTCTTTGTTTAGTTAGTTATAGTTAGTTAGCTGTAAAACCAGTTATTTAAATTTCGATTCGATTATTGAACTTCTGCAACTTTAAAAATTCTAGAGATAGAAAAAATGTTTGAGGAGTTAAAAACTGTACTAATTAAAAACAAAACTGCGGAACTTCTTATTTAAACTAATTAAGTACTGAAAAACTTATTAATCATATTTATAAATTTTTCATCCAGTGGTGTAAGTACTATCAATCAGTGTAACGCAATTTAGTTTTAATTCCTATAATATAAATAATTAATGTAACACTAGAAATATTAACAATTAAGTCTTTCCTTTTTTCACATTTCTTCACGTTACACTACCGCAGCTTTAGTCAGCCATGTTTTTAACAGTTGCGTTATGTTACTCTACTATGCATTTATGCTTTACACGACTTCCTAAGTTTTGATAATGCGTAAAACGTAAAATTTTTTATTTATTTTTTAACCGGTTAATAATATTAAATTTCCAGATTACATATATTCGACGTGTCAAAAAGTTTTCAATTTATCAATAAATGCATTTCTGATAATTCAAATACGCATTTTATTTCTTATCTTGAATATTGGGCTTTTAACTCATGAGGGTAAATATATCATATGTTTAAGGTTAAGTAAGTTTAAGATTTAAAGGAGGGGAAAAGTCGAAGAACATGGAACCATTAATTGTGACAATGCTCGAAGTTCATTAAATACTAGTAAATATTTAGAAGCAAGAATATTCTGATCTAGTTCTAATTATTTGCTTTAAAAAAAAAAAAAACGCGATGTAGTAGAATATTTTTTCTAAAGAGGAGGGTGAAGTGATAATTAAAAATGTAATTAAGCTACTTGTGGTTTTGAGAGGAAAAGTTTATGTTTTTTAAAAAGATTGCAGACGACTACTGTTACTATTTTCAGAGCTAGCCTTTGGAATTGTGCGATGCCAGAATGGATGAATAAATTCTAAATTTTGAATGCCTAGTTTTTCGAAGGTAGATTTCGACAAATTTAGGTAACCTAAGTTCTATTGCAATTTGAATACTTTTTTGCATGAATTTTTAGTAATTTTCTTGTATTTAAATTTGAATTAAGAAAAAATTAAGTTTCATAGAAAGGCCAACATGACAATACTTTTCCACCTCTCTCTTTTCATATTCTCAATGCATAATTATAAGGAAATGAAACACAAACACACAAAAAAGAAAATCTGAAATATTTCAGATTTTAAATTACGTCCAAAGGGCCGCTTTTTTAACATTTTGTGTGCTACCTTTATTTATTAAATATCATGTTCTTCGCACTTAAACCATAAAATTCAGTTAAAGAACAATATCGCAAAAGAATTTTAAACTGAACATATCTTTAGAATTTCCTATACAGTCTCACGCGCTGCATATAAAAATGTTTTTCTCTACTACGTTGCCATTGCTCGCTTTGAAACCCTTGAGTTTGTTAATCAAAAATTCTTTAAAGGTTTACAAAATATGCAATCGATAATAAAACAAATTCCAAATTTCAAATTTAGGCTTCCAGATGCCCATAGTCGCAGCAGGATTACGTCAATCAAAATTCGATGGCTCTAGATACCGTCGTTTTATCACAATTCGAGAAACATACATACATTTATGCACATTCATCATTATTTAATTTCTTTAAATGCAATACAGGGCTGCAATATTTGGTGGCAACAGTTTGAAAAGTGAACCGACATTTAATGTTTCCGACTCAAAATCGCAAAAGGAAAACAATAGTCTTTCAGGGGCAAAGCCCCTTGTCCCTGAAGGTCTAAAAAAGTCTAAAAGCTTTCAGATTTTATATTACGCCTAAGGGAAAGTGTTTTTAACGTTTTGTGTGTTACCTTTACTTATTAAATATCATGTTCTTCGCACTTTCAATTCAACAGTAATATCACAAAGTATTTAAAAAGAGCATATCTTTAGAATTTCGGATACACAGTCTCCCAAGCTAGAGATAATCCCCCCCCCGTACAATGTTGCTGTTGCTCGCTTTGAAATCGTTGAGTGTGTTAATCAAAATTTCGTTAAAGTTTTACAAAATATGAAATAGATAATAAAACAAATTCCAAATTAGGGCTTCCGGGGGGTACCCATATTCGGTGGAAGATTACGTTATTCAAAATTTGATTGGTTTAAGTACCGTTGTTTTATCACAGTGCGAGAAACATATACACGTTTATGCAGATTCTTCATTTAACTTCCTTAAATAATAAAGCAGGGCTTTAATATTTAGTGGCAACAATTTGAAAAGTGAACCGCCGTTTTATAGCGGACGACGCAAAATGTCAAAACGAAATTAATAGCTCCTCTCGGCAAATTGCCGCTTTTGGCTTTTGGCTTATCTTTTTAAAACTTGTTTTTAAACATCACAAATCAAGTTTATTCCTTTGATTAGTGTACCCCGAGAATAACATATGACGAAAACCTGAAATTGTGAATGCAGATATTAATATTTTTAAACGCACTTTTTTTAAATGCATTTAAAAATATTCCTTTTAAACGACAATATATAAACCAAATTGGAAATTTCTTATAAATTTTTAACGGCGCATTGTAAATTAATCTGAGGTAAAATAAAACTAGCTTTTTGAAAAATACTGGTGGGGAAAAAAATGCGCCAAATGTATTTTGTTTCATTGGCAACCCTATGCAACAACGATAACTGAAGTGATAGCCGCAAGTTGAGCCCTATGATGATACTTGGCCAGATGCGCCAAATGTCGCACTTCAATCTGTCGACGCAAGAGCCACCACCCCACTTAATTCCCTTCCCGAATTTTTTTTTAATGTTGTTATGTTATCGCTTCCAACTGAGATCATAAAAACTTTCTTCGAAGTTATACTTTTTTCTTCCTTCTTGTTTCTATTCGCCTTGTTTTTTAAGTGGAATTTTAGAAGACGGAACACCGAAATAAAATATTATCATCATAGTTGCTAACATTCGCGATTTTTTTGGATCTAAATTTGTAATAATACCCTGTAATAGTACTACATGAATAGGCTCAAGACGATGGCCACGAAACAGCAATTTTAACCGTAGAAATGAGGAAAAGTTCGTGGTTTCGAATCAGGTGAAATCGAAGCTTGAGCATCGTATTGACTTGACTTCTTGACTTTCTGGCCAAATTTTCACGGACAGCAAGAGCACTGAAAGCAAGTGCGTTATCATAATGTAAATTCTACGTGTTTTCTCATTATACTTCATTACTTGCGCAGACGCCGCCAAACATAAATAATATTCTTCGTTAGCAGTTTCCCTAGCAAATTTCATAGCATTTTAATAGAAACTTCGCAAATTGTGAAATTTTGGCGCAATTTTAGAAGCTTTAATGGAAATTTTGTAGCATATCAGCCACATTTTCTTATTTCGAAGCAAAAATTAACAGGAAAGTTAAACGTCCGAAGAATAAGCGACATTTTTAAACATTGCGAAATACATAAATAATCCTAATATATTTGTAATAACGATTTATTATTCTGTGATTGTGTTCACCACATGAAGCAATTGATCACAAGATGTTAAATACTTTTTTGAGGGTAAATAATTTTCATTTTTAATAGGATTATTTTTTATAGAACTTAAAAATAATTTTATTTAAAAAAAATTCTATAGCCGATGTATGTAGTAATGTAGTAAATGTCTTAATAACATTATTATATTGCTAAGAATATAAACGTTAAAATAATATTGTTCTAAGAATTAATTACAGTGTCTCACAAAAGTGATGAGACACTTGTGCTTTACAAAAGGAAACCGTAATAAAATAAATTAAAAAAACATTTAAAAATTTTTGTGGGTATGTTTCATACTTAAATTTAGTAACAATTATTACATAACATACATTTTCTCAAAATATTAAAATATTAATTTAATAAAAATACAATTACGGAGCAAAAAATTCAATACAAAATATTAATTTAATAAAAATACAATACGGAGCAAAAAATGGCTCACATAAGTGATAGGACACCATTAGACTATGCAACAAAAATCGTCTAAAATATTTTTTGGGGTTTTTATTTTTACTCAAAAGCAATTGTCAATAATTTATAAAATCGTCTGCATTATTTCTTTCCAGTTTGTTTTGGAAGTTTTGTGTTTTTTAGCTCTGTGCAGCCATGAATGCTAAACGAAAAGAAACTTTGCCTGAAATTCGAAAATTAGTTATTAATTTGCATATTGAACGTGGAAAATCTATTAGAGAAACTGCTGAAACAGTTAACTTGAGTCATTCAACAGTTTTCAATATCATTAAACGATATAAAAAGAATCATATGATTCAGGATAAAAGAAGACCTGGCCGACCATCAAAGCTATCCAATGGAATAAAGCGAATTATCGTTCGAAATATTAAAAAAAATCCAAGAATGAGTGCTCCTAAAGTTGCTGCTGATTTACAAGCATTATATGGAGTAATTGTTAATCCTGAGACTATTAGAAGAGTAATTCGATCTACTGGATATCACGGTAGAGCAGCCAGGAAAAAATTCTTCGTAAGTGAAAAGAATAGAAAACTCAGACTGGCTTTCGCAAAATCCAACATAAATAAGAATTCTGATTACTGGAATGAAGTTATATTTGCTGATGAGAGTAAATTTAATATATTTGGTTCTGACGGTAGAATCTTGGTGTGGAGAAAACCCAGGGAAGAATTTCGCAAACAGAACTTGGTGCCAACAGTAAAACATGGTGGAGGAGGAGTTATGGTATGGGGGTGTATGTCGTCCGCTGGAGTTGGTAATCTTGTTTTTATTGACAGTATAATGGATCAGTACAAGTATATTGGCATATTAAATCAAAATTTGAAATCTTCAGCACGAAAATTGAACCTTCATAACGATTTTAAATTCTACCAGGACAATGACCCCAAGCACACTGCTTTGAACGTTAGACTCTGGCTGCTGTATAACTGTCCTGAAATAATAAAAACACCACCACAATCTCCAGACTTAAATCCCATAGAGAATATTTGGCAAGAATTGGAATCAAGAATTCGCAAACACACCATTTCTTCAAAACAACAATTAAAATCGGTGCTTCAAGAAGAATGAGGTAAAATCATTGCAGAAATCACAAAAAAATTATTCGAATCCATCCCAAGAAGATTAAATCATGTTTTAAAAGTAAAAGGAAATCCAATAAAATATTAAAACCTTTTAAAAAGTAAAATTTTGGGATAAATATTTGGTGGAAAATTAAGTATCCCATCACTTACGTGAGCCATTTTTTGCTCCGTTCTAAACAATTGTATTTTTATTAAATTAATATTTTAATATTTTGAGAAAATGTATGTTATGTAATAATTGTTATTAAATTTAAGCATGAAACACACCCACAAAAAATTTTTACATGTTTTTTTAATTTATTTTACCCCAGTTTCCTTTTGTAAAGCACAAGTGTCCCATCACTTTTGTGAGACACTGTACATATTTGTTTTCGGGTACTTGTATGTTTGCAACAGTCTGTTTAGATCTTAAACTTAGGTACTGAAACACAGACTCCAAATTTTTTTCCTCCTGTGTATAGTTTTTTCCCCCCTCTATTTTTAAGCCTTTCTGGTTACAAAATAAATGTCATCAAAATACTCCTTGTAATAAAACAATTTATCAAAAGATTTAATCAGTAACTGACAGAATAATTCGGTCTTCCAAACGTATTGTTAAGATACTGTTACGTGCGTACGGGTTCGTAATGGATTGAACGCACAAGTCGTTAAAAAGTTAGTAAAATTCATTCTTTTCACAAGAAATAAAACAAAATGCTAAAATGTTTCCTCAGAGATATTCGTACAATATCACAATATCTTAAACGTTAAACAGAACTCAGTCCAAAACAAAGAAACTAATTCTATCTCACAGCGAATTCGCTACAATCAGTAACAACATTAAGTGAACAAACAGTTCTCTTAAAAACAGCTACAACTGAGCTGGGGTGTTTTAATTCGTCTTTTATAAGCTTTTTAATTATTCACTAGAATATTCTGGTAAAACCTATTTTCTCGATTTTTGTGGATGACAACAGCAATTACGAGATATTTATTTATTAAATATTAAATGCACGGGATCTAGTATTTTTACTTTTCCGGCGTAGCTTTCTTTTCAAAAATCGTCTGCGTTGCACGGGAAAATAAACAATTTTAATTGCATTTCTAAATAAATAGCTAAATAAATACGAAATCCGTAACAATATGTTGGCAGGCTATACTTCTTATCATAAGGTTTTGTTTTGAAAGAAATTACGTCAGAAGAACTATCTTTATTTGTAAATTATTGCTTGTTCAGCAAAATATATCAACAGTTGCATATGTGAAGTAAATATATCAAGACGATACACATTAAGAACAAGTTATGTTAGAAATTTAACGATTCTGCATATTAAAGACAGTTAAACTATTAAAAAAATATTTGATGTAAAGTGTTCAACTATCTTAGATGTATTAAAACGACGGAAACTTGCGTGGAACTTGTTCAAAATGACTGAATCTGGACTATATCCCGAGCTGAGGTGAAGGAATCCGATATTTACCTTACGAATAATCAAACAACATCAAACTATTAATTCTGTGAAACTTGCAGCGGATTTAAAAGAACGGTTTGTAATTAAATTGCGAAATTATCAGAAGACTCATTAGAGCACATGGCTACGATGGAATAAAAGCAAGAAGGAAATTCTTTATCAGAAAGAAAACTAGGAAAACATGCCTGGCGCTTATTTTCCTGGTTTTGCTTTAGCAAAAATTCTTTTTTTAGTCCAAAGGGATGTAGTCCCGAAGGACTATTACTTTCGTTTGGGCGTTTTGCGTCGTTTCACAAAAATGTCCGATTCACTTTTCAATTTAGTGCTTATGTTTCTTTGTTGGTAATTGAAGTTGCACTGGGTTGGCTATTAGAATTTTTGGAATTGTACTGTGTTGGTTATTGGGTCTGTACTGGATGGATTAATGGAATTGTATTGGGTTGACTATTGGAATTATATTGGGTTGTTTTTTGTGTTCGTATTGGGTTTAGTTTAATGTTTGTTTCGTTCGGCAAGTTATTATATTATTAAGCAAGATCCCTTTGGACGTAATCTAAAATATGAATCCTTTCAGATTTTTTTTTTTATGTGCTCCGCCCTTTGGCACTTCACGGAAAGGGAGGAATACTCCGTGGGGGTCTTTTTTAAGGGAAACTGGCTCGTATTCACATTTACACATGGAGAAAAACACTAAGATGCCCATGCAGCCAGCCGTTCGCCGAGACTCGAACCCCGGACCGAACTACCTGTATTCAGCGGCTTTTACCGCTCCACCCCTGGTGGGCAAAAATCGATGATAAGTAGAGATTTGTCATATCGAAACGATATAATACTTTCAAATTTTAATATATTGGGTCCAATTGGAGGAATTCCTCTGTGACTAAATCCGAATGAATAACTGTTTCGAAAAACCTACTGCTTACTGTTAAGAGACGTAATGATTTGGGGATGCTTCATTGCCTCTAGCATGCGAAATTTATTTTTTATAGAAAAATAATGTAGATCTGTACAAATACGTAAATATCCTTAATGAAAACCTCAAAACATCTGCAAGAGAACTTGGAATGCAAAATATTTTCAAGAGAACTTGGAATGCAAAATATTTTCAAGTTCTGTCAGTATAATGATCAGAGCTGGATTAACCGTTACAAAATAAGCCCCGGAAAGCAAAATAAGGCATCAAGGAAAAAGGGCACCACAAAAATATCCCATTACCTATTTTACCATCGAATTTATGATGCCGGTAAAGCAAGACTGAGAAAAATCGAACGGGAGAAAAAAAAAAAAAAAAGACAATCGTAAATTTATGTTGGGGGAGGGGTATCAAAACCATTTAAGTACTTAGGGCTCTAAAAGTTTTAATCCAGCCCTGATAACTATTCTAAACATATACCCCTAAATGTTCGATTGTGGTTTATTATATAACTGTCCCGAAGTGGAGCAAATTCTCTATAATATTCGGATTTGAATCTTATCGATCGTGTATAGAGTCAATAAAGATTAAGGAAATATGACATTTCTTGGAAAACTCTGCTAAAAGCAATTCTTACTGAGGAATGAAACAAAAATGAAACATTCCTTCACGAAAAAATTCGTTAAACCCATCTCAGAGAGAATCAAAAGTGTAATTTCAGATAAATATCCAACAAATTCCTTTTATCTCATTATTTTCCCTTATATGGTTTGCTCAAAGTGCCTTCGAATGCCTATGTGAGTTTATTATTAAAAAACATTTAAATTTGAAAAATCTGAGCGCTTTCATATTTTACATTATGCCCAAAGGGGAGTTTTTTAACGTTTTTTGTGTTAGCTTTATTTATTAAATATCATGTTCTTCGCACCTAAACCATTAAATTCAGTTCAAGAGCAATAACGCAAAGTAATTTTAAATTCAGCATATCTTTAGAATCTCCGATACACAGTCTCACGAGCTGCAGATAAAAATATTTTCCTCTACAACGTTGCCATTGCTCGCTTTGAAACCCTTGGGTTTGTTAATCAAAAATTCGTTAAAGTTTTACAAAATATGAAATCGATAATAAAACGAATTCAAAATTTCAAATTTGGGCTTCCAGATGCCCATATTCGCAGTAGGATTATGTCATTCAAAATTCGATGGCTCTAGGTACCGTCATTTTAGCACAATGCGAGAAACATGCACACATTTATGCACATTCTTCATTATTTAATCTCTTTAAATATAATACAGGGCTGCAATATTTGGTGGCAACAGTTTGAAAAGTGAAACGACATTTAATGTTTCAGACGTAAAATGACGAAACGAAAACTATAGTCCTTCAGGGACAAAGCCCTTTTGGACTAAAAATAAGGCAAAACGTTTTTAATAATTAGCCCAAAGTAAAAAAGAAAAAAAAAAGCTCAGAAGGGCTATTAATTTCGTTTTCGCATTTTGCGTCGATTAAATGTCCATATCACTTTTCAAGCTGTTGCCACCAAATACCCAGTGTTATATTTAAAGAAATTAAATAATGAAGAATCTGCATAAATATTTGTATGTTTCTCGCATTGTGATAAAACAACGGTACCTAGAGCCATCAGATTTTGAATAACGTAATCCTCCCCTGAATATGGGCGCCTGGAAGACGTAATTTGTAATTTGTTTTATTATCGATTTCACATTTTTTAACACTTTAACGAATTTTTGATTAAGAAACTCAACGATTTCAAAGTGAAAAGTGGCAATACTGTTCGGTAAAAAAAAAAAAAAATTAATAATAATAATTTAATTCTAGCCCGCGATACTATGTATCGAAAATTCTAAAGATATGCTCATTTTAAAATTATTTTGCGATACTGCTGTTGAATTGAATTTTAAGTACGAAGAACATGATATTTAATAAATAAAGGTAACGCAGAAAACGTTACAAAAAAAAAAAAAAAAAAAAAAAACAAAACTGGGCGCAATGTAAAATCTGAAAGCTTTCAGATTTTTTTTTAATAACTGATATTTGCAAATAAATTTGAAATTCATGTGTGAAACCAAATATGAGTAATCCTTAAATCTTCCGAGCTGGAATTAACTACCAGAAATGACAAAAGGCCAATCCAAGGTAAATGAATACTTAATGGAATGAACCAAGAAGAGTAGATAGCGAATTGATAAAGTTACGTGAGTTGTTAGAGCGAAAAATAGAAAAATTGGTCCACAAACATTTTTAAAATCAATAAATGAATAAATAAATACTAATGACCATTTGAGTTACGTTAATACAGAGACTTATTAAAATTTTACTGTACTGGAATTTGAAAATCGTTTTTGAACTCGAATTTAATATCTTGAACAGATCTTGTTCTCAAATAATAACACCAACAAGTACAAAACTTATACATTTACTTTTATCAATATGCAGCATGAGTATTTATTAGTATGAGTAAGTCATGCATCTGGAAAACAATAATTCATGTAAGAAGAAAGAATAAGAATTTGTCCGTCTATATAATTTTGCTTAGGACCGTACAGTATTTCGTTATGACTTGTTTTGCATGGTTAAATTTTATTGATATTTTATTGCTTCATCCATGATAAATAATAAAGAATACAAACTGAACATTGAAGAATGAGGTGAATAAAAAAGGCCGAGTTTAAAGCATATTTTAAAAAAAGTATTATGGTGTTTTCACTTTAAATTTTATGAGTCTGATAATAGAACAGTACTAAAAACTATTTTAGAAAATAAACTGAGTGGAAATGTTTTATTAATATTTTTCTCTAATTCTATAGTTATAATTTAATGACTGATATAGCTATTCATTCTGGTCTTATCAAATAATTTATTCTTGCAATAAACTATTGAGTTTCGATTTCATAGGCAGTAACGTTTATCGTGATAGTTTTGTGTAGATCTAGGAATTTGTTTACGGTTTATGACCTTTAGTAATGTATACGATCAGAATCACTAATATACAGTTGGAATATACAGTTTAAGAATATTGATTCTAACGCGCAACGTTTCAGTAAAGGTCTTTCGTAACTATTTTCTGTATAATAATAGAATGCTATAAAACTGTCAGACGATTTATTGAAGATCAGGATATCATATTTTCAGCTTTCCTTAGTGTTTTCTTTTCTCGAAAAAAAAATTTGGAGAGTTTTCTTCTCCCCTCTCCCCCCCCTGACTACAAACAAATCTGTGAAAAGTCGTCTGTGGTATGCACACTTTAAAAAAATAGTTCTCAGGCGAGTGCTTCAACCAATAAAGGTAAAGGAATTCTCAAACTCTTTTATGCTTCGTTCTACACTCATACATTATTCGATATTCTTTGCAAGAAGTGCCGGAATGCATTGTGTTCGTATTATGTTTACACCGCTGCTATAACTGAAAGAGGGGCAAGCGAAATAGTTTTCCTGTAGTGAATGAAGGAACGGCGAGATGAAAGTGACTTTTTTCAGAGATGGAGGAGGGAAAGCATTCTTCGTCCGATACATCAGTTGATAGAAAAGGGGAACTGAAAAGAAATAAACTACAACTGTTTCTCACGCTCACTTTTTTAAATAACAAAAAATGTCTTTGTTCCTAACTGGGAAAAAAAAAAAAAAAAAAA
>KK112873.1:201868-216662 GCA_000611955.2 Stegodyphus mimosarum
TCGCGATGTAACGGTATTTGAATGCGGAAATAGATCTTCATATAATCATAAATTCACCTCTCTAAGCTGAAATATATGCGCAGCTTTAAATTTTCAAACGTTGCTAAATGCTGCTCGTGGGCCATAGTCTGGGTACGATCGTTTCCAAGGAAATCAAAGAATCTAAGGCAGCACGGAGCACAGCTTTAAATATCAATCGGTGCAAGTTTCTATATGCTCCTCGCAGGTCAAGTTTGGGAACTTTTGTTTTCAAGAAAGTCAGAGTCTAACACAGCGATGCGCATGCGCATAACGGCACAGAAAATTTTATAGAAGTCTTGCGAGCGTGTTTCCATGGCCTTTGTCCTTATAAAGGTCTAACAGCACCTAAATGTCCGCTAAAAACTCGAAATTAGATGTCCATTCCTTTCAAGCTTCCTGGCTGAGTGAGTATGGATTTACACAACAAAAAGATCGCTCTGTTTGTGCTCTGCGCTGTGAAAGTGTAGAAATTCGAACATCAAGTGTACGAAGACAGTTTCATACCAAACATGAAGCGTCACATATATACTCCGAAGAAAAAAACCAAAGCCACCAACAGGGCATCCATGCCGCGTGTTTGAAGAATTTGCTGTCCTTTCTAACTACACATGTAAGAAGTTCTCATACATGAAGTATATCTTGAACCCTCATAGAAGTCTCCGGACTAATTCACATTCAGAAGCATGTGTCCAGCTGAAAATTTCGAAGTACAGTCCCGATATACAGCAATAAGCAAAGAGAAGTTTTTCATGAACGTAAATGAATAGTTCAATATGCTTCTATTCAATAAGTTTCCTAATCTTATTAATTAGTTTTGATTATTGATTAGCGTTGAATTTCACAGAAATAAAATCAGTTTTTGGCACTGAAATCGTAACGAATCTTCAGAACTTTCCAGAAGAAAGTTTTGGCATAATAAGTGTAAAAGTTTGCCAGCCCCTTTGCTAGAGTTATTTAATACCTTACTGCATTTTTTGGTAGAATAATTACAATTACATATTTTATTTTTGTTCTAACTGAAAGATTCAAAATCAATTTGAGTTTGCAAATCAGTTGCAATGCTAATAATCAGCAAAGTTTAATTTTTTGCTTGCCCTTGATATTGGTAGAAGAGCTCAAGGCATTCTGAGGGGAATTAACCAACATTCTCGAACAGGATAATTTGCTTTTGAGAAATTCTTGTTCTAAAGACTTCTTTTTCCTCCTTCTCTTTAATCTCTCGAATGTTTTTTGAATTTCATTCCCTCTCTTGTAACAGTATTTATAACGCATTAATTTAAATCAATAAACAAAAGTTTGAAATCTCATTTGTTGTTGTTGTGTTCTCCATGTACTTCATGGAATTTTCAGAGCCTGAAAGAGGTTGGACTTCCCCTTCCACCTCAGTTTTGAAGAAGAGTACTTCGGGGTTTGGCCCGAGGGTTCCCTGCCCCAAACCACATTAGAGGACTTTCACCTCGCCATATATTTAGAAGTGCTTCCATGTCGCAAAGACACTCCATTACCCGGATTCAATCCCGTATCTACGAGATAGAGGATTGGTGCCGCAAATGGAGGACTTGTATTAATGGCTCCAAGTCCAAACTACTACTCATTGGACAGCACAAAAGAAAATCAACCAGTGTGAGCTTGACACTTTTAATGAGATGGTGCCCAAGGTCAATCAAGCTACTTATCTTGGAATTAAATTTAACGGCACTCTTACATGGAATGCACACATTTCAATAGCAGTAAGGAAAGCCATTGGAATCTCAAGGAAACTCAAACACTTACTCAATCCCGCATCACCATTAGACCTTGCCAGGAAGAAACGTATCTACACTTCTACCCTACGCCCCATCCTTATTAATACCTCACCCGCCTGAAGTACTGCCTCTAACAGTGATTTCAATAAACTGCAAGTTTTTCAAAACAACTTCTTTAGTAAAATTACTGGAGCCATCTGGTTTGTTCGAAATGAACAATTACATAAAGACCTCAAGCTCCAGCACCTCAGAACATTCATCAATAAAATTAATAGCAATTTCTATAACAAAGCAATCACTAATGAAGCTGTAAATTACGCTGATAACTTTAAATATGAACTTCTGGAAGCAGAGATAAATCTCAGGCCTTATGCCCCACGACGTTTTTATTACAATAATACCTAATTTCCCTTGACTTCTGAATTTCCCCACTGTTTACAAGAGCGAATATTAAGAAACGTCTCTGGGTCAGCATTCGAGAGGGTGACTTCCCAAGTGACTGCCTGTGACCAGGACTGGGTTGTCTCGCCACTACCCCTTTTTCGGATACAGGTTGATCGCCGCCCTTATAGGCATGGGCCTACCTTCTCTCTTCTCTTCTGTTAGTTCTCTCTTGAGAAATCTCCATGAGGTTTCGTACGCGAGGTTACCCTATAAGGTTTCTCCTTCAATCTCTTGACTCTTTTCGTTAGCATAAACTGTGAAACCTTATGTGGAGGACAGTGAGCAGATCTAGGCTATGTCCTTTAGTGTTGAAGAACTACAAAGTCAGAAGGAGGGTTTAAAAAGTGACCCTTTAATTCAAATATTTACAACTCTTCCAATTGAGAGTAAGCCACTACTTAGGCTGAACTAAAATAATATGAAAATAAGGTGTGTTAACAAATTCAATTCCCTAACTAAAGTCTAAGTAGGACGGCGAGGGAAGCTTAACTCTTAGTGAAATGCAATTATGCGAATTTCACTAGCAAACACTGGTAATTGCAAATGCCTATGAAGGCGAACTTTCAGTAGACGGAGGAAATCTTGGCGCGCACAGCCTTACGGCGATAAATCCAAGGCACTGTCTTTCCCTTCGTTAACTCCTGCCTTTTAACTGCTAACAGATATATGCGATTTGCATAAATATCTCACTCGCGCTAAATTCGGGCAGCAACTGAAACTTTGAGAATTCGATAGGAAAGTTCAAACTAAAAATAATTTGGTTAATTAAAATAATGAATGCTACATAGTTGCTCCCAGAATTTAGTAGTCTGAAACTAAGTAGCCTAAAATCGGCTTTTAGTGAAGATGCTAAATTCTAAATCTAAATTTTCCTTCCTATTCGCCATCCTTTACAATTGTAAGTTTTAAATTTAGTTTAACTCTCTGTTTGTGTCTTAGATATTTTAACATAGAATATCTTTTTCCGTCTTCACATCAAAAAGATCCATCAGGAATTTGGCTGGATACTATCTGGTTCCTTCCAATCTGGAAGGAAATAAATTTTAATTTCATGTTATAAGTACATTTCACCTGAAAAGTACAACATTCCCTTCCTCTGATGCTTTCCGTAATGACTTTTATTCGCGCTTTAGGTATTCGCGTTTTTTAATTTCTATTAGCGCTTTTCGCCAAACGCATTCATTTTACACTCATTCATTTTTAAAACTTCCCCCTTGTTCTCTGGCCAAATGTGGTGTTTGTGAAAAACACGCAGTTTTACTTTGTCAAGTGTTCACAACTACCACCTGACTTCAATTCTATTGGGGTTAATTCTTCGACTTTCAAGACCTCAGACTTCCCCTAAAACAAATCTGAAATGCCCTGAGGTTCTAACATGAAATGAACTTTAAACTTTTGTGTGAAACCAGAGAACACTACGTACAACATTCAAACATTTCAATTGCATTTCATACATATAATTCATTCTTTCAATCTTCAATTCAAATTTTCTTTAAATGCTCATTGCGTTAAATAACACTTATATATTCACTTTCTAATTTAGCGCGCTTTACGCTTTTACATTACATTTTAATTTTAACTTGCGTATCCTTTACGCTTTTCCAAAATATTCGATATAAACAAAACCAGTGCTTAAGGCTTACAACAAATCATGCATTACATAGAAAACAGTTTTACATTAAATGCATTCATTATTTATACATAGAAAAATATAATACAACAGTTTTGCTATACAACTTACGTACTAGTTGCTTTTAATTAACACAATTCAATTTCCTATTTACAGAGAGTCTTTTGACTAAAATCGATGAATCCCATGTTCTGGATTACAAAGAACATTTCACGAAGTCTCACAGTTTTTCAACTGAACTCTCGAATTTCTTCCGCTGCATAATTAAGTTGTTCCTTCAAGCGTGTCCTTTACGCTTTCGGCAACCGGCTTTTGACTCGGGTAACTTCCCTTTTAAATCTGCAACTTGCACTTAAATCAGAAACATAACTGTGTGAATTTTAAAAGAAAATAAAGAATCTACTTATCTTTCTGCCAGTCTTTTAGGCGTTTTTTTGTCCATTCCTGAAAGGTTGGATATACTGTGGCTTGGGCTATTCTTTGCTTGTTACTCCTAGATTGAAACTCTGGGGCTGCCTTTCGTTTGGTCGATCTTCTTTCCTCCAGAAACACCTTGTTGGGACGAATGGTGGGTGGCGCTTTCCGTTTGTGCTGAAGTCTTTGCTCCCTCTCCAGACTGGCTCGTTCCTTCTCCTGCACTCGTAGGCTCCTTCGTTGTGGGTTGGCACCTTCGGCGGCTCGCTTCTCGCCGTTCTGTTCCCTCCGTAGTGGTGGAGCTTTCATAGTGTTTTCATTTGGACGTTCCTTCCTTAGACGCTTTGGTTGCTGAGACTGTTGCTTAGCGTTTGTCCTTTTTTCTTTTTGGGGTGGTCTTTTCTTCGGCTGCGGCTTCCTCTCTTCTGGTAACCTCCTTTTCAAACTGGGTTCTCTTGTTTTTGAGGGACCTGGTTGGGGCTCTTGAATCTTAGAAAAATTCTGTGAGGCTGGACCCTGCAACATGTCTTTCAAAATATTATTATTAGCTCTTCGATAATAATGTTTAATTTGATCGAAATTTGCCACAGTCTCTTCGCCCTTCTCATTCTTTAAATATGCACGGCATTCAACTATTCTTGTAATTTCAAAAGGACCATGCCATCTTGGGCAAAATTTTGCGACCTTATCTTTTGCTGCGCATGAAAGTGCGTGGGCTTGTTTCAA
Source organism: Stegodyphus mimosarum (assembly GCA_000611955.2). Lineage (NCBI taxonomy): Eukaryota > Metazoa > Arthropoda > Arachnida > Araneae > Eresidae > Stegodyphus > Stegodyphus mimosarum. The sequence goes on from KK112873.1 coordinate 206,849, forward strand.
CACCTCCTCCCCCACTTTATATTCTACGGTTCTTCTTTTTGAATCGTAGTAAATCTTTTGTTTCTTTTGCGCTTCCCGGGAGCACTTTTCTGCCTCCTTCAACATTTTTTCTATTTCACCCATTTGAAATTCCGGCGCTCTATCTTTCACATAAAATAATTTATCTAAGGGGGTCATTATCTTCCTGCCCAAAAACAATTCGGCGGGGGATTTCTTCGTTGTCTCGTGCTTAGCCGTTCTGAGGGCGAATGCAAATTCTTCGACGCAGTCATCCCAGTTAGAATGGTGCTTTTGCACATAATTTCTAATCAATTTTACAATATTCTTATTTACCCGTTCCGCTATATTTGATTGTGGGCGGTAGGGTACCATTTTCATATGCTTAATGCCCAACTTGTCACACATCATTTTAAATGTACTGCTTACAAACTGGGGACCATTATCGCTAATCACCCTCGCTGGACATCCATATCTTAAAATATATTTGTTCAAAAACGAATCTGCAACGACTTTTGCTGAAGCCCGCTTAAGTGGTATCAACTCAACCCATTTACTGAAATGATCCACAATGACTAATAAAAATCGTGCCTTATTTACATGACTCCTGGGGTAGGGGCCTAAGAGGTCAATACCAATTATTTCATTGGGGAACCTAGACTCAATACTAGTTAATAACCCGGCCGGGCGGAAATTTACGTCATTATTTATCTGACACGTGTGACAAGTCTGGCAGTAATTTTTAACTATCTTTTGTAATTGCGGAAAATATACCGCCTCGCGTACGCGTTGTATTGTTTTTCTAATTCCAAAATGGCCCGAGACAGGCGAATCGTGGAGCTCTTGCAAGATACTTAAAATTAATTTGGCCGGGATGACTGGTCTGTATTCACTATTTTGATTCGTAACTTTAGTATAAAATAAGAGACCATCAATGATTTCATAGTTCTGTGCTCTGCTTCGTATTGCATTAATGTCTATATGCTGGAAGTTATCTGGGTCTTTTAAATAATTATAAATATTTCCGAATTCGGGATCCCTAGCAATTTCTTCTATTACAGTCTCTCGAGAGTCAATGACCTTTGCCTGAAGCATCGCTATTTTTACTTTCTCGCCGTTCTCGTCTAACTTTATTCTAGATAATGCGTCGGCCACTACATTGTCTTTTCCCGGTGTGTGTTTGATAATGAGATTAAATTCTTGCAACTTTAGGGTCCACCGAATTAAGCGTGGCGAAAGATTCTTTCCTGAAAATAATCTGGTAACTGCCGCATGATCTGAATATACTGTTACGGGAGAACTCCCAAAATATACACAAAATTTTTGAACAGCTGCGAGCACTGCTAAAGTTTCACGCTCCGTTGCCGAATAATTTCTTTGCGTATCATTCAATGTACGACTAAAAAAGGCAATCGCTTTTCTATTTTGTGTTAACACGGCTCCGATTGCGTAATCTGATGCGTCTGCATAAATTTCTAGACCCTTGTCTTTCTCTGGGAACTTTAGAACCGGTGCATTAATTAAAGATTCTTTTAACTTCTCAAACGCGGCGTTTGCTTCTGAAGACCACGCAAAACGAACTCTTTTCCTTCTCAACTTTAACAATGGTTCAGCAATTTCTGCGAAATTTTTAATAAAAATTCTATAATATGAGCACATACCCAAGAAAGTCGCTAACTTTTTGGCTGTATTCGGAATTGGGTAATTTTTCACTGCTATAACTTTAGATTTATCTGTTTCGATCCCCCTTTGAGAAATTTTGTACCCTAAATATTTGAGTTCTTTTGCCGCGAATTTACATTTCTTAATGTTCACTTTAAGTCCTGCATCTTTCAAAAGAGTAAAGACTTCTCGAAGGTCTTTAATATGTTCTTCCAGCGATTCTGAAGTAACAATTATATCGTCAAGATAAATAAATGTACTTTTTCCTATTACCGGCCTTAAAATTTTGTCCATGCACCTCTGAAACGTGGCCGGGGCTCCCGACAATCCAAAAGGCATACGCAAAAAGCCATATGTACCGTATTTTGTTATGAATGCTGTTTTGTGAACATCTTCCGGCTTTATGCTTATCTGAAAATATCCGGATGTCAAATCTAGGGTGGTTATGTATTTTGTCGATTTAATACTTCTTAGAATTTCATCAATTACCGGAAGTGGGTAAGTTGGAAATTTTGTTATACTATTAAGCTTTCTGTAGTCAATAGCGAACCTGTACCTTAATGGATCAGTTAACGGCAAATCATTATTTTTCTTACATAAAACAACCGGACTCGCATATGCACTAGAAATAGGAGTTATTATTTTGTTTCTTAACATTTCATCAATATGGTATTTTATTATTTCCTCCTTAACTTTGTCGTACTTGTAAGGACGCTGACGTATAGGTTCATCCGTAGTTAATTTAATTTCGTGTGCTACGATCTGGGTGAATCCTGGAATATCATCAAATAAATCAGCGAAATTACTTACCAACTCCCGAAACTTGTCCTGTTCTTCGGGCGTTAGATGGCTTAAATCCACTTCAGGGGGAGGTGTTGATTTCTTTTTAACTGGGTCCATGGTTACTTGCAAGGTGGAGTTTTCAAAATCGATTTTCGCATCCACAGCTGCAAAGAAATCTGTTCCTAAAATAACCGATGCTTGGAGGTTCTTCACTACAAGAAACATAATTTTTTTTTGTTCTTCGCCGATTTTGATGTACAGCTCGATTTTTCCCATGCATTGACACGTTTTTCCTTGGGCTGCTACCACCTTCATTCCTTCCACGCTATGCAGACGATATCTACGAAAGTGCTTCTTAAAAAATTCTTCTGCCAAACAGCTTCCTTGAGCGCCGGTATCCAACAGAGCTGTAGCGGGTACGTTGTTAATTAGTAACTGCAGTCTCGGTAATTCAATGTTTCTCACCATGACCGTATTTAGCTGTACTTCAGAGGGATTTTTCTTCTCCTCGGAACATTGCACCCCCTTCCCCGCAATATTCCTTAGTAGTTTAAATGCTTTGCGGGTGTTTTCTTCTGTTGCTGGCTTCTGCCTGGGGAGAATGATTTTCTTCCGTAGTTGGAATTATTTTGTTGGCGCTGTACTTGGCGCGGTTGACCGCTCGCATTTTGACTGGTACCAGTAGTTCTCGGCCATCGTCTGTTTCTTCCTTCGGCATTCTGGTTCCCCTGCAGCCGCTGTTCATACGATTGTCTCCGTTGATTTTCGGCCGCTCGCCGGCTCTCGAATTGTACGGCGAGTTCAAACAGCTTGTCCAGCGTTACGGGATTTCTTAGCTCCATGAAATCTTGTATCGATGGTAACAATCTGGGCAGGATTATCTGGATAATCTCCGGGTCCGGCCTCGTGCCATACAATAATTTAAAGACTTGTATTTTTCTCAAAATAAATTCCGATAGTTCATCCACCCGCTGTTGGTACTTGCTAAACAACTCAGCTTCGAGTTTCGCACGGTCTTTAACCACAGGAAACGCTCTCAAAATTGCTAGTTTAAAATTCTCGTACGTGTAAGTCGGCGTTCCTGGTTCTCCCAGCAGACATTTTCCGATGCACTTATACCAGGTCGCTGCTTGGCCCCTCAATGCTCCTGTCGCTAATATGACCTTCTGATGTTCCGGAACTGGATACAGCAAAAAATGCGCTTCTAACTTTTCCAGGAATGTGTTCACAGGTCCTCTGGCATCAAAAACTACTGCCGGCTTCATGGCTGCTCTGATGGTTTCCACTATGAATCCAAATCCATCAGGCATTGCAGCTGTATTCTGGGATGTAGTAGGCATATTCCAACTTCCTTCCATCCTTTTAGTTGTTCGGGCGCCAGTGTAAGGTTTCTCCTTCAATCTCTTGACTTTTTTCGTGAGCATAAACTGTGAAACCTTATGTGGAGGACAGTGAGCAGATCTAGGCTATGTCCTTTAGTGTTGAAAAACTACAAAGTCAGAAGGAGGGTTTAAAAGTGACCCTTTAATTCAAATATTTACAACTCTTCCAATTGAGAGTAAGCCACTACTTGGGCTGAACTAAAATAATATGAAAATAAGGTGTGTTAACAAATTCAATTCCCTAACTAAAGTCTAAGTAGGACGGCGAGGGAAGCTTAACTCTTAGTGAAATGCAATTATGCGAATTTTACTAGCAAACACTGGTAATTGCAAATGCCTATGAAGGCGAACTTTCGGTAGACAGAGGAAATCTTTGCGCGCACAGCCTTACGGCGATAAATCCAAGACTCTGTCTTTCCCCTCGTTAACTCCTGCCTTTTAAACTGCTAACAGATATATGCGATTTGCATAAATATCTCACTCGCGCTAAATTCGGGCAGCAACTGAAACTTTGAGAATTCGATAGGAAAGTTCAAACTAAAAATAATTTGGTTAATTAAAATAATGAATGCTACAACCCCACCCGGGGATTATCTGAGGTGTCGGAAGTAACGCGATAAAGTTCGCGTTGACGCCGGCCTAAAGTCAAAATATCAAAGCAAAGACACTATGATTTACAAACATTTATGTCTTCTCCGGGATTCGAAACGGGCCCCTCGGTACTGTAGTAGGTTCCCCTAACTACTATACCGTCTCGGTGGCTGAAATCTCATTTGAAAATTAACTTTGATAAAAGTTTAATTTCAGACGAAAGCAACATATAAATTCATTTTAGCACTACTTCAGAAAACTTTGCTATATGAAAGATATCCATTTGGGAATTTAAAAATGTTCATACAACTGCTTTAAACGGAAAATATTATATCATCAGACTGAAAAACCTTAGGAATAGCAAAAAAGCTTAAAGAACGTCCAATTCTTATTTAAAAGATTAGATCTTAATCTGTTGGTATATAAATTGGAGATAAAATATCAAAATTCTAGCTGAAAATAATAATAAACATCTGGAGTTAATAAGCGATGAATTTATAAGTAATGGTTACAGGGTCTTCATGCATTATTCATTTGATAGACATGTCCATTATCTGTATATAAAATCCATGCACTATGCACAAGTTAACCGTATGATTATCTACTTAGGAATTCTATAGTTAAATTAAGGTTTCCGATTTCTTCAAAATATATTTTCGATACCCATCCATGATATAAGCAGATGTGTCACTGAGATGATTTTTATTAGATGTAGAATTAAGGTGTTTTCTAATCCTAATCCTAATAGTTTCTGGTATACTGGTACACAATCGCATTAGGATTTTAACCAGTTCGGTTTGCATATGCCTTCGGCCAACTTATGTAAATAAATCAAGGTGCAAACGCACCCACTCGGAGGCGAAGATACTGCGGCCGTGGAAAGGGGAGTCAAGGTTTCCTGAAAACAGCATAAATTACATGACGAGAACGAGCGTGCATGAATGTGAATGACATAAATCATTGAAATTTTCAAATTCTTAAATAGTTAAAATTTATGGCAAATTCTTGTAACTGCTGATTAAATTTGTAACTGAGAGAATTTCAGTTGAGTCTTGAGCACATGTGAGTTAAACTGGATAATTCCTACTGTGAGAGGCAGTTGACATACAAATATTTTTAACAAACTGAAAATTAATAACATATCAGCCATTCATTATGCACTCAAATTTTTTTTATAATAAAGCAGAGAGTTGCAGTGTTCAATTTTAATAATTTCAGTATTTCTTTGGTTTCAAATGGATTGCATACTGCAGACCAACTAAAGGAAAACACAACCCAGCCGGAAAACGACTAGCCAGTAATCTTCTCTGAAATATCTTGTGTTATCTCTATATGTTAGCAGTAGGAAATATAATAATAGTTAACAAGAAGAACCAAATAAACGTCTTCTATATATACATGCGACTTTAATACACATATTAGAGTTTCATTTTCCATTAGAAGACCGTTTGAAAAATTACTTTACATCAGAACAATTAAATCATTTTATTATATTATGAAACTTATCGATTCTAATTTAGAAGCTACAGGAACAGTCTGAATAACTGAACCCTGTAAAGCTGTCAATAATGAATCTGCAGAAGTAAATTTCTTGAATTTTAAAAGCTGATGCTAATCTAGTCGTAATTCAGTAAACATTTCTGTCCATTTTTTACTTCTTTGTGCAAAGTAAAGGAAGCATTGTAATTACAAAAAAATTCGGATATTACATTTCAACGAAAATATTCATTTTGATCACTCTCGAATCTATTTGAACGAAGTTTCTGCGTGACAGCTGTGCGCATGGACAGAATCAAGGACGCTTTTTTTACAAAATAGATACAGAGGAGATTTTTTCTTGACGTCCGTCCGTACGTACGTATCTCGCATAACTCAAAAACGAGTAGCCGTAGAACATTGAAATTTTGTATATGGGATTGCTATAACATATAGCTATGAACCTCCATTTTTCGGTGCAATCGGAAACACCAATATATATATATATATGTAAGTAAGTTTATATGTATTACGCGGCTTCCCGTCTCTGTGAGCTCAGTTTTTTATTCTTATATGTTGATAAATTAAGCTATTTTTGCTTTAAATGTGATTGAATTATAAAGTTCTTATGTTCCAGTTAAGGTTTTTATGTCTTTAGTTAATATACATGCAATAGTTGTAGAATTCTCAACAATTTAAAAGTGGATCTAGGCCTAACGCGGTCGGTATTTATTTAACAGAATAGTGAGTTAAGTCACTTGAGGCACTAACTTCAGCCTCCTTTCCCCCAGTGGGACCAAAAGTAACTATAAATTTGGTACACTGAAAATTTTGCCTTCCTGCCCACTGGCCGAATTGCTTGTTTTTACGTAGAAACTCTAATTTTAATTGTAAAATTTGCTTTTTAAACTGTTTTTAACTGTATTTGGTGCTTTAGGTTTTTCTGTATTTTACAATTTTTAATGAAGATTGAGTTTTTATGCATTTTTGCTTTGCCGCGAAGTGAGAACTGAACTGACTAAATGAGAGCTATATTTCTAATGAAATTCAAGGAAATACGTTTAAATGAAGTTGCACATAGTTTAATCGATTGTACAAGGAAGTCATGTGGTGTTTACATCAGATATTTTGATATTTATATTACAGCTGTTTAATATGCATCTCGTGAGAAAATTATTAACTTGCATTTGTAATCAATGCTTACGCAAACAGGAACCTATTTCAAAATTTGTTTTAAAGCTATGTATTTTAAATCTGTATATTACTATTATTACTTTTTCTTTGAAGTGTTCCAGTGTTATTCCTGGGAATTACAAAATATATTTTCGAAGGCCAATACAACAAAAATACTTCTAAAAGTTATAGAAAACACTGTATTCAGTTTATGATAACTATAGAAACAAAATTAAATCTAGCAAGTGCTTTTCTTTATATTTTAGAACAGTAAATTTTGAAAGCTAAAGGGTTTTAACCAAAAATTGCCAGACAAAACGTCCGAAAGCATTTATTAATAAACATTTCATTCTCAAAGGTCAAGCCATTCATAGATTTAAATGTCTGTCCTACAAAAAACATTCTATCTTTGGAAGCCAAAAGACTTCTTTCCAAAATAAAATTATTCATAAATATTTCTTATACAATAATTTTTTTGAAAGACTGTGAAATTTATTTTGAATAATAAATGTCATATATTTCAAACTAAATCATGAAAAAAGAGTCTACAGGAGTGAATGTAAGAGCAGACTGGTAGACAGAGTTCAGAAAGAGCGTGAAAAACTTTATCAAAATCGTTTGGGTGACCGTTGAAATCTGAAACCTTTCAGACATTTTACTTCAATTATTACTTTTTTTTTCACTTTAAACTGTTTTAAATATGTTATTTCAGAAAATTTGAAAAAAAGAATGAAAATAAATAAATACGAAAGCTTTCAGTTTTTATATTTACCCCCAAAGGGTCGTTTGCTTTCACGGGGGATTCAAAACGGAATTTGAAAAGTAATACAGGCATTCAAAGTCATTCGACGCAAAATACCATTAGACATTGCAACATCTTTGCTTTGCTACGCCACCAACATAATACCAGTGAGAAATGTAAAGAAATCTCGTGCATAAAATATCCGTCCTTGAAGATGTACGCGATGTTGATGTTAATGGAACGCTTTGAAATCGTTGAGTTTATCAGCCAAAATATGAACTAGGTAATAAAACAAATTACAAATTTGGGCTTCTAGTTACCCATATTCGAGTACAGGACTACGGTATTCAAAATTTGATGTCTCTGGGTACCGCTGCTTTTTCACAATGAGAGAAACATACATATATACATTCATGCAGATTTTTCATTATTTCATTCCTTTAAATATTAGGCAGGACTCTAATATTTGGTGGCAACAATTTGAAAAGTGATTCAGACTTTTATACTGAACCAACGCAAAATGTCAAAACGAAATTAATAGCCTTTCTGGTTAAATTGCCCCTTTAGGCTAAAAATAATCTCAAATTCTCCTTTGCATCATTTTATTGGAGATCAATCTAGCATTATCTTAATATTACAGCCGTTGCCTCTTCTTCGTCAGAAACCTGAAATTCTCTAAAGAATGAAGAATTACTCAGAATTCTGTATTTTAAAAGTATAATCTTAAAAGTATTTATTCGTTTATCAAACTTCAAAATGCTTGAAGATTACTTCTCGCATAGCTGAAAATTTTTTTCGCAATTCTACTACTTTCTACTATCTTTCGCAGTTCGCAGTTTAGTATCTACTTTACTGCATTATTTTGGTATACGTATAATGATTGCTTCTTAGCTATTTAAGTCTTATCAATTACGAATAATGATTCGATTGTAAATTTCTTGGTTTGATGAATTCGATTTCGATTATAAATTCCTTCAGATTTAATTATTTCAATTTCTAATATTTCTGAAATAATTTTGATTGTATTATTTTAAAGAAGACAGCTGGCAACACTTACATTATTTTAAATTATTCTGTAATTCTTAATTTAGAAACTGTCTGGATAAATTAAGATTTTAAACATAATATGTAGTCTTTTTTTCGTTATAAAAGATATATCATAAACATTTTCAGATCAACAATAACCAAGAACAAGATAACAATTTGCCAAAGAAATAATTATATTTCGTAATCTGTACTAGATAAGGATAAGACATAGAAATTTCTCAAGCCTTGACAAATTATACAAATTTAATGATAGCCTTTGCATTAGCACAGAGAAATAAATAAACTAGTATTTTTTCATGTGAACAAGTAGTATTATATTAAGAAAAAAAAAATCTAACTATTGATATTATTAAAAGATTACCGAACTGAAACTCATTAACAGTTACCGAAATTTTCAAATTTTTTCTTAAAATCATTGCTATCAATATTACTGAACCTGCATAAGTTACTACAATTGATAATAAAGCTCGAAATTCGCTAAATTAGTATATCATAAACGCTTTCTAAAAAGCTTAAACTCAGTATTATATCTTTCAAGTATTCCTATATGAAATGAAACTGAAATTAATGAATTAAAACTGAATTAAATACAAATTAATAAATTTCTGTTTATAAATTCTTATATGATGTAATTTACACTCATGTCCATAAATTAAGGATAATTCGGAGTCACGCGGAATTCGAACTGTAAAATAAATATATCACCTGTAAAATCACTACACACATCTTGAAGAATAATATGCAAATTTTAGGAAGTAACCAGATGACACCGATGGTACGTCACAATGACGACAGTGTAAGAGAGTGATATATAAAAATAACGGAATTATAACACAAAGGACGCATTTAGATGATTTTTTACGTGGTAGAATTATCGGCCGTCTGGAATGTGGGCGTACCCAACTGGAAGCATCAGACGAATTTGGAATTGCCCAGAGTGTCATCTCCAGGCTTTGTTGGC
>KK112873.1:236905-248947 GCA_000611955.2 Stegodyphus mimosarum
ACGTCTTTTAAATAGCCTTAGCATGACCTTTTTCATAGCGAATTTGCCATTCTATATAATGCCTAAGTAAAATATACAATAATTCTCATATTTCATATTTTGCTTAAAACACCAGGCATTCTATAAAATACCTAAGTATTCTATAGAATGCCGGCGTTTCATACTTTAAAGGTAATATATATATGCATTTATTGAATATTATATACAGATATGCAATATATATATAATACATTTATTGAATTTTTATTGGAGATATGCGTTTCGATTTTCAAGTGAAAATTTAAAAATAGCTAATAAAAGGAATAAACTGAAGAACTGAAATGATTTAATTATCTAGCAAAGTTGCGCCGTCTAAGCTTTGATGCTTATTATACTAAAATGCATAATTACGGATGCTTAGGAATATCTTAGAATTCTACGTCTGTTATTTATTTATCCCAAATGAGTGTTCATTTAAACACTAAAAAAATAATTCTGTTATTTTTTAATTGATTTTAGAGAAGTATTAAAAATGATACTTGCCGAATCATCTATCTTTGTTCGGAGAAGATGAGCTATCCAATTTGAATAGAAAGCAGCACGTTGCTGACGTAGTTTTTTAACTCCTCTACAACCGCCACCGCAAAAAGTCCAGAGAACTCCCTGGGGCCATAATATGTACTCGTCCAGTTTAAGTTCTGAAACAATATTTTCACTTAAAAAATCTGATGTATTTCAGCCAGCAATAATTCTCAGTGAAATAGCATTTGTTTACACAATTTTAGTTAGAATTTACCTAAACTATTTCATGGAATTTCCCTAAAGCATTTCCTGGAACTGAGAAACAGAATTTACTCTAAAGAATAATGCTTAATTGTACACGAAGGTTAAATGCATACTGTTTGTTATTGCAACTCTGCAATTATTTCTTTGTAATTGTTGAATAATATTCAATAGTTCTGAAGTACTTCACGAAGTAATATTAATTTTTTCTGAAGTATTTCACAAAGTAATATTAACGGATTTTAAAATAATCATAATATTAACTGATTCTTTTATGAACTCTGCGCCACTGAGGTTGTTCGCACATTTTTTAGACGATTTTGGTTTTCTATAAAAAAATCTGCTTGGAATTTTTTAACTTCAACTACAGTTTTAAACATATGCATTCTCGTCTGTTACTTGAAAGTTTTGTTTTCATGTAAAATGCCGCTTTTAAAGAAGCAATGGACGGAACGCTATGCTTATGCTCTTTCCGAAGAAAACTCACTCTTTTTTTTACTCACTCTATATTCATATATAATAGTAGTCGCTCATTATGAAGTTGAGGGAAATGAAAATGCAGATTTTCTGAGAAAGAAAGAATGTCTATCCCTCAGAAACCCAGAAACCTGATTAATTTTCATTCTGGTCGATCAACATGGAATTTAACAGGATTCATGATTCATGTTTGTCTGCAAGCGCTAGGAAAAATATTTGGTAATGTCTCGTAGGATATGTTATTCTACTTTCTCTTCCAGCTACTAACTGTGTCCATCATCTGTTTTTAACTGGATATTATTGCCTGAATGCTCATCCGTAGTCATACAACTTTAAGTGCGTTCTTTTTTCGATTTATGGACAAAAAGTATTTACATTCGTGCTCTATAGTTACAATTTTGCAGCCTGGAACACGGCTATAACTAATGGGAAGTTAACAAGGCTAATATTTTAAGTGGCAGAAACCAGACATTTGTATAAATAATATTAATAGATTCTAAAGCATTTTATAAAGTATTATTAACTGGGTTTAAAGTACTTTTCAACTAATTATAAAATATTATTCAATATAATATTAACTGATTCTAAAGTATTCACGATTTTAACTGGTTCTAAAATATTCTGCAAAATAACATAAACTGATTTTTAATTTTTTATATTATTAGCGGTCTTTAAAGTGTTCTACAAAATAATAGTAACTAGTTTTAAAGTGTATTACAAAGTAAAATTGATTAATTGTAAATCATTAGTATTTATTAATTCTAAATTATTTACAATATTAACTGCTTCTAAAGTATTTTACAAAAGAATATTAACTAGTTCTGAAGCATTCTGCAAAATAATATAAACTGATTTTAAGTTATTTATATTATTAGCTGACTCTAAAATTTTCTATAAAATAATATTAACTAGTTTTAAAGCGCATTAAAAAGTGAAATGAATTAATCTTAAAGCGTTGGTGTTAATTAATTCTAAATTATTTACAATATTAACAGATTCTAAAGTATTTTACGAAATAATATTAACTGGCCTAAAGAATTTTCCCAAATAATATTAATGGATTCTTAAGTATTTTACAAAACAACACATCAAGTTCTAAACTATTATAAAACTAGATTGAACTAACTGCGATACTTACCACCAAATGATACATAAATTTCTTCCTTGTGGCACATAGTCTGTACATCATTTCTATTGGACCGCTTTCGGATGACCCTTTCATTTAACCTGTTTGCTGGTACATCAAATTCTGGAAAATCCAGTGGGATTTCTGCTGTCTGCAAGTCCAAAGTAGGATACGTTTCATTGTCAAACAATGAAGATTCATTTTCTCCCATTTCTGGATGCAGTTCCACAATATTTGGGAAGGGTGGTTCTTGAGCTGCTAATAACAGTATGTTACAGGAAACATCCAGGAAAGATAGATATACAAGAGAAAGATATACAATAGCAAGATATAAATTAACACAATTTCATAGTACAATGAAATCTCGGTTCATATATTTAATTCGTTTCTGTCAGCCGTTCCGCCTTCGAAATGTTCGAAACCAGAAACAGTTTTCTCACAAGAATGAATGCTAAATGAATTAATTCTTTATTTGAACACAAAATGAATTTATATTTACAACAGTTTTTAATAATTACAACAGTTTAACTAATTCACTAAATTGGAGTTTAATAATTTTAAGTTTAATTAATTTACGTTTAATTTTAATTAATTTTTAGTTTGATTAATTTTAATTAAGTTTAATTAATCACAAGAACAGTTTTATCACAAGAATGAATGCGAAATGAATTCATTCTTTATTTGAACACAAAATTAATTAATATTTACAATAGTTTTTAATAATTACGACAGTTTAATAATTTTAAGTTGAATTAATTTACGTTTAATTTTAATTAATTTTAGTTGAATTAATTTTAATTAAAGTAGAGACACTAGGTATTTTTGAAGCCAGGAATATTGAAAAATGAGCAAAGCCTTCGCCGGGAATTGAACCACGGACCTCTCGGTTACGCGTCGAGCGTGCTGACGACTACATCACGAAGGCATGCGAAGAAGGCGGGAGAAATACCTTATTTACTCCCCCCCTTTTAAAGGGCGACTGGGGATTAGGGGTCCTAATCGCCAAATTGTGGTGGTGGAGAATCATCATCCGCCACCTTTTTTTAATTCGGGCGCCACTTGTAGAGACACTAGGTATTTTTGAAGCCAGGAATATTGAAAAATGAGCAACGTCTTCGCCGGAAATCGAACCACGGACCTCTCGGTTACGCATCGAGCGTGCTGACCAGTACACCACGAAGACATGCGAAGAAGGCGGGAGAAATAATTTATAAGTTAACCTGCATGTTATAATTGCAGAATTATCAACAATTTAAAAGTTGTTTAAGTGCGGCTAAGCCTAATTATTTTGGCCATAGTGGCCATATTTGTTTACATTTGAAACTTAGGAGAATAGTTTATTTGTTGCCAATTTAGAGAAACTAAGCTTCGCAACAACAAAGATAACGCATTTTATTATTGCGAATTAAATCATGCTTAATCCATTTTGGAATTTATTCGAGGAAATACAAGTGAGACTTTAAGATTTACTTCGTAATTTTTAATATAGATATTTTGAGTTTTTATGTATTTTTGCGTTGTCGCGAAGTGAGATCTGAATTAATTAAATGAGAAATACTGAATCGTCTGAAAAACTCTTTTAATTTTTTTTCGTGTAATATTGTGGGTTTCTAGTTTCACACTATTATCTGGTTAAGCCGTGAATATTAAAAATTACTAAGTTAAAACTTAATTAACTCGTAGGTAAGCATTTCTTTGTGATCGTACTTATTTATAGACATCTTGTTGTGATTAATGTCTTTCCGGGACCGAGCTGTGAAAAGATCGGACAAAAAGAAAATGGAAAGTGCTTAACTAAAACATACATATAATAAATTCAAATAATTACCGTGTTTATTAAGTCTTCTCATGTTAAAAGGAATTTTCACATTATTATTTCTCAACAAGATTATCTATTATACTATTATATTTAAGTTAATGATATTTTTGGTACCAAATTACAAATATGACATACTTAGATACTATTTTAATGCAAGTTATTAAGACTACTGAAGAAGGAAACAGGTACGATTTTTCTTTTGCTTTAAACAATAATTTAACAGCTGGACGATAAATTATTTCATAAAAATTTAACATATTAATCATGCGGAGCTTTCAGCCAAAATTTACGTAACTTAGAAGGATAAGGAAATAGGCGAAAATTCCATAGTGTAATAATTAATGTCTGCCCGGCATAGATCTTTTCAAAATTATTAAAGGAAGACTTAACTGTTTGATGACTTTTTCCATTCCTTGGTACCCCACTGGATGTATGTAGTTAGGCCAGCTCGACAATTCAATCCGGAGAGCTACCAAAATTCCTGTGTCATGAAGAGGAAAAATCACAGAAGTTCGCAGAGAAGAAACACCATAAGTCGGCTACACTATTAGGATGCAACTGGCGCATAGCTAGCAAGTTGATGAAGATTGTCCTGGATTCGTTGGAGCTTATGCTGACTCATTTGTATTCCAACCCTAATAGAAAAATCCAGACCTCGTTCAAACAGTAAATCAGCCGACGGCAACTCGAACTGTCCATGGACGTAACAGGAACAGAGCCTAAAGGCTCACTGATTGACGATTAAAAAAATGAAGAAGACGAAGGAGAAGAACCCTTCACGATAAGCAACACATCCTGAAGTAAAGTCTACAGTGTAGGATATTCTTCGAACTCTGCACCATTTCCTATGATAGCATCAGAATTTCTTTTCTTTTCCTTATTTCAAGTGGAAAACCAAGTAGGGGGTATAGTTGCAGCTCTCCGCCTTCTTAGCCTTCGCAGCTCACTTTCTAGGCAACCGTCACTTACCACGACCCGAGAAAAAGTCTTTTCTCCAGAAGCAAGAGAAACGTTTCTAGTTGCAACAGCAAAACAGCTAACTTTCTTTCAAAATCATGTCTTCCTTCAATAATCAGCTAATTCATTTCCGACCGACAAGGAGCATAAATGCTCTCCGCCTTAACAACTGCCAGAAGAAAAACTATTTCATCTCAAGGCGTCAAGCATAAAACTGTTTCGCACTCAAAAATTCTCTTTCTCATCACAAAAGACACAGACTACCACAAAACTAGATTTTCGCCATTTTATTAAAGACCAATTTCCACTTTTTTCACCCAAATGACTAAAACATGTATACTGCACATGCGCCGCTTCTCTAAAGCGGCCAAACGACCGGACACTTAGATCGCCAATTAAACGACCTCCATTGTAGGTGAAATGAAAACCTTATACCCCTCGTCACGTACTTCCTGTCCTAAAGGGCAACCAAAACAAAACAATTTCTTTCTAGAAACTTCTCTTGTAACGCTCCCCCTAACGAGAGAATGACTAAGCAGAATTCTCTCTCTTTCCTTGATCCTTTCACAAAACACAGAAATCTTGATTAAATTCAAATAAAAGAAAAAATAATAAAAATTCATTGAAGCATCTGCTTTACCCCAAAATTTAAGAATTTACATAACCGAATATTGAATTAACCATAAATAATGAAACATTAAATTACTAATTCAAAGAATAAAATGAAATTAAGATTTTCATGAATAAGAAAAATAATTAACTTGATCTCTTTCATAACCAAAAATTCAAACTATTATCAACACAACATTTCTTTATTTTATTTCTTTTATACATCGATTTAGGTTTATTATAGTATTTGAATAGAAAATGTGGCAACGATTAGATAATTCTTCAGATGACTTCAGATTCTTCAGATCATATAATAGAAAATGTGCAACGATTAGATAATTCTTCAGATGACTTCAGATTCTTCAGATCATATACATAATTTTTGCGTATTCTAAGTTATAAAATGAATAAGATGTAACGCTGTTAAGTGAATCTATCGCCAGAGTGTCGCTATGGTAAACAAACATAGTGAATTTTAAAGAGTGCATTTATTCTATTGCGGTTTATGCGCTATCGACGAATTAGATTTAATTCAATGCAATAAGTTTAAATGAAATGCAAAATGCGTATAGTTTAATATTCCGTACAAGGAAGTCATGTACTGTACACAGCATATTTTTTTTCCTAAACATTGTTTCATCAAGAGCAGTCAACCATTCTGACAGTATGCTTAGGGTCATCAATGACTTTTTATTACAATGCCAATGATCGATAAAGTTTTTGAATTTCTTTGTTTGAAACATCATGATTACGTCTTTTAACCATAGGTCTTTCAAAATGGCACACGTCTGGTATAAAAATCAGAAGCTGTTCTTACATCTATATAATTTATGCCTAGCGAAAGAAATGTGGGAACAACCAGATTATAGGTAATGACTGAAAAGTGAGAGGGTTAAAATTAGAAGTAACATATGACCCAAACATTCATGTCCCGCAGCCTTTTTTTTAAAATTTTCGTGACATCAACCTTCAAGTCGTTCTAAAACTATTCCTTCTAAACTCAAAAATGGTCTTAAAGTAATGATTGTGAAAAATAGCGCGATAGTAAAGATTTTAATCATTACTTTTACATTATTTATTTGTACAAGTTGCATTTTGTTCTGTTTGAGACACAATTTTGGAATAAAATTATTAGTAGAATAAACGCATCTAATATAAACTTACGAGTTCCTGATGAGCAATTCAAGTTCTGTAAATATAAATTAGGATTCAGTTTGTTTCCATAGGCATCCTGAACTTCTACGTCGAATCCAAAATTCTTGTTACTGTGATGTAACCAATGATTGAGTGGCTCCATCACACTGAACTCAACCCAGCCTTCGTAGTCGACGGAAATTGTCCTGGAATCTACAAGACGCTTCTTTTCTAGAAATAAATAAATGATGTTTGTGAAAATGCAGTATTTACAAAAAATTTTCTAACCATCTATCAGAATTTCTGATTAACCATTTGATTTTTCATCTAGACAAAAATCTTCCCAAATTTTAATATTTTAAATAGTAATTTAAAAATAAATGCACATTTTCCCCTTTTACCATTGTGCTAGAAATTATTCCACAAACTATAGCAGCAGGATTCGTTTTAAGTCGCGTGAATTTGCAGGACTGTAAATTCGAAGGTTTGATAGAGCCTTCATCCTCAGATGCAGAAATAAAAATACGAAAAGGAAACATATGCTTGCTGATTTAACGTTTTCTTATAGACGGTGTCAATGGCTTTGATTTTTCTTCCTTTTTGTCTGTTATTATCGCGGGAGCACATGTTTACCATACGCCATTTTCATTCCTGCAGCTAAAAAACGGTTCTATTTAATCTTCGAAACTAATCCAGAAAACGTTATGCAATTTACACAAATTCGTTTTGCTAAAGAAGTTCTGAGTTGTCTGCAAGTGGACATCATCTGTAAATCCCTCCTTCATAAAGCTGCAGTTAAAAATATTACTATGGAACGATACAACTTTTAATGAGTCTTGAAGAATGAGTTAAGTATAATTTTGCGCTATTTTGTCTTTATGTCGACACAACAGGCAGGATAATGATTATATTTGACTGGGCAGAGCGATTCAGCAAAATTAATATTTAGTCATTATTAAATTTTAATTGAAATTCTGTTCGTCAAGTGCCAGAAATGAAATTATTCATGACCATGCATCCATATAAACACTTGTTTTCTAGAATGCGATTCAGAGCGATGAATTTGCAAGAACCTCTTTGATTAGCATTCAAGCCTTTTAATTGGATTCTCCAAAAATAAAGTATGTAAAGCAACAGGCATACACAAAACGTGAGATACGTGCTTGAAAAGGTAATGTGCAAAGAGATTTTAATTTAAAAAATGAAAGGAAAAATTAAAAAAAAAAATTAGGATTAGAATTGAAAAACAAATGTTTTGAAAGGTGTCCGACAGTAGTCACAATGCAGCCAAAACAGAAATATAAATGATTGGTGGTAACTCTAACAGAACCTATTGCTTCCTCAACGGAGAGTAACTATTGGTTACTGTTCCCTCAGTCTCTTCAGTGCTGTTAAAATCCATTCAATCCTTTTTTTTAAGTAAGAGACAGTAGTCTGCAGCTGTCAAATCAGGTGAATAAGAAAGTGATTGAGAGTTACGCCACTTTTCTTTGCTGGAAATCCTTTTTCGTAATAGAATGCAAATTTCAGTTCGGGCATATTCAAATGAGGTAGAAAGAGATAGTATTTAAAGTGAGATTTTAGATTGTTTAGACAAAGCGTGTCCCGCCAGCTATAGACCACGTTACTAGTTGAAATTATACGATAGCAGTCTGTTTTTGGCGTTGCTTTATTCTTGCCAGTAGCGTTTGTCACGCCGGCATAGGGTTAAGCCAACTTGCGCATTAATCCTTTTCTGGGTAGCCCTTGGCTATCTTACGATTTAGCTCAGTTTCAATTTGAAATTCCTCATTTTTGAGTTACACCATAAACACTGACTGGTTTTGTAAGTGCCTTCTGTCCCACTATTTGAGTTCTTAATAAAAGGGTCTTTTACATCCTTGTTACATTCTCTGTTTTCTTACTGGACATAGCGATAAGTCGCTTAGGTCCATCCGAGTCTCGTTATAGTGTATGCTTCCCAAATTGGTGAAACTCTATCGTTTCTTCGGAAATCAGTTCATTACGTCCTTACAAAATATTATATTCACCATTTGTTTCTCAGGAATAAATTCCTTACTAATTATTCCTTTCCCCTCCCCCCCTAAAAAAAGATCTCCAACAAGGTGATTAATTGAGATTTCTGAAACCGAAGATTCTGTGGCGATGTCTCCATAGACAATGCAGGCCAAGCCGATGATTTCTGTTTGATCATAAGCAAAGCACTCAGTTCCATCTCTAGTTATAATCTGTTTAAAAAATGGAGATTAATGTATAATACTATTTGAAATAAAATTTTTCATTGGTCAGCTTTCTATCCATGGCAGTAGATGTTTATTGAATCATAGAAAATTGTTTAATTGCATAAAAATCTCTGTATGTAAGCAGGTGATATTTTGGGGTATAAGCAAGTTAACAATTCAGTTGTCGATTATCGCTTACGTGTTTCCTGAAATTTGCTAAAAGAATTAATTCTAAAACCTTTGTATATTCAATGTACATTTCCTCAAATGAAAACACCTTCTATTCTGTCCGAACTCCGGGGAAAATTCACGAACTAAAAACAATAAACTCATCGAAAACGTTTGCTTTAAAGTATTTAACAAAACAGCACATAATAGCAAAATATTAACAAATAAAAAATTACCTCTCCTGTTCGCTCTGAGCGGCTTCAAGTATCGGTAAATAGAAACATTGATTGCATTAGCCGCTCTGCTATTGACAAGCCTCTCCAACAGATTTTGACGAGGTAACGTCGACTCGTTGGGGTTCCATGCTACGAAGTTAGGATCGGTGTTTCCCGTTATTTTGTACAATCTCAGTTTAGCCAGCATGATATTTATTAAGGAAGTAGAAGAATGACGATTGAACGGTATGTCGTAGTAAATTCTAAATGCTGTAGGGTTTTCCCAGGATGATCTGTCTGTATTATTTGGTAATGAACCTATAAGCAAGAAACGAGTAATTAGTAATTGTAATTTTTTACGTGAAGTGTAATAATAATTCATAATTTTTAACTTGAAATGCAAAAAGAACTTGACAACTAGTAACGATAATATTTCAACTTGAAATGTAGCAAGAATTTAAGACTTAAAAATTTTTAAAAAGAATAAAAGGAAGAATAACGCTCTATTAACCACTTCAACGTCGTGGAAAACTCAAATATTTGCTACATTTTAATATCCTCCAAAGTTAACTTTTTGCCTCTAAAAATTGGTCTTAGTTTGCGATAAAAATGTTTCTTCCCTCAGTGCTACAGCTGTGAAGATCTGTTTAGCAGTTCGCGCCAAATCAGAAAGGAATTTGAACAGTGTGACTCTGCATGGGAGAAAAATAATTTTGTGTTGCCTAGTCCCTTATCTGAAAACTGACAAAGAAAATATCCTAAAGACGCTCTTTCAAACGAGCAGTAGTTATCCAGCTGAAAGGTAGATGGAAGTGCATTCTTATTTTCCGTCTTTTTAAGTGAACTTTGAACGATCCTGATACAACTCCGCTCTAAAGAAAGCGTGATCAGTTAGGCCTCAAATCTCCTCTTTTTATTTGCATTGTATTCTGGTGGGGGGCACGAAGTGACTAGTGTTTCTCGGAGGTAACGACTCAGGTCACATTTACAAGTGTGTCTCGTTGCCGACGCTTACGACGCTATGTTTGGGTACGTAGACATTTTATTTATACAGATGTGACGAATAGTGAGAAATCATTCCGCTAATCTATTCTAAGCTTGTCGTTTCAAAACTAAATTCTAAACACGTTTTCATTTTATAATTTTTCTCATTTGCCCATTCGTAATAGCGAAATCTATCTTCGAGTTAACGAAATCAGATATAAATGCGGTCCTTTTAATAAAAAAAATGGAGAATGAATGAAGAAAGAATATGAACACATTTAATTTAAGAATTGCTTGAATAAAATGATTCTGAAAAATATTTTAAGACGCTATTGAGCTTCATAGCATCATGGAAATTTTAATTTCATGAGGTTTTTACATCATCATTACTACAATTTTTGAAGACATATTCGAGTACCATTTCTACCATTAGGGGCGAAGATCTTTAAAGTTCCAATCTTTATTTTTCTTTTCTTTTTGAAAAACACCAAAGTAGGGTTTCATCTTCATTTTCAACAGCTGTAACAAAATAATCGCCAACAAAGAGGTAATATTTTTATTTCGTTTCTTTCGCTTATCAATACACGCGCGCAAGTAATCTGTTGAGAAAACAGATTAATAACAACCACGCTTTATTTTTTATTAAACAGTTTTTCAAAAGCTGAGGTTATCTCATACATCTCTTCAAGATAAACTAAGTATCTGTGAAAGAGTTAAATGCATGTTGATGAAATATTTGGCTGGTATTTTAAAAAAACAAATATTACTCAAGTGGCTGGCTCATGGTGTTTGCGAATTTTCATAAACGATGAGGTCCCAAAAATAAATTTTAGAAACATTTATTACTGATTTCAGGTTTGCTATTTATTTTCCTACAGGCGGTTTTATTTTTGTGTGTGTATTTTTTGTATATTCTAATTTCAACTCTTCGTGTTCCACAAAGTATATCACGAGGCTTGCACAAGTAAGTTATAGCACTAACAAAATAAATAAACAAGTGTATAATAGAATTGCAAAAGGCGAAAACATTATTTAAAAAAATATGGAAAAGAAAAAGTTAAATAAAATAGAAATGAAATAAAATATAGCGAACTCAATAATCTAAACTGAGAATTAAATCCTGAAAAGCAGAAATTGTCTCTTCAATCCAAAAAAGCTCGGATAATGAGCCAAGATACAGACAGGGCATCAAAGTTGGCTGAAATACAAGGTGGTCCAAAATTATTGAGGGCATTTCATATTAATAAAAAGAACAAAATGAGGTACGTACATGTTTATTGTTCTATTGGAAAGGTAATTTAAAACAGTTTTACTCAACAAAATTTCAAACATTAAATAACTTCTATATGAGCTCCATTGGGGCATATCCAGTTGACATACCATTTCACCCCCCAGTGTTTTGCAGCATTTCAGCAGGTTTTTTCTCCCAATGACTTCAGCGATTCGTCGCTTTTCAGTCATCATATTCGGAACTCAAGTTACGTACACTCGGTCCTTAAAACTGCATTCAGACGACGGTATAAAGGGCATAAGTGGTTTAAGCCGAGCTGCGTTGCCAGGCAACCAGTC
>KK112874.1:0-41678 GCA_000611955.2 Stegodyphus mimosarum
CTTAGTTTCTCTACATTGGCAACAAATCCACTATTCTGCTAAGTTTCAAATGTAAATAAATATGGCTGCTACGGCCAAAAAGAAATAGGCTTAAGAAACTTTTAAATTGTTTATTATTCTACAACTATAATATGCAGGTTAATTAAGGCATAAAAACCATAACCGGAAGATAAGAACAACATAATTCAATCATTTTTAAAGCAAAAAATGCACAATTTGCAAACATATAAGAATAAGAAAACTGAGCTCATTGAGGCGAGTAACAAAGTGGATTATATATATATATAAATTTATATACTTTTTGTGCGGCCGATTGCAACTAAAATAGGAGGTGCACATCTGCATGTTGCAGCAGTCCTATATACAAAATTTCAACATTCTGAAGCTACTCGTTTTTCAATTATTTGAGATACATACATACATACGTACGCACAAACGCTACGAAAAAATCTCTTCAGAATCCATTTTAAACCAGTTTTATAATTTTTTTTTGGGGGGAAAGAGTTCTTTATTCTGTTCTTACGTACGAATGTCACTCAAAAACATCGTTAAATTGCATTCAACAGCGGTCAAAATAGATATTTTCATTGAAATATGATACCCGAAATTTTTCGCTATTAGAATACTTTCTTTTTACTTCGTACAAGGAAGTAATAATAATATTTTAAATCCAATTTTAATAAAAGCAATCGAATTTCTCTCGTCTCACGTCTTTGTTTCAAATGAAACTCAGTTAAATGAAATTAACATTGCATATTTCGAGTAATTTGCACAATTTATAGTATGATTTTAAAGTAGTTTTACATTAAAAAAAATTTAGATAAAAAGCAAACGAAACAGTTATGTGCGGAAGAGAATAATATGCGGAGTCGTAAATATTTTGCTTAATTGAAGTAATGTTGCAAATACTAAAAAATAAATAAATTAGTAAATAAAGTCCAAAGTATTGCAAGATAAATATGTAATAAATTATATTAACAAAGTACATTATTGGAGAATTTAGACCTTGATTGTTTCTATTTTTTAATTAATAGCATGCTAATTGAATTTGGAAAGACAAATTAAAGATCTTATGTTTATCGAATAGAAGCAATTCGTGAATTTTTAGGGGGATGAATTTTTTAGTTAAGATGGAGCGTGAAAAATAAAGTAAATATGAATTTCGCAACGGCAGTACCTGCCAAGTTGAGTTAAACACTTGGTAAAATGACTGAAAGTATCGAAAAGATCTAAAACATTTAGAAAGACTGCTAAAATGTTCCTAATATCAAAAATTCTAGTACATTTTTTTCAGAAATTCTCCAACCATTTGCACTAATAAATATAAAAAAATAGCAGTTTTTAGGATAAATTCTGCATTCAGATTAGTACTACGAATAAATTAATCTTTTGAAATGGAGATTTTCGAGATACTGCACTAGTAAAAAAATACTGAAATTTTTCTCTCTCCTCCGTCTGCATGTATGCGTAATTTTTTTTCCTTCCCAGTAGAAATAGATTTGCAGATAAAATAATACACCTCGTAATTTTATTTTCCATGTGAAACGAGACACAACATAATGAAACAAGGCATAATAACTTAAAAATTTGTTTGTTTATCCAGCAAACGATCACGACTCTTCAATTTTTATTTGCGTTTTTCCTATACTTGATAAAAATAAGAATTTCATAAAAATCTTTTGAGGGGACATATCTTTCAAGGCATATAATCTCCGGTTACTTGCTTGTTATCAATCACTTATCTCGTAAGGTCGCGTCCATATTAACAAAAAACAAAGTCCATAGAATCTTTATTCTTAGAAAGTCCTCCGTAAAGGCAACCTTCCTATTAGGAATATAGTCTTCAAGTGTTATGCTGTAATTAAATTAAGTAAACCAAACAGACATTTATTTTCCCAACCATTCGGCGCAGATATACTTTCGGTTAAAAAAATGTTTCAAGTGTAGCAAATATTCTTGCTTAGGCATTTTTTAATTAAAAAATTTCAATTTAAAAAAGTTACAAAGTCAGAATTTTTATACCTTCTCCTGGCATCTACACTTATCCTATAACCTTAATAAAAATAAGTGCGAAAAGTATGATTCCTATACTGTAAAAACTGACTGAGGTAATTCATTTTAAGGTTGGAAATCGTATTCACAGGCTGTACAGAAACTGGAGAGCGAAATGTTTGCATTATTAAGTAATTTAAAATAAAATATAAGTCCAGAACGTGGTTTTTGATGTTAATCGGCTAAATAAGGAACATTCGTGTTCTGAGGTTTCCTCGCAACAAGTTTCATTATCGTGAAGTGTATTGAAAATATCTTGAAATTTGAGAATCATTTCATTATCGTGAAAATTGAGAAAATTTGAATTTTCTTTCTCTTTCTCATGTTCAGTAACAAATTTAGTATTGGCACGTAGTTAACGTGTAACATTGTTTTCATAAATTAAAATATATTGTTATGAATTTTGTATATATGTAAATAATTTTAGTAAAATTATATGTGAAACAGTGTTGTCTTTTATATAATGTAACACGAAAAGTCTGAAGAGACAAAGCTTTGCCAGAAACATAAGATTAGAGGGGCAAGTCTATTTTAACATTGAGTAAATGGCTATCTTGCTTAATTGGCGAGATAACACGAAGTTGGCGATAGTTTGGGCAACTAATTTTTGTCTCCAAATTTCGCGAGAAATTGCAAAAAGTCGTCAACCATTTGGCGACATTTGGGTACGGCCCCGGTATAACTGCAATTGATACTGTATTTGAATAAGTGTAATTGATCCTTATATATAACGGTAACCATATCTGCCCCTTATATGTGACTTTAATCGTGCATGCCTTCCAGTAATTTTGAGAAATGGAAGGTGCTAGAGACTTTTCGGCAGCCGGTGGAAAACTATATGACTGGAGAGAATCAGCTCTCAGTTGTTAGTTGAGCTAACTTCAGAGTATTGAGATCTCCGTAAGACTTCACCTTTTAAATGCGCTTTGCGTTGTGTTTAACGTTCATAGTAGTTTTGAAGTGTAACTATTGATTGGGCTCTGTAATACTGAGAAGAGCTGTTTGAGGGCTTTGGAGGAACATTACAGAACTGTAAACTGTTCCTTTTGAGAAAATAATTTTTATCAAGATCTGTTCTGCGTGCATTTAATCCATTAAGAACCTGTGCGCAAGCAATAACGTATAGTTTAATGACTTTTTTTGTATGATTGTTAAATCATGATTGTAAAGTAATAAAACTGAAATAGTCTTAACGTATTTTTTTCATATGAAAACTCATAAAATATTTCTTTAAAATTCTTCGGGCATACCATTAAAAACAAAATTATAAATTAAGGAATGTTTGGGACAAAATTATAATTTAAAGAATAATCGGGAACAATTGGATTATTTGGGACAAAATCATTATAGATATTAGATACCAGGAAAACAAAATTATTAGAGCAATTTGGAATAAAAGTATAAATTAAGGATGGATTTACTATACGCTAGTAAATCACAAAATAACATGAATGAGCTATATTTAAAGAAAAATTAATCAGCCTCGTATTATTCTGCTCTATTTATTAACTGACTCCTCAAGCCAAGTTTAAAATGATGCCAAAAATCGCAAATTTTGAAATGAAATATCTCCGTCAATTTTTGTTGCAATTTTGTCAAATTTATTTTCTTTTTCATAATGAGCATAAAATTTCTTTAAATATATGCATAGGAACGGGAAGGGCGCATAAAATGTTAGGCTTGAAATTTTGTCCAAAATTTAATAATTTATTTATTTTACTTAATTTGAAATTGCAAAAACATGAATATTTGAGTATTTGAAAACACTTATGTAACTGGAAGTATCTGTTTATGTTACAGCAACAGTTAAGAAAATGAAGTTGAAATAATAAACATTTGAAAATTGGTTGCTTGTATAAAGATCGTATTATGGCTTGTATAAGAAGGAGAAACTCCTAAGAGCACGTGTCGGATTGCTACCATGCAGAGCCGTAGCGGTTTATTTGTTCCGCGACATTGTTGCTCTCATTGCTTGGGGCTCCATGACTGTCGGGCGAATATAGAATCTGTCGGTTCGCAAGAGCCATAACTGAACGCCATAATTCTTAGCGGCCCCTTGGCCACTAATGCCTGACAGGATAGACGTGTTATTGTCTCAGCCTTCCGGAACCTCACAACCACGTCACGCGCACTAAGTCAGGAACATGGCTTGTGTACAGAACAACAAGTTTCTACATGAGCAGTGCGATGATGTCCGCTATCGGCGTCTGCAAATTGCGGCTGTCCTTAAAACTTAAATCACTACTGGCGAGTAGTGGATAGATTCTGGCATAAAGTTGAAACCGTATCTGTCATCCAAGCTCAGTTCGACTAGATTCCCAACAGGATTACAACTGCTACTGCTGCCAAAGATGCCAGTGCCAGTTCCGTATACGGAATCCGGTACACAGGGGTTCAAACCGCCTGCTAATTTAATCATGTCACTGTCTATATACGTACAATAAATAAGATTCTGCTGTTTGCTTTTCTTCTGAGCAGTTTTAACGGGCAGCATGTAAAATAGGTTGTGAAATGATTAGCACTTGAGGCAAAGAATCCTCAGAAATCAATACTCACAACATCCGCCTCTGACAGTAATAGCAGCTGATATATGGCTAAACATGGATTCGAATTGATTTAGATGGCAGTTACGGATATTTCAATCTATGTGGCTTCAACTCTACCGCAAAGCTCATCTATCACATTGGTTGGTGGATGTTGTCCTGTCAGTCTTTATGCAGTCACTGACTAGACATTTTCAGTTGAACGGGGAATGCACTGACTAAGACAGGAATCAAACGCCATGTGTATTGGGGAAACATAGGCCGACGTAGACAATAAGCGGTCCCCCTGCCCTGTAAAGAACAAAGTGACGGAGATTCTGAAGGTACGGTCCAGCCATGGGCATTAAAACTGGGTAAGTAATAAGTGATGAATGATCAAAATGCCGAATATTAGGACTAAACGTGAACGGGATGTGTATCCAACAGAACCTTACACCAACAATGCAGGTGCAAGACTGATATATAATGATGAACAGCGCAAAACTGCAATTTGTTTCCCCCCAGTGCCTCCGCACAGGATACAATCATAAGCAAAAGCAAAATTTGTCCCATCCGCCCAAAAAAAAAGGGCGTCCACATGCTTCGTTCAACTCACTGTTCTAGACTCCTAGGCTGCAGAATCAAAGGAAACCGAAAAAAAAAAAAAAAAAAAAAATCGGTGGCTTTGCTGACAATCTATGGAGTTCCAAATTTCATCGCACCGTATATGTGCTGTTCAACACATCCAGTTGCCTGGCCCAGGTGTGTTAACGGTCCCTAATAGCGACGCGGACAAAATATTTGCCGTCTCAGAAATTAGTGAGTGGGGACAGTTGACAATCCTTATATTGCTCTATGTGGTCTTCCTGAACCCACTCAGTGTGAATTGTCAAAGCAATCATTGGATTTTAAATAACGCGAAATGCAAATATGCAGTGCGGTAATCCACATTACCAATAGGTTAGGATTTTCCAGTAATCAAATTCTAAGATTTGCTGGGACGAATTTCCTCTTCAAACACGAATTATAACACGAAGCACGACTTCTAACACACCACACACACACACAAAAAAAAAGTGATTTCTGAATGAAAAATCGGCATTTAAAGTGCCATTTTTTTCTGCTTCCAATTGTTATTACTTTTGGAGTAATTTGAGTGTGACATTTGCTCCATCGTGTTCTATTTTCATGCAAATTTCAGTTATGCAGTGCATTTCTTTCTTAGTGCAGCAAATTTATGGTCAGCAGTATAAATAATGCATGACTTTATGTTTGTTGTTACCTGATAGGGAATGGTTGCCATGATAGTTTAAGAGAAACTACTGTGTATTTATGTCACATTTAGGAAGTATGCCTAAGCCAATTCGAAGAGATGCAAACACGGATCGAATTGTAATTTTTCAGTGGTTCCATGAAATCGACCACGGTAAATCATACGTAGGGTTAAGAATATTTTTTCATCTGGTGCATTAAAAATTCAAATATTTATAAAATTTATCAACTAGTGTATTATAAATGAATATGTTTAAAATTACACCATTCAGATATCTTGTTAGAATGAAATTAAACAAAAGTGGCCTAAACTTCTAGATTATAAACATTTAAAGTAAGGACTAATGTGGAATTTTATGAAATTCATTGCATAAAATTTCCATATTTACTCGAAAATAATAATAAAAAAAAATAAGAACCTCCTCCAAAAAATATAAGATTCTTATTAAATATTGGGATAAATTTTAAGACATAAAAATATAGGTGAATGCTTATGTTTTCTTTCAATAATTCTATAAAAAATATCTCAAGTTCCCTCCTTTCACCAAGTGTTATCTATTTGTTTATTGGTATAACAATGACCAACAAAGAATGCAAGCCTAAGCTAAAATCTCTAAGATAGATATGGCTATTATAATTAGGCATAATTATGCAGTTTATATGTACGATAATTAGTTAAGTAATTTATTTAGTACATTTAAGCGCTATAATTAGCATATATAGTGCAATAAGTAAACCCTCTTATTGTACAGTTACATTTATCAAAATACCCCTCTGTAAGACCCTATTTAGTTCTGGAACATAAGTATGGCAAAAGGTCTTATTTTGAAGTAAATGCGGTATTATTTTAAAATATATCATTTATATGATTGGAAAAAGTATTTTTATAAGCATTTAATTTTTATTTGATAAATTTATTTTTTAGTCCAAAGGGGCTTTGTCCCTGAAGGACTATTGTTTTCGTTTTGCGATTTTGTGTCGAATCACTAAAAGCGTTGCATCACTTTTCAAACTGTTGCCACCAAATATTGCAGCTCTGTATTATATTTAAAGAAATTAAATAATAAAGAATCTGCATAAATGTATGTATATTTCTCTAAATGTGATAAAACAACAGTACCTAGAGCCATCCAGTTTTGAATAACGTTCGTTTCCACCCAAATATGGGCATCTGGAAGCCCAAATCTGGAATTTGTTTTATTATCTATTTCATATTTTGTAAAACTTTAACGAATTTTTGATGAACAAACTCAAATGATTTAAAAGCGAGCCATGCAACACTCTGTGAAAAAAAAAACATTTTTATCTCTAGCGCGCGGAACTGTGTATCGGAAATTCTAAAGATAGACTTATTTTAAAATTATTTTGCGATATTGCTGTTGAACTGAATTTTATAGTTTAAGTGCGAAAAACATGATATTTAATAAATAAAGGTAACAGACAAAACGTTAAAAAAATCCAGCACTTTTTTTTTTAAATGGGAAGCATAAAACTGAAATTAAAAATTAGTAGTAATATAACCTAACATAAAATTTTGACACAGATTTTGGTAGATAATTAAATTTAAAAGTTTAAAAAATTCCTTTTAGTTAGAGAAGTTTTAAAACAAAAACAAGTGAATGACAATCTAATAGGTTAATTACAATTTGAAAATTTCTAATTAAAACCTGACGCTGGAAAAAAACATCTTGCCATTAAAACGTTTTAAAACTGTAAAAGCTTAAAACAATGATTCAAATATTTACTTTCTTTCCACAAATGGAAATACTAGATATTGTTGGGAACTCATAAGCTGTATTTTTTACTGTTGCATGAAACTTAAAACTCAGTTTGAAATAAATTTCATTTCTAAAAACTTATTTGTTTCTGCATCTCTTTTATTGATAATAAAGTAATTTCATATAAGAATATAAAATTTATTTCGTTCGCTTCCGTTTAAATTAAATTAAAAAATATTATATGTACGCCACCTGACTATCTTGTATGGCCTATTAAAGAACACGCATTTTCAGCTGCACTTCATTTAAACTTATTTCCTCGAATTATTCTAACTTGATTAACCGGTCCCCTCAAGGCAAATTGAAAATGACATAAAAACTCCAAATTTTGAAATTAAATATGCCGGTCAAATTTTTGTCATACGAAAGTGAAATTTCTCATAATTTTTTTTTCTAAAAGATTATAAAACTTTCCCAAATACAAGTATGGAAATCGGGAGATCTTATTAAAAGTTAGATTTCGTTATTTGCAGAAAATTATTTTTTTTTTAAATCTGATATTGCCAAAACATGAGTATTTTCTTTATTTAAAACACTTCTGTAATTTGAAGTAAATGACTACGACAATAGCAGATTACGAAAACGAAACGATTGAGAAGAAAGAAACGATTGCGAAAATGCCGAGAAAGGAGATGGATATTTATTTATATATGCGTTTGGCACTGCCGATTGCAATAAAAAAGGTAGGTGCATAAGCAGATGTTGTAGTAGTGAAAAATTTCAACATTTTAGAGCTAATCGTTTTTGAGTTATATGTGAGCTACACGCATACGTACAGATATAAAGAAGTCACAAAAAATCCCTTTTAAATCCATTTTACGATCTGCTTTGGAAAAGAGTGTCTTTTACTCTGTCCAAAAGTGCAGACGTCACGAAAAACAAAATCGTGCATATGGATTCGGGAATCGTCAAAATGGATATTTCTGTTGAAATATGATACCAAAAATGTTTTGCAATTATACTACTTTGTTTACTCCGTATAAAGAAGTAAAAAGAAAAGAAACGTGTAAAGAGGACTGAAATCTATATTACAGGGGCAAGATTTCATCATAACCATTCAATTTTATTATGGATGCAAAGAATAGTATGGAGAGGAAGTAGAATTAGAGATTTGAAATTGAGATATAGGTATTAGTGACGTATCTTGTCAAGACTGAGTGTTCGGTGCACATTCTTGGCGAACATATTCGTGCAATATTTTAAGTCCTGATCTTGAACAGGGAGCTCAATGCAGCTATGTTGTGTGGTAGAAAACTGTGGTTAAGTGGTAGAAGAGCTGCACTAAAGATGGATTTAAAATCCTCTTTTATTAAACCACAATTATATACAGCCACTTCCCAACTCGGGAGGGATACAGAAAATAATGACCGCACTTGGGTCTAAACTGAACAATCAAATTATTTAAACTAAAATTAAATAGAAATTAAGTCGTCGTTGCTCACAGAACTATGAACGCGAGGTTGGCCTCTATGCTAAATGGTGCGTAGCAAGATTTAACTAATACTAACGCACTTAGAATTACTTCAATAAGTAATAGCGTAACAGCGCTACGGCTTAGAATTTAAATACTAGCTGGTCAGGTGAACGTCGATCAGAGTAGCAGTGGTCTGAGACTAAAAGCTCTCTCACACTGAGAGGTTCTTACCTACCGTTTAAATAGCAACTTGGCTCCACTTCAAATTAGCATAAAGCTGAAACGCGCGCTTCTTCTAACGGGAAGTTGAAATAAGAACAGATAGAAAAAGGCAAATTAAAATAAAACTTTGTTAGTTTAAACTAAAACCTTACAATCTTATTTATCCTATTTACCCTGTGTGCGAGTAAAAATACTTATTGTTAAAAAGTACAGGTAGAATAATAATTTTAATTTTATTTGAATTTTTAGTGTTTTATAATAAATGCTATTTTATTTTGCTTGAAACATTCTTTTTGTTTATGTTAACGGGCATCGTACTTTATAATGCTGAAGATAATTTCTTTCATCTTTATATTTAATGGGCGGAGTTTATCTCTAACTTAAAACAATAACACATATTCTATATATTTGAAAGATTAATTTTATACCATCATAGCATATTTATGAATGATGACCAAATCATATCATGACCGAATGTAACATAAAAGTTACTTTCATTACGAAAAACTACTTATATTCTGCCATTTAGCCATCCGTTCACTTGTGAGCAGACAACGCATGTTTTTTTTTAATTTCATGACTTTTAAATATGTAGACTAAGCTAAGACTCTTTCCATGAGTAAAATATCTCAAATATTTGTACTCAAATCTAAAGTCTAGCTTAGTCTATATCGTATTTTGATGCTATAGGTAAATTCATCATCTTTTTCGGGGGAGGGTCACGAATTTAAATTTACATTTTTGAGGTAACTGAATTAAATTTGACTTCATTTAATATAGCAGAAAAACGAAATATCTTTATCCTACGCGCTATTCAAGATTAGATTGCCTCCCTTAAGAAAAAAAGATCACGCAATCTATTGTTATGTACAGAAATACATATTGTATACTGTAGAAGCATCTTTGTTATCTATAATAGTAGTGTAAATATTTATTAAAGTCATTAAATAAATGTACTCTGAAATGCCAAAATAATTGATATTTCAGCGTGGTACTTCAGCTTCATCGGAGCACAGGAGCAGCACTCCATAAACATTATTTCTGGAAATATAAGGAATATTCTGTAGGCGGTAAACTCTATATATGTTGATCAGCTATCATTATTTTGTTATATTCTGGGATATATAACTTCTGTATTCCACAGGGCATTGCGTGTCATTCTAGAACTGTTCGATGACGTTGGGATCTAAGGGTTTAAGTGGCTATAGCAATACTATAAACTCAGACGACCGTTCCTCTAAGATTATCAATTACCTTGTAGAGTCAACAGGATTTTTTTTTAGATGTCAGGAAACGGGAGAAATACGAAATGCTCTCCCCAGGATTCGAACTCCGTACCTCTTAAATACGGGTCCAGTGTGCTTCCATTCACACAACGAAGGCATGTGGAAAGGAGAGAGAAAATACCTTACATACTTCCCCTTTTAAAGGGCGGCTGGAGTTGAGAAAACCCAATCCAATCGTTAAATACAAATGAGAAATTATCGTCCACTACCTTTGAGTTTGGGCGCCATTGTAGAGTCATTTTAGAATTTTTCGATGTCAGGAAACTAAAGAAATTCGCAACCCCTTCGCCGGGATTCGAACTCCGAAGCTCCTAAGCACGCATTTCGTCAAGCGGTGCTTTCAGTTACATCACAAATGCCCTCCCCGGGTTTCTAGCTCCGAATCATCCGCATTCAGTGCGCTTCCAATTACACCATGATGGCACGCAGAAATGAGGGATTGTAAATAGCTTATAACTCTTTTAGACTTTGGGCCTACACATTGTTAGAAGCGGCAGCATGAATGCAGGGTGTAAACAGTTGTTTGCACATATGGCTCTGTTGTTTGTAGACACTCCAAAGCTTTCACTGAATGCCAGTTAAACATTCCTGTTCCATTGCGGAGCTGATATTCAGCCATTATGGATCATTATGAAGCTATATGAGGATAATGGATTTTTGGAGTTTTCTCCACTTACAGATCTTTGCTTCTGCTCGAAACAGTTGGAAACGTAACAGATCTGATGAATCACCTACAGTCCTCAAGTATCTAGAGCCCTAACTGCCGAGCCAGGCGAATTACATAGCTTTGTGCCGTGCCAACACCCAAACTTTCATCTTAAACATGTGACATTCGCTGTCTGCTTCTCTTACTACTTAACCTACTGCTCCGTTTGTCTGCATATATCTTTTGAAAACTTTGTAATGTAGTTTTTCAAAAACAGGAACTTGCTGAGCCTGAGCAGAGAACATATATTAGAATATATTTTAATGAGCTCCTTCTCATAGTTTTTGTGCCTGCGTATTCATAGCTTTTTTACTGGTAATGGGCGTGGTCCATTCTCCGTTTATTTCGCAAGATTTGAAATCAGAGATACAGAACTCTGTGATTGTCGAGAAATAGGAAGTCCAAAGTTCTACTCTTTTAGCCGATCATCTACATGTAAAACTTCCAACAACAAATAGGCAGGCATACTATAAATATTTAATTAAGCAACGACATTTAATTAAAACGATCACCCAAGTTACGGAAAAACTATCCATACTTGGAACAAACTTCTATCTCATTACATAAGTGTAGTGATGTAAAGTACATTTTCTCTGCAACAAATAAAATTTAAACAATTTATTAATATCAGGATTTTGAAAGATTCTGTTAATGATTTAAGAATTTGATTATAAGTACAAATTATGACTATGATATATCACTATGATTATGAATATACATATTATTTGACTTAGGCCTATGACTATGATTACAATAGCAATATTTCGAATATATCATCAGTATGTCACTACTTATGACTCGGTCCTGAGATTATTATATGACTATGTACGTGACATTTTTGTATGACATAAATATATAACTATATATGAAATACATGAATGAATCGTAACTATTTCTATATCAAAATTATATTGTACCAAACGTATTGCATGCATGTATAATATGTATTACACCAATTGTATTGCATGCATGTATAAAATGTATTACACTAATTGTATTGCATGCATGTATAAAATGTATTATACTAAATGTATTGCATGCATGTATAAATTGTATTATACTAACTTTCTACACTGCTTATCATAAATTATGGAAAAATCACAAAAATCACGATTACTGAAAATGTTACATGTAGAATTTTATGAAACGTACCCAGAATATACAACATATAGTAAGTTATCAAATAACATAAAAAGAAATTACCAGACAATTATGATAGTATAGAAATTAGCACATGTATAAAATGAACAAATCGAAGGTGTCAGTTTGCTACAGGAAATGTACTTCCAATACGGAATATGATCGCCTCTAGAAGCAATACAGCACATACAGCGATGCGTGATGCTTTCAATTATGCGTTCTATCAGTTCCATAGGAAACGAGAGCCATTGATTGCTCTTGCAAAGCAGCTGCAAGCGCGGCAAGGGTCTGAGGGGGCGGATTGAGAGCAGCTAGACGTCTCCCTAAAGCATTCCAAACGTGCTCGATAAGATTCAAGTCCGAGGATCAAGCTGGCCACTCCATGCGCATAATTGTTTCCTGTTGAAGATAATCATCTACGATGCGAGCCCTGTGTGGTCTTACATTGTCGTCCTGTAACAGGAAAGCATCACCTATTGCCCCGGCATATGGGCGCACATAAGCATCAAGGATGTCATCTCTATAAACCTGAACATTCACGGTTCCCATTGGAAAGACATGGAGGTCTGTGCGTCCACCCAAAGAGATGCCACCCCAAACACAGACACTGCCTCTTCCGTATGCATCTCTTTCGCGGATGTTTGACGGATGATAACGGATTCCAGGTTCTCTTCATATGAAATAACGCCTCCTATTGCTCTAAACCTGTACTCATCCGTAAAGAGAACAGCCCTCCATTGATCAGGCGTCCAGTGGAAATGTTGTCGCGCCCACTGCAAACGGTCCCTCCTATGGTGTGACGTGAGCGGCACGCAAATGGCTGGTCGCCTCGCATACAAACCACCTTCGCGAAGCCTTCTACGTACAGTTGACGTTGACACCAACCTTCCGGTGGCTGCAGCAAGGGATGATCTAAGAAGTAACGGTTCTATTCCTGCGTGCACATAATGTCAAATATCGGTCATCGGTCCTCGTCGTAGCAGTTGGACGTCCTTGGCTGAACCTCCTAGATGCCGAATCTGTGGTTCGAAATTGCCTCCAAAGTCTATGAACCCCATAAGGACTCACATTTAGCCATCTGGCTACTTCTGTTTGGCTTTGTCCTGCCTCTAGTGTCCCAATGACTTTCCATCGTAGTTCTGCAGACAAATGATGCCTGGAGGTCATTGTTACGAATTGGCTATCACAGATTTCTGATGTCACTATCACAGTGAAATTTGTGGGCTTGCTCTGAAACATGGACTTTTATGCTCCTCGCAGATGACGTATTCCGAGTGCAGCGCTACTAATTTGCATATTGCAGTTTTACTCAGCTACTCTTATTTGGCAACATATTCAAATTTTACACGGTTTGGATTATTTTTGAGGGTGTTATCGCTACTTTTGTGAATTTTCCTTAATTTATGATAACCAGTGTATAATAAAACTGAAAAAACAAACCGCATATATTTTATGCTATTTATACGTAACTCTGCGTATTTACCAAACGCATGACAAACATTAAACCAAACTACTATTATGAACTGTCTCTAAAGTATTACACCAAAATTGTATCATACCAATTGTATTGCATCCAGATTGAATTGTAAACCGAATATAAGTATTTTACCAAATAATTTATTAGACTATAACCAA
The DNA here is from genome assembly GCA_000611955.2 of Stegodyphus mimosarum. Lineage (NCBI taxonomy): Eukaryota > Metazoa > Arthropoda > Arachnida > Araneae > Eresidae > Stegodyphus > Stegodyphus mimosarum. The sequence continues at coordinate 14,028 of KK112874.1, forward strand.
TATCTTTAACAGTATTATATACCATTGTACAGTCATGTATGTACCTATTTTACTGTACAACAGCCATACGTATAGCAATGCTAACTGCAATATATTTCAATCCCTGTATGTGTACATACAATAACGTTTAATAAAGTTTAAGCAGCATCTTTCTACCGTATAGCATCTCCCATCACTCACTGATAATGGGATAGTCGACAGTAATCCCACCAACTATTCACAGATTAGACGACTTAGCATCTGTCTATACAAGTAAGCGGGCCGGTTTTTTGTGTCACATAGTTGAAAAATTAATTAATGCTTTATTTTTTATATTAAATTTTATGTTTTGTGCACAGCCGCTTATTTATAAATTTAATTCGTTTTTAGATAAATGAAAAATGTCATTTTAGTTTTAGCTTTCGGGATGCTTAACAATACAGAAAGAGTTATAAAGCTGAGTAGTTCGTTTTGAAAATATTCAAATCAGACCTACCTAGTCGTCATAATAAAATAATAACTGTTATACGTCTGGAACTAAATAGCGATACAATGTTTCAGACCTCGTAAAATTTTTATAGATTAAGGAAGCAGCGATTTCTTCTCGCTCGTTAAATTGCGAACCGAAATATATTAAAAACCTCACAAAAAAATTAGTATTTTTAGCAGCTGGATCTGTTAAACGTATGCATTATTAGGATGTAAAGTAAACTTAAAAACTGCGTTTTAGAAATGGAACACCCAGAAGGAAACGACACTTTTTCAGAGAGGAGAGGGGAAGGATAGGGTTAAAGGAGCGGCGGAAAATGGGTATGTAAATTTCGTTTAAAAATTATATTTGATGGGGCCACACAAATTGAATCGCTGTAATAGTCAATGCACTGAAAGAATTTTAAAAAGAAATTCATCAAAATGAATTTTAATCCAGTACACTTTTAATATTGTAACGAATTATATATTTACATTTTGCTTTTTATGCATTTTTGTATTGTTATGTATTTGTTTTTATTTACATATATATTTATTTAACAAATTCATTTTGTATAGTAATGTCATGCTCATTTTATATTTTATTTAATTAGAAGACGTATTTAGAAGGCTTAAACTAACCTTCTTATTTAAAATGTTGAAATTAATAATATACAATTATATGCGTAAATTGATCACCGCAGCTTGTGGGTTTTAAGATAACATAAATGAGGATTAAAATTCAATAGCATTTAAGCACTGGAGAATTACAAATGTAAACGGCTAACGAATGCAAGATTTGCATAGCAAACAGTTCGTTCATTTCTAATCTGTTTGCGTGAGTAACTCGGCTGGCAAAAGGCTAACACTAGATAAAATAATTCTCAGAGCTGGTCGAGAAAATAATACGACAGTCAACATTGCTGCGAAAGCTCTCTCCTTATCTTTCAAGGTAAGAGTGAGATAGGTATTGATTATGGCAAAGCAACTATCTAGTGCTATCTGCGTTTGGGAAAAAATGATCTCGTGGAGACTTTTAAAGGGAAACTGGCGCCAGTCTACGTTACACATAGGAAAAACCACAAAATCTCCTTAGATAGCCAACTGGCAACATTTTCTGTGTCCTTATAGCAGTAATTCCAAAATATTTTACGATTCAACTCGGCTTGGATAGGTGACGCACAGTAGTTACACATTTCAAATTACGTTTCATTTGTGATATGTTTTAAATCTCACGTTGTGCTTTACAATAATTTTAATGCACTGTGCCAATTAACAAAATGCAATAAACACGATTATAATATAATTCAGTGTATATGATATTAACAACATCCAATAAACAATTTACTTTGTAATATTCTGTACATTAAATTAACAGTGAATGTTAAACAAATTGATATATGAGGTACTAGGCATTGAATAATAATACGGAATACGAAAATTTGAAATCAACTGAAACTTTTCTTACCTCATTAATGCAAGACACGTGAGTTTAATCCTTAAGTAATCAAATGAGATGTACGTTTTTCATGTATACTGTCAGTTCTATAATCTTTAATAATCCAGGCAAGCTTGGGTAAATGAAGCACAGTAATGTTGACACTTTTCAAACTGCGTTTTATTTGAAGTATGCTTCAAGCCGAGCGTTATGCATAAAGGTTAATAAGTAACCAATAATTTTTTTTTCGGTATAAGGCGTATAATTTATAAAAATATATCTTGTACAGTCTGAAGAGTCTAACATCATAGTTAAACTTCAGATGCAGGTTTAGAAATGATCTGAGCATTTCCAAGTCGACTCTAATTTTGTGTATAGCTACCCTGCCAAAGATGAGATTAAGAAGCATTGTACAGAGCGAGGAGCGAAGGCCCGACAATGGCCCGACTGTCTACCCGCCCTGAAAGGGTCTCTGTCGGCGTAGCAGATGCTGCATTGTCCGCAAATCCAAAAGACTTTCTTCCACCTGATGGTTATAAAAGAGCGACACACACCATTTCCGAACAAGACTTATATTGTTTGGGGAATACAAAAAATAAAGCAAATCATCTCTATGGTGTATCTGATGGGATGCTACTTTGAATTTGCTTTTTCTGCTTTTTCATAAGTGTGCCAAGCATTTGATACAGCCAACTCTTCTCTTCGTCGGAGAGCGGACTGGCAGTATAACGCTGGGAATTGTCTGTTTTCGCGGAAAATACCGTGGAATAATAACGGCATTGTGTTTGCACTATAGGTGACGATTGTTGCTTCTGTTGACACAGTCGCTGAAGCGTTTCGTTCACTTTATGTAGTGGATCTTGAGAATATGTAATTTAAATTGGCAGTCAGTGAAAATGCTGAAGCACTGAGGTTTCTCTGTGAGAGGTAAAAACCGTTAAGAATACGGTTATATCGTAGGACGAAATTGAAGAGAACAGAAAAACCAAATGATTTTTGTTGAGGTACGTAATACACGATGCCCGAAACATATTTTCTTAAACACAGTACTGCTGCGTATGTTCGTAAAAATTCTCACTGGATAGACACATATTTAAAAATAAAGGAAGCATTTAAATTATTAAATTTGCTTTTACTGCTAATATTCCACTCAATTTTTCAATTTGCTAATATTCCTCTCAAATTCCACTCAATTCAAGCAGTTTTATTAAGAATTCATTTCATAATTCCAAAAGTGAATTACATAGTTTTGATCGCAATCGTATGGAAACACTACAGTAGAAACTTTTGCCTATAGCCGCGTGAAATATACATTAGCTATCTTATACAATGCAAATCTTGCCAAATTGTGTGGATGATAAATGTATGTTAATATCACGTAACATGAGATAAAGACAGTAAATTTTGACAAGTGTTAAAACCGTTTCTAACGTCAATATATTTATGTCATTTAAAATTCTAGTTAATGAAATTATTAGCAAATTAAGCCTAGAAAAAGTTCTAAAGCTCTACATATATATACATTTAAATGTACTTATCAAGCCACATGGGAAATCATTTCGCAGATTAATATTTTAAATTATTTTTATGGGTAATAAAATAATGCCTTTTTTCATGTGTTCAAAAACCGATGTTTAAATTAAAACTGTTTTAAAAATTTTAAAAAATCATTCAAATATTTCGGTCTTTCTCCTCTTTTCTCTCTTAGATCAGTGGTCTTAAATTGGCGTCCCCTGGAACGCATATAATATTCCCTACAATTCTTTTTTTTCACATTTGAAAATTAACGAGAAAGGAACCCAATTGAGCGATGAGCATCTTCATTCAGTGAAAAAGATAGTTTTTCTCCAAGGCTACAAATTTCGCGAGAATCGAAACGCCATCAAATGTTAGGCTGTAATAAGAAATAAAGAAATTTACAATTACTAACATACAAATATATTCATTTTTATTTATGTGCTAATTTATTTTTATTTATACGCTAATTATAATAAATAACAGAGACTAGGTTGTCACTATTTATTCTCAAATTTTGTCCCAGTAGGAAAATTTTCTCTGAAAACTAGAAAGATTTCATAATTTGTATTTTTACCTTAAATTAAAATAAGTTATTTAATGTTTAATTTAACATGTTAGAAATATTTTTAATAAATGTCAATCTTAAAATTTAATATTTACCTAACAATATATTTGAATAACAAAGCGTAGAAATTCTTGCAAGTGCCAAATTGTATATTTCAGATAGAAAATAAATATAAATTTGAATTTTTTCTTTGCGGTATTATTCTTGTTGTTAATGTGTGTTTCGATAAATACTTAGCAGATCAAACGTAAAATTCATTAAAAGTATTTATTTTTCTGTTTTGTTAATATGAAATTTTTATTTTATTTAAAAAGGAAATTCTGCAAGTCAGCTGATTTCAGATCGTCCATTTGATCAGCGTACAAATTGAGTTTAATACCACTGCCTTACATAAAAATAATATCTTTCTTATACAAAACTAAATCTTCATTATTGAACAAAACTAAAATTTCATTTAAAAACATCCTATTTCAAAAGTTACAGAGCTTTATCTACATTCCGCTTATGAAATCAATATATTACAAACAGAAAAGTGTCAAAATGTAAAAAATTATATTATCATTTCAACGAAAGTAAAAATCAAGGGAGAAAGTATTGTAATCTGTTCACTTTCTTTCCATCATCATCATTTCATTTTCTGTTGGATGGGTGTAGTTCTGTACAAGAAAAGTGTAGTAAAAAATTTAAAAATCACTAATATATTGCGTAATTTTTTTTTAAATTCCACTTGAAATGTAAAATAACAATAGTTATTGCAAATTGTTGTTAGAAGTCCATAAAATGTTTCTTGATGAATAACTCATCATTGCTGATAAACAATGTAATTTTATAGTATCGAAGATAAAAACTTCGTCAACTGGCAGCAATGATTGTTAATAATAGACAGGATTTTATTGCTAAATGTAAAAAATAACATCTCTTAGAGTGGTCAAAATTTCAGTTAGTCAAATATTCGGTTAAGGAGGATTCTGGCAGATTATTCCAAAAAAAAAGTACTAGTACTTGTTGTATATAAGCGTATCAATATCTTGGTGATACGAACCATTATTTCGTACATTACTGATTTGTAAGAAATGTTCAAATAAGATTCAAATTCCAAAATTCATAGGTACAGAAAGCAGTTGCAGAAGAGAGAGAGAGATTAGTTTTTTGAAATAATCGTACACAATTCTGATGGAGAATCAGAACACATATATCCCATTATAAGTCATAATAGAAGCTAATAAAATGATTTCTTAGTTTGCGGACACCAGTGAAAGGACCCGTAAAGACCACTAAACACTAGTAGTTCGACCCGGGATTGAATCCTGTGAAAACGAGCCGAGTTGCATGTGTGTTTTCTTGGTTTTGGCCCTTCGTAAAGTAAAAGAGAGCTGATTTGCCTTAGCAAGTCTATCACGATGGCATCTCTTTCAAGAGCATAGAACCGTTTTTCCACTTATTTGACTAAACACACAAATAGCTATTGAATGTCGCAATGTTTCTTTTCCTTACAGTATTGAAAGAAAAGTATGTAAATCAGCTTTTTGATTTAATTTAGCGACAGCCTCTTAATTTCTCACTTTTAATTTAGATATTTCCTCTCTGCATTCTAAAAATAGTAATACCTTTTCTGGACTGCGTCATTTTTAGATCAGTATACGTCACATGGCTTGCGCAACGCTAATGACGTAGATAATTCGCAACATGAACTCACAATTTCGAGAACTGAAACCTTTCTCTTAATAAGAAACCTAAACCAAAACTTTCTCTTCCATGTTGGATAACTGCGCACTTAGCTCCCGCCTCTCTTCCTATTAAGATGCTATTTCGCTCTGCTTTCTTCCTATCGCAACAGAATCAAAAATGTAAATGTTCTTGAATAGGCACGATTAGAATGCCAAGTAAACGGTGGCTACAAATGTCAGTTGAAATAAAGTTGAATATTTAATCTTACTCGGCTGCCAAGTTTTTTCTTCAATATGGATCTACATTGCTACGTCGTTTTCTTTTTCATCATATAGATATGTAATGCAAAATAAATTAAAAAGTAATGCGCTTAAAATTCATCCCATATTCAATTCGGAATAAACATATATAAAAACCAAATACCAGAAGCACAGTCGTAAAGTGAAAGAAAAAGGAGGCAAATGTGCCAGAACCAAAAATGAAGTAAGAAATTCACATCTTTTGCGACATCGTCATCAGGGGTTGGTGCAACGGAAGAAATAAATAACCTGTTTCTGAACCAACAAAGACACAAATGAAAGTTTAAATACAGATACATGTATTTTGGTTTATCAATAGTAATTATTAGTAATTATGAAGTTTAATAAAATTCCTTTTTATGATAATTAAGCATTTTTGATTTCACAAATCAAATCTTTAGAAAAGAAAATAAAAAAATTTTTCACTAATGATCATGCAATAAATAAACTTTAAAAAATGAATTAAACTTAAAATTATTTACTAAACTTACTTCACTTTATCAAACCTAGTTACTTACAAACTTTTGTAAACTTAAAAAGCTAAATTATTACACAACGATATTGTGGTTACGTATATGGGGGCTCTATTGTACCTTAGAAATGGATTTAGAAACTATGTTTACTATATGAAAAACATTTGAATGAACATTTACTATAAGTAAATGTTCATTCAAATGTTTGAGTAACTGGATATTATGTAACCTTATCTTTAATGCAGCAACTACATTTCGAATAAAAAAATGTGCTATCATTTTTCAGTTTTTATGTATAAGTCACATTGACTTTCATATTTCTATTATTTGCATACTTTTCAATTACTTACTTACTTTCATATTTCTATTACTTATTATCATACATCAAATCAAATATCATACTTAAATCAAATTTCTGTATAATAAGTCATTTCCTGCATATTCAAAGTAGTTCCATGCCAAAAAAAAATGTCGGAAAAGTTCAATATTACAACACAATCCCAAGTTTTAATTTGGACGTAATTTTTCATATATTTAATTAGGTCCAGATAGAAAACTATATGTCGAAATAATGAACAAATGAGCATCCTAAAACAATGTTTTATTTCAGTGATGGTTAAAAACTATTGTAACAGATGGAGTGACTCATCCTTTAAACGGTGCATCTGCTTTTCGGTCACGTGATGCGTAATTCACAAAACTATAAACATTTCTTTTTTCTTACAGGCTTGTGACTTAACGAACGTTAGTGGAGGATTTGAAAGCTCAGCGCGAGCTATGGAACTTAAAACTCTTTTACATTTTATTTCTTTCTATGTGTTAATTCCTTAATAAATTAGTATTCGTCGTACATAATGGTCTTCATTATTAGCCCCGAGATTACTCTATAATGAATAAGGATAAATATATATGTGTATGTGTTAAACTATTTATTATTGATTCAAAATCATCGTTTGTCAGTAATGAATGTTTTTTAAATACATATCTAATCGAATGGGGGTCAGATAGTATAAAATCACATAATTGCATGCAAAAATGTACAGTGCGCTCTCGATTATTCAGGCTAATGTCACGAAAACAGATCACGGTTCATTGAAAAACGCGGATAATCCAAACTATGAAATTTCATGAATATTGTATGTCCTTACTTCTCTAAAAAATCCGTAATTTTACTTCGTTTTTGAGAACGTTTAAATATTTGTCAAATTTCACTAAGTATTTTTCTAAGTGCTATTTTATCACCGTATTCGAAAACCCTTTCGTCGATGAAGTCGAATAGAGTTTAAACAGAAGTCATTGTTGTCTCGGGACTAAATAGTCAGTATCTTCTGCGCTTGCAATTTCAGTATCTCTCTCTGCCTGTTACTTACAGTTTTTTCGATAGTTGAAACGATATCCACAGCCAATAAATAAACATAATCACATAATGTCAGCTCCTAAATTAAAATACTCTAGTTTCACTCTGAGTAGCACACGCACTAAACTATTTTAATTCCTTTAAGCATGATCTTTCATTCAAGGGTCAAATGATATCTTTCACTCACAAGAAGGGTGAATGAAAATGTTCGCACTTTTTAGGGGGAAATGGGGAGGATAATTCTTTATTGGGATGGAAAATCATCTGTGATAGGTTGGTGCTGTTTTCATACTAAGCGAGGTCGGATGCCAGTCGTTAGTTAAATACAACCCCTTAGAACTTAGAGTGTAGGTCTTTTAAAGGTAATTCAGATTGTAATTAGCTCAATTGTTTCGAATTAGAAATTGCGTTCAGAATATTTTGAAGATTGCCCATTAGTAATGCTAGAATTAAAAAAAATGCTTCAGCAATCTTAGAACAATTAAAAAAAATACACAAAATTATTCCTTGACCCAAAATATTTTCAAGTGTGACTATTCTTTCTATAGAATATGAATTAAGTGATTTTGCTCTGTTAAATGCAAGAAAAATTATATTGAAGAAAAGATTGAAAATCAGTACTGTATTTTTACATTAATTCTATTATTATTTTTATTATTTTTATATTATTTGCTATTTATCAAAAAGCATTTTTAACTTTTTTTTCATATATCAATTATAAATTATTATTTACATTACTGTTCTTCCGAATGTATAAAATTTCGATTTAATACAAGATTTTTGGTTTTATGATGTAATGAAATTGCTTTTTTAATTCAAAGGGTGTAAACATACATATAAGAACTTGATTACATATAAGAACATGTATTTACCTATTTCCCTCAAGTAAGAAAGTGTCTAGCCACAACTTTGCTAATAGATGTAGCTTAAGATACACATAATTTACAACTTTTGCAACTCAGAATTGCGAACCATTGTATTTCGCAAAAGATGTTTCTAACGCTATCATTACATGCCTAAGTACAGACTTGTCTGAATCTTTTTAATATTAATTCCATTTTTGGTCTCGTTTTTATCCAATTCTTAAGCGTTTCTTAAAGTCATTAATGTTTTGTGGTTGAATGAAGTGTATTCTATGTAAGTCTGAATGTTAGCATTGTATTCCACGCTTGTGTTCAAAACTCTGTGACTGTCAGGTAAAGAAACACCTCTCCGCTCTTTCAGAAATAAAACCTCAGAGAGACGTAAGACATGTCCAGGTTCGATACACGGATCTACGTTTTAGAAAAAAATCTTGCGAAAACATCGCTGTATTTTAATAAACCGATTTAACCAAAGCTTCGCAGACAAAACCGAGCCCGCAATCAAGGAGTATGAGCATTACCTCTCAGAATACAAATTACGATTTAAAAAATAAATAAACAAAGTAAAAAAGAAAGAAGAAGAAGAAGGAGAAGTTCTAGCAAGATGTGTCGTCTGAAAGAGATTTATTGTTTGGCTGTGAAGAGATGATCCTGTGTGTGTGTGTCTGTTGAAGATTGAATCTCAGATTCAAGCACAGATAATACTGCTTGCTAGACGTCTCCATAAAGCGCTCACGGTGTTCAAAACGTTTTTTCTCTCTCGACTGAAATTAACAAAGCGATATACGTGTATCCTAAAGAGCGGAAAAAAGGAGACAAAGCGTCTTATAAATAGGATGATTGATTAAGTATACCTGCCAAGCTGCGATTTCGTGTGTAATTACATATTTCTTAATGCTTAGACAAGAAAAATTGTGTACCAGGAACGTAATATATGATATCAGACGCATCTTTTATTAACTATAGTAGTATTCAGAGTAATTAAGAGGTAGCTGTTTTTCAATGTATTAAAAACAGAGTGCATTATGAACAATATCTGTTACATTATTAAAATAATCCAAAAAATTTTGCTCGAAATATATGGGGTTAATAATGCTTTCTTTTCACTACGATAATGTTGCAGATATTTGCACAAGTTATTTATTTGTACAAATTTAAAGTTTTAAAGTTACTTCAATTAGATGGATTATTAAAATAAGAGCTGCTTACGATTTTCTCGTCAACAGTCAAAGTTGGCTATGAGCCGCCATCAAAGCTGGCCGAGATTCCAAAGTTGTGCCGATCGTTCATGCGGAATTCTGAAGAACCTCAAGCTTCTTTAATAAATAATCAATATTCGGACCCGCTTTGTTTCGCCCACTTCGTTTTTGAGCTTCGTAACAGGTTTTCTTCGATTTCTACTGTTTTGTTAGGCCCTCCGATTTAACTGAAAGTTCTTTAGAACGCTAAGAGCATAAGCTTCCCGTTGGCAATATTTATAGTCCATTACTGTTTTGTCGGCTTCATTAAACTGATCATATCGTGTCCATTAACACACACTTTTTTTGATTATGGGATCCCATAGCCTTGAAAATAATCCACTGCTTGCTGTTCTGTAGAAGGTAGTTCCAAATTTTAATGATGTTTTTCAAAATGTAAGCAAATAATACAGCAATCACAGATAATTTATATCCATATTCATATAAACAAAAGGATACTTATCGAGAATCAGTCAGTGTTATAACAAACGAAAGCATAGATTTTATGATGCGTTGTACGTCACGCTTTTACTCAGCGTAACTACCAAGGCAACTGATAAATTATTAGTTAAATCGAAAGATTCTGGTGGCCGTCAAACCTAATGGTCTCTGAAGACTTAGACATTGAGAGTCATTGATATGAAGCAATGGAATAAATTTAGTTTATCCAAAAAAAAAAAAAAAAAAACTCAGGAAAGACACAGGGGACCATCATGGCCCTTGTTCACCGATGACCTATAGTTTGATAGTGTCCGCTGTTCGGCGCTGCATTGCTAAGGGCAGTAGTCAGAGTCCGGACGAAAGGCAATAAAGGCACTTGCCTCAGATGATTAACTAGAAGGAATGACAAATTAGCTAGGAAGCTTAGAAATCATTTAAAAACAATGAAATTATGAAACTTTCAATCTGATACACGTCTAGAGGCCCAGTTTTAAAACCTCATAACTGAAGTAGCAAAAATTGTAACTCTCTTTATAATATATTAAAAGGATTGCATTATTGAGACTATGCTGCGAATATGGTCACTTATCAGATTGCCAAGATTTTTTTTGGGGGGGGGGGAAACCATAGCAGTTTGCTTGTTCAGGAGTATCAGTTTACGTTTTGATACAGCATAGCGTCGACATAAGACATAATAAGCAGCAAAATTATTTGAACGGGAATTAATTGATTTAATTTATTACTTTAACCGAATCAGATGTTTTTAACGTATTTAACATTTCTTAAAAAAGCAACCTCAAACTGGGGGGTAAATTTTGAATAAAATTCTATCGATATCAACGGCGCTCACACACAGTCTGCTTTTCTTCAGGAACAAATTAATGTTTTCTCTAATTGATTGTAATTTTTTTTTCTCTTCAAGAGGAGGAAATTGGGAGTGATCGCCCTAGAGGCCGGCAAAATTTTATTCAAATCAAAACCGCCTTCTTGGCCGATTTGAAATTTTTCATTTTGGCATGTTTCTCTTCCATTTCATTCTTTAACATACGCTTATTTTTCATAGTGTTTTCCTTAATTACTAGAAAAGGCTTAAGAAGAATTTTGGATTACAAACAATCCAGTTCAATTAAGAGAGGAAGTAGTAGCATTAATTTGTATATGGGAGGGCAATACCTCTCAATAAATACCTCTTTACCTCGAAGGAAAAAATATCGAAACACGGATCCGGTAGTAACAACAATTACCTAGGGATCTAAATAATAAAAGCCTAGCAATGCAATGTAATGAATCTTTTTAGATATTTCGGAGAAGCCAAGCTAAGGACGTTTTGAACGTCACCTTCAAGTATACGTATTATTTATAAGCGACAGGTGTCATCATACCTGTAATGGTACTGAAGAAGGAAAATGTCTGTTGCTGTCTAAAATTCATATTGAATTGAAGTGCGAAACTCACACCAGGTAGCTTTCCCTTGATACGCACTTTTGCGAAAACAGGTTGAAGGATGAGCTCCGATATGCAATATTTTACTCCGAAATTTAAAATATTCCCTGTCCGAAGCAGCTTACTCGGTCAGAAGCTAAGCAGAAAGTGACCTGGAACCTGTGATGTATATTTAAAATAACTAACTGTAACGGCATTTATACTATGTCTGTCTATCTGTTGTGAAGCGCGTGTTGTTGTGCTAGCTTAATGTCATGTGAACTGTTTGAAAAAATAAAAATGTTTGAATTCTTGAGCTGTACTTATTAGTTGAGTCTACTTTGAAAATATAGAAGTTCTTAAGTGGAACAAACTAAACAAGACGTCACATGGTGTCAGGAATAAAATGGATTTCAGACCATCTGCTCCGCTAACATTTTCCGTCGGAAATGTTAAAGAAAAATGGAAAAAATGGAAGCAAGAGCTAGAAAACTATTTACTTGCAACGGAAAAAGATGCCAAGCCAAATAAGACTAAAATTGCAATTCTTTTGAATTTACTGGGTACTGAAGGACTTGAAATTTATAACACGTTTCGATTTGAGCCACCTGAGAATAAAGAGAAGTACGAAGAGGTCTTAAAGTCTTTTGAAGATTATTGTTCACCACGGCAGAATGTCGTATATGAACGTTACAAATTCTTTTCGTGTAGCCAGCAAGAAGACAAACAATTGAATGTTATGTCACTCAGGTAAAGACTCTAGCTTCAACTTGTGAGTTTGCTAAACAAGAAAATGGATTGATTCGCTACCGTATTGTATTAGGCATTCGCGATAGAAGTCTGACCGGACGTTTGCTTAGAGAATCTAACCTGGGATTAGAAAAAGCTATAGAAATAGTCCGTGCCGCTGAAACAAGCAAAGAACAACTCCGGAACATGAAAGATGATCCAGCGACTGTAAACAGCGTGAAGAAACATAGAAAACAGCAGCATCAATCAAAACTGACAGTGCCACTGAAGTTATCGTCGCAGCAGAAGCAATCAACATTAGAATACGACTGCAAGAAATGCGGAAGAAGACACAAATATCGGGACTGTCCAGCTTTCGGAAAGACGTGTGCGAAATGTAAAGTAAAGAACCACTTTGCCGCGAGGTGTCCTAAGAAAATTTATGAAGTTGGAATACCAAATAATGAACTTGGTATAAATAATGAACATAGTGTATTTGTTGACTCTGTAATGATAGATGCACCAGTAAACGGGCATAATTAATTTAAAACAAATGCAAAATCAATTAAAAAACTAACAAATTCAATGGATGAAGTAAATAAGGATATTCACAAGGTAAGTGAAACATGGGTGAAAAGTATTACAATGTATGTAAATAACAAGTCTTTCAAGGTTGGTTTTAAGTTAGATACTGGTGCAGAAGTAAATATTTTACCTTTATATGTTTTAAATGATATTAAACTTAAGCCTAAACTTAATGAAACTGATTTGTTCTTAACTGCATATGGTAAATTTAAGTTGAAACGAGAAGGTACTCTTATAATTAATTGTTCAACTGAAAGGCTTAAGAATGTGCCTTTACAGTTTTATGTTCTTGATGTAAGATCAACGCCTATATTAGGGTTAACAGCTTGTTCTGCATTAAAATAATTGAAAGGATTGATTCCTTTGAATAAAAATGATTTAATTGCTCAGTATAAAGAAGTATTTACAGGTACAAGGCAGTTTCCTGATGAACCGTATCATATAACCCTTAAAGATGATGCAATACCAGTAATACACCCCCCCAAGACGTGTTCCTTAGGATTTACAGCATAAATTAAAAGATACTTTAAATAAACTTGAAAGAGAAGGGATAGTATCGAAAATAAATAAACCAACTGATTGGGTTCAAAATTTGGTTATAGTTGAAAAACCTAATGGGAATCTTAGATTATGATTGGCGCCTAGAGACCTAAATAAAGTAATTAAAAGGGAACACTATCAAATTCCTTCTCCAAATGATATAATTAGTAGATTAGAAGGTAAAAAAGTATTTTCAGTTGTAGATTTAAAAGAGGGATTTTGGCATGTACCACTAGATGAAACTAGCTCTGAACTATGTACATTTAATACCCCTTATGGAAGATATAAATTTAATAAAAGGCCATTTGGAATATCCTCCGCCCCAGAAATATTTCAGAAAAGAAACCAAAAATTATTTGGTGATATTGAGGGTGTGGAAATTTATTTTGATGATATTATAATTGCAGGATCTGATGAGGTTACTCATAATATAATTATCTCTAAGGTTCTTGAAATAGCTAGGTCTCTAACTATAAAATTTAATCCTGATAAATTACAATATAGGGTACCAGAAGTCAAATATGTAGGCAAAATTATTTCTGAGTCAGGTGTAAAAGCCGATCCTAGTCATATTAAAGCAATTATTGATATACCATCATCAAAATCAAAAACTGAAGTAAGGAGGTTATTAGGAATGTTAAATATTCTGTCAAAATTCATACCTAATGTATCTAAAATTACTGCTCCTTTAAGAGAAATCATTCAAGAAAAGGTAGAATTTAATTGGGGAGAGACTCGGGAATAGTCATTTAACAACATCAAACAACTGCTAACTAAAGCTCCAGTTTTAAAAGTCTTCAGTGGTAATGAGGATATAATTATACAGTGTAACAGTTCGAAGGATGGCCTAGGATCGTGTCTAATTCAAAAGGGTAAACCTGTATCATTTGTGTCGCGCAGCCTGACTAACAGTGAAAACAACTATGCACAGATTGAAAAAGAGTTATTGGCCATAGTATTTTCTTTTGAAAAGTACCACAATTTTGTTTATGGACGAAAACTCACAGTACAAAGTGATCATAAGCAGTTAATGGCAATTGTTAAGAAACCATTGCATAAAATCTCTTCTAGAATGCAAAGGATGATCTTAAAATTACTAAAGTATGAGTTTGAGATAAATCATGTTCCAGGAAATCAAATGCTTTCTGCTGACACTTGTAGAGACATTAGGTTATTTAGAAGCCGGAGATGTGAAAAATATGCATTGCCTTCGCCGGGGATCGAACCACGGACCTCTGAAATACCGGCTCAGTGTGCTGACCATTACACCACGAAGGCACCTAAGAATGTGGGAGATATATATACTCTCACATTCTTAGGCGCCTTCGTGGTGTAATGGTCAGCGCACTGAGCCGGTATTTCAGAGGCCCGTGGTTCGATCCCCGGCAAAGGCATTGCATATTTTTCATCTCTCTTGTTCCAAAAAAATACCTAATGTCTCTACAGTGGCGCCCGAACTAAAAGGGTTGTGGATGATGACTCTCCACACCCAGGATTTGGCGACTAGGTCCCCTAAAACCCTAGTCGCCCTTTAAAAAGGGGAGTATATAAGGTTATTACGAAGCAGGAGAGGGGAAAAATAAGTAACGCCTTCGCCGGGAATCGAACCACGGACCTCTCGGTTACGCGTCGAGAAGGCAGACCACTACACCACGAAGGCATGCGAAGAAAGCGGGAGAAATACCTTATATACTCCCCCTTTTAAAGGGCGACTGGGGTTTTGGGGACCCAATCGCTAAATCCGGTGGTGGAGAATCATCATCCACCACCATTTTAGTTCGGGCGCCAGTTGTAGAAACATTAGGTTATTTAGAAGCCGGAGATGTGAAAAATATGCTTTGCCTTCGCCGGGGATCGAACCACGGACCTCTGAAATACCGGCTCAGTGTGCTGACCATTACACCACGAAGGCACGCTAAGAATGTGGGAGATATACCTTATACACTTTGTCACGTGCATATCCTGTGAATGAAACTATTAGTGATGATCCTGAAATGTTAAATGTTGTTCACATTATTTCAAAATATTTGCCTGTGAGTGAAAGAAGAGTGGTGCAATTTAGGAAGGAAACTGAAGCAGATCCAGATTTACAAATAGTTATGAAATATATTAAAGACGGTTGGCCTAAATGTTACAAAAAAGTAGACAATAGTGTAAAAACATACTTTAAAATTAAAAATGATCTTTACATTAATGACGGTTTGTTATTTATTAATGAAAAATTATTTGCACCTTATAGTTTGAGAAAAGATATGTTGCAGTTAATTCATGAAGCGCATTTTGGAATTGAGAAATGTAAAAATAGAGCCCGTGAAATTTTTTACTGGCGGGTACGGCAAAGGACATTGAGCAGCTTGTTTCCAAATGTGAAATATGTGAAAAATTTAGGCATAGAAATCAAAAAGAACCTCTAATGCAACATGAAATTCCAACTAAACCATTCGAAAACATTTCCCTTGACATCTTGTAATTTGGTAATCAAAATTACTTAGTAGTTATCGATTATTACTCTAAATGGATTGAGGTTTCTAACATAAAAGATAAGCCAGCAAATGAAATCATGATAAAGTTAAAATGCATCTTTGCCAGGTATGGTATTGCAAATGAAGTCGTTTGCGACAATAATCCCTGCAATAGCTACTTTAAGAAATTTGCTGAGGATTGGTATTTCGAACTTAAATTTAGTAGCCCCAGATATCCTAAAAGTAATGGTCTAGCTGAGAAAGCCATAGGAATAGTGAAAAATATCATAAGAAAAGTGCAAGATATAAGAGTAGGTTTAATGGAATATCGAAATACCCCAATTAGTGGAATAAATTTGTCTCCTGCAAAACTTTTATTTAATAGAAGATTAAGGACCAAATTACCTATCAGTAATAAATTGTTAAATACTAAAGTAAACAAACCTTATTCTAAATTTCGAGCACTTCAAGCTAGGCAAAAATATTATTATGATAGAAACGCATAGAAACTGCCTGAGTTAAAACCTGAAGATAGTATAACCTTGTTCAACTTTAGAACTGGGCAATGGGATAAAGGTGAAATAATTTCAAAAAATAAAGCTCCTAGATCTTACATTGTAAGAAATTCAAATGGGGAAATATTACGAAGAAACAGACTCCATATATAATTTTCAAAATCACCTTACAAAGTTAATAATGATTATGATGATATATTAGTAGATAAAGAGGAAAATTCAAATAGAAGTCCTGATAATCTTTCTGTGCCTATTAATAGAGGAAATCAACAAAATAATTTGTCCAGTAATACAGTAACAAGAAGTGGACAGTTGATTAGACAACCTTCAAGGTATAGAGACTTTGTCATGGAATAAAATAATGTAACATATTGCATATATCATTATTTTGTAACTCTGTTTATTGTATAGCATATTGTGAATGTACTTGTATTGATATTATTTGTCATTATTTATTATTGTTTATATAAACTGGAGGAAGGGATGTGATGTATATTTAAAATAACTAACTGTAACGGCGTTCATACTAAATTTGTCTGTTTGTTGTGAAGCGCGTGTTGTTGTGCTAGCTTAATGTCATGTGAACTCTTTAAAAAAATTAAAATATTTGAATTCTTGAGCTGTACGTATTAGTTGAGTCTACTTTGAAAGTATAGAAGTTCTTAAGTGGAACAAACTAAACAAGACATCACAGAACCCTCTTCCACCAGTGCAAGAGGTAAGAACTACTGAATGCTAAGCACGACCTTTTAATTGAAGATTCTAAAGTATGTACATAAAAAAAGTTCTAGAAATATTCTCTTCGATAAGGAGTTGGAGGAATTTGCGTTTCACTCCGATAGAGTTTTTATAGAAAGAGCTCATTAGCTCATTTGCAACAGTCCTTCTACTGAGAAAAAGGTAGCGAACATCCTTAGACCCTTACTTTGGGGTCTATTTTCTAATAAGGGATAAGTCCTTTGTTTTTCGTATGTTAAGTTAGCCCTTTGACTGCTATAGGTGCATATATGCGTCCAGCGAGTTTTTCGTATGTTAAGTTAACCCTTTGACTGCTATAGGTGCAGATATGCGTCCAGCGAAAATCATCGGGTGGCATATGGGTGCATAAATGCGTCTGGCGCAAATCATCGGAGTATTTGGACGCAAATGCGCGCTCGGCGAAGGCTTTGGCTGTTTACTGTTGTCTCATGGGTAATGTTTGGAAATAATTTCTATCGCATATGCCCAACACTCTCAGAAACCTCATACCTCCTTCGTTTGCTTAGAAACGAGAAAAAAGGAAATCTCTTTTATTTGGTCAATTATTCTGCGGTCGCAAGCCGCTCACGCGAAGCGCTTTAACTTACAGCATTTAGCAGTCAAAGGTATGGAGCGAGAGAAGCAAGAGCGTTTGCAACTTTAAAATTAGAAGCATATTTAGCAATGCCATTCCGAAATTACTGAGTGTTAACACTGCGTTACGAATGCATTTCTCATTCACGTATTACTCAGCTTTTAACGGTATTAGTTCCATTAGCTCCTTTCATTATACTGCTTGATTTATATCGAGCGAAAGTTACTGTTCTGCATCAACATTACTCTCACATAAAGCAATTTAATATATTCCTGGAAATTCATTTCGTTATGTATTTGCGAAAAAATATTTATTTCTAATTTTATTATTCTGTCTTTAATTGTATTGCGACCTACTGATAACTAATTTATGCGCTTTATAGTGAAGCCTTTTAAAAAAAATCAGCAAACGAAGCAATATTACATCCTAAAAACGCTTTGTTTTACAAACCGTCCTTCTGAAAGAAATTTTCCATGGCAAGTAAGGGAATGAGCTACTTGAAAGCTAGCAACTGTAATGCAATTTTTTGGAATAAAAAATTCGGCCAACTTAAGGTTTCGAAACGCTGGTTTGCGAATAATTCTGTTTCTTCTTTTGTAAAAAGTATTCTCTCCTTTCTTCGTCTGCTGAGAAGCTAGGATTTTGAATGCAACTTTTCAAAATACCTCTTTACATTGTATGTATGTGAAAGAGCTTTTTCGTTGCAAATTACATACACGGTAGCTTTATTATTTTCAATCACACCATATTTATCAAACCATATATGGCCTGGTACTTTTTTTCCGACGACATAGTAAAAAGCTACGAAAAACAATTTCTGATTAAATTACTTGATATACATATATATGTAGATGAGAAAATTTACTAATAAAAACAACATTAAAGTTGAATTATTAAACAGTTCTAGACACATACGCCATTGCTGCCAATAGTTCAACACTGCGAGCAGGTACTCCCCTTTCTACGATGCAAGGAATATGCGAGCAAAGATTATGAGCGATTGTCGTGAGTAATATACAGGTGCAATGATACGACAGAAAATCAGTTAGGCAGCATCCATACAGTAATATTTTTTTCCAAATTTGACATTAGATATTTATACTTTAATTTTTTTTAAATTTTTAATTGTCTGTTCTCTCTTTTACGATTCAAAAAATAAATTTATAGATATCAACACGTAGGTCATTTAAAAAGCTTTCGTGGGTTATTGTTTGACCAGTCATAAGTTCTCCACTATTGCGCCAGAACTTGAATATTTATCTAGTCCTGTAAAAGATTTATATTTCGAGTTACGCTAGCACCTGCCAAGTTATGCACTGGTCTTAATATTTTTAAAGAATTTGATAATGCACTTAAAGAAACAGATATTATCTTACAAAAATTTGTTTCTGTAACAACAGGCGGTGCATTCAGTTAGGCCATCAACTTTATGAATGCAAGGGCTCTTAATAAACGAGAATTTACACTATTACTACAAGAAATTGAACGCCAATATTCTGGAATTCCGCCATACAATAATGTTCGATGGCTCAGTTACGGTCATATTCTGAATCGGTTTATTAATTTATTAGAAGAAATAGAGCTTTTTTTTAATGAAAAAATAATAGTTATGACGAATTTTCAAATACAGATTGGTTAAATGATCTCATATCGTTATGTGGCATCACTCAGCTTTTCAATGAACTAAATAAAAAACTTACGGGAAATGGGAAAATTGTATTAATGATGTTTAAAACTATTAAAATAGTTATGATAAAACTTACATCTTTTCACTAAAGACTTAAAAGAGGAAACCGGTGGCATTGTTTTACCAATTACAAAAACATTTTTAAAACATAATATTTTTTAAAAACGGAATTCGAAGCAAAGGAGTTAACCGAATTTATGTGGCATGATTTAGAAATGGAATTTCAAAGCAGTTAGTGTGGAAGAAATAGAGTTGGAAACTGGGTTTCCGAAGTAGAAGGAAAATTTTCTGAAAATAGTGCAGATAGTAATCATCTCACACTAAAAACTGAAAATATTATATTCAGTGTATGGGCTCCTGTACCAAACAGTTTTATATTGATGGAGAAACTTGATAACATTCTTTTAACGATGCTTTGGTCCACGAATTCCTGTTAAAAATTGTTTTCCTCAATATCGTTTGTAAAATTTACCAAGAGAAATAAACTTGCAAATGAATTGACTACAAAATACGTTAAACCAATGAATACGGGATATGAACAGAACGTAATATTAAACTATCTGAAAATAAATAGTTTTTACATTGCATATACTTGTAGGGATTTATATTTATTTTAAATAACCAGTTAAAATTTAATTTTAAGTTACTTTCCTATAAGCCTTCATTCCCCTAATTGTCAGTGCCAGAATATTTAAATTTGGTAGCGCGCCTAAGAAATACAAAATTCTACCAGTGGGAGAATAATTTAAATATCGATGTTTTCAGTAGAGAGAGAGAGTCCCGGAAATTTCCGTACGTGTTTATAGGCAAACTTCCGCTTAGCAGTTACTGCTCGTTAGACGTGGCTTAATCGTTATCACGTTGCTGCCACAAGACTCATCTACGCGCTGTAGAATACAGGATTGTATGAGCCCCGTAGTGTAATTCTACTACTTGCGAATATCTTCAATTTTAAGTTTGATTCTACTGTTTCAGTTACCGCCCAAGTTGAGGCGTAGTATGTTAGCGTCAAGTTGACGCATTGTAAATTGTTTAAAGAGTTGAATAAAGGGTAATTTTAACCCTTCTTCAGTGAAATCACTATTTCTCAAGATTCTACACAACAGATAGACATTAGAACCTTACATCTGGCGCCCGAATATCCCACTCGTATCAATGGCCAATAATAAGGACGAACAATCATCCTTACAAGAGACAGAAGTCGCAGGCCCGATGGTGACACGCCCATTGGATGGATTTGGCTTTTTAATACACACGATGAGAGCAGCTATCAAGCCAGCAGTGGTGTTGGACAGTAAAAACTCCGTCATTTCATTCCTTGAATCGCTTCAGACGCACTTACAGTTGTATCCCGTACCCGAAAGGCAAAAAATAGCTGTCGCCTCCAGTGCCTTCCGAGGACAGGCGGAGTCTTGGTGGAAAGGAATTGGACAATTCTTACTCGGGGAAGTCGGAAGCCTCACCTACAATTTTGAGAATTTCAAATTGGCGCTCCTGAAGGCCCTCCCAATCGTGAAGGATCAGACGAAGCTTGAAGCCGAACTTTACAGCTTTTATCAACGGAAAGTTGAACACCTTACCGAGTTTATCCTGCGTAAAGTCAAACTAGTGAATATGCTATATGGAAGGAAGCCCGATAATGAAGTAATTGAAATTATGTTATCAAGATTATTACCCGCAGTACAAGATTTTGTGGAGTTGAAAAACTCACGAACGAGGCAAGAACTATTCGAATTAACCGTTAAGTTTCAGAATCGGCGGATAGCGGAAAATTCGAGATTTTCTACCCAGGGTTACTATCAGCAGTTCTCATGACAGCTGGACGCAGAAAGAAACAAATACAATGGAGGAAAACGTTTTCTTACCAGGCCGTCAACAAGCAAGAATGAAAACGGTAAAGCCAAAGACCGCCAGGGAACCCAGCAAACATCAGGAAGAAAAACGAATTTAAACGAATAAAGGGACCTGAGAAATTGAGGGTTCAGAACCCCTGTGCATTGCAAAATCCATCTAAGCTGTATGTAAATACCGTGGTAGTCAAGAATTCTAAACTACCGGTAATCCAGGTTCTTTTAAACGACGTACCCGTAGAAGCACTCGTGGACACTGGCGCGGAAGGAAATTTTTTAAGCCGAAACTTCTACTGTAGAAATTTTTGGAGAATAAGATTGTTTAAAAATTGTAGCACAGAAATAGTTGCCGCAGAAGGGATAGTTTGCGAATGTGTCGGAAAGTTATCGCTGAACGTTCAGGTAAAAAACGAAGTTTTGAAAGTTTTATTTCTTGTTGTTAAAAATTTGCAAAACAATGTAATTTTAGGTACAGAGTTCCTCAGGGCGACGATCGCCACTATAAACTTTGCAGAAAATTCTGTTTTCTTGGATATGGTGCCAAAGGTGGTGGAAGAGGTAAAGGTTCCTGAAATCGAGCTTCAGCATCTAAAAGAAGATGAAAGAGCCAAGCTGGAGAAACTCGTAAGTAAATTTAATACGATATTTTCTGAGAAGCCAGGGAATACACAAATTGTTACCCATGCGATAGAACTAAAATCAAGCGAACCTTGTAAAACAAAACCTTATCGTTATGATAAGGAAAAAGAAGCAATAATAGAACACCACATAAAACAAATGTTAAGGAATAAAACAGTTATTCCCATCAATAGTGAATATGCTAGCCCAGTTGTGCTATGCAGAAAGAGAAATAACTTGCCCCCTTCGGATCAAAAAGCTTATCGTTTTGCGATTGGCTACCGAAAACTTAACAGCATGATTAAATTCCCTGTTTACCTTTTACCGGTAATAGAAGAAATAATACTGAAAATTAGGTCTACAAAATATATGACCACTCTTCATCTTATTTCAGGTTACTTTTAAATAGCATGAAACCAGATGATGTGAATAAAACAGCGTTTATTACAAAATCGGGTACTTACTCATTTTTAAGCATGCCGTTTGACCTTTGCGGGACCCCGTCAACTTTTCAACATGCTATGGACATAATTTTAAGTTCCGTCCTAGGAAAATCCACTCTCATTTATCTCAATGACATTATCATAACTGGTGACACTATTGAACAACACGTGGAAGACCTCCACGAGGTTTTTCATTATTAAAAGAAGCAGGTTTGACTATTAATGCCGTAAAATGTAAGTTCGCAACTAAGGAATTGCTATATTTAGGATACAAAATTCCAGCTAAAGGTATCGAAACTGAGGATTCTAAAATAAAAGCAATTCAAAATTATCCTCCACCAAATAGTGCGAAAAAACTTTCATCTTTTATTGGCATGTGCTCATATTATCGTTCGTTTATCCAAAATTTTGCCGATATTGTTAAACCTTCGTTAGTGCTAAAAAGAAAGAAATCCAAGTTTGTATGGACAGCGGAAGCAAACACCACTTTCGAAAAACTGAAAACAGCTCTAATTAATGCCCCAGTGTTAAAATACCGGAAGGGGACGAGAACTTGGAGATCGCGGCGGATGCTTCGGATTACGCCGTGGGTGCAGTTTTATCTAAAAAAGGACACCCTTTGGCATTTTTTGGCGAAACCCTAGGTGAAACTCAAAGGAACTACACAGCGACAGAAAAGAAAACGTTAGCAGTGTTAATGGCAGTTCAAAAATTTAGGGTTTACTTCGGAAAAGCCCCAGTTACAATCTACTCTGATCAGGCGGCCGTACGCAGATTGTATTCTGGAAAGAATTTAACTCCTAGATTAATTAGATAGGCCTTAAAGTTACAAGAATACAATTTAATAATTAAGCACACTCTCCGCAATGAAAATACAGTATCCGACGCCTTGTTAAGAATTAAACTGGATGAAAATGGGAATCAAATAAAATGTGCTATATTAACTTCTAAAGTTTTAGATTCCCGGGAAACAGTTATAGCTGAATTGCCGAAGGATCCAGATTTCGGTAATATCTATGCTTATTTAAAAGATCCAGATAATTTTGAACATGCAGATCTTGCTGCAATTAGAAATAGGGCCCGAAATTACGAGATCATAGATAGTTTGTTGTTCTATACTAAATCAACAAATGAAAACCACGAACTGAAACCATCGATCCCCGCCACGCTACGGTTGAATATTTTTCAGGAAACTTCCTCACAGTCCCACAGCCGACCATATAGGGGTGAGGAAAACGGTGCGTAGAATACGCGAGGCGGTGTATTTTCCACAACTACAGAATATAGTAACAGCGTATGTCAGGTCTACGGTACACCGTTAAAAGTAATAAGCGATAATTGTAGGCAATTTGTTAGTGAAATTTTTGAGAACCTGTGTAAAGGGCTTGACATACAGCATATGAAAATGGTCCCATACAGACCACAAGCAAACATCGCGGAAAGAGTTAATAAAAACATTGTTAAAATAATTAGAAATTACGTTAAAAATTATCATAAACGCTGGGATGGCTGCATTGATGAACTAGTCTATGCTTTAAGAACTGCCAAGCACGATACAACGGGTAAAAAGCCCGCTGAATTATTTCTGGGTAAGAAGATGTTGACACCTTTAGACAAACTTTTTTTTGTTCAAGAACGAGAACCAGAATTTAAGCAAGCAAATATTGAAAAACTGATTGATGAAGCTTTGAAAAATTCCGATATACCAAGAAAGCGACAGAAACTCTATTATGACAGGAAACGCCACGAATCAGATTATAAAGTGGGGCATAAGGTGCTTAAAAGAAAATTCACTTTGTTTAGTGCACCTGAAAACTTCGTATCAAAATTCGCCCATAAATTTGAAGTGCTTTATGTAGTACAACAGCTCGTTAGGGCTGTAATTTACTTGAAAACAGATTCGGGAGAAAGAATAAAGGCTAGTCCGGATCAATTGAAGAAATATTATGAACGTAAAGATTTCGATGGCTTACATGATTTCTTCCAGGCTTCCGAATCAGAAGAGGTGGCCTTCCCAGGGGCAATTCTGACCGCACCACAACTTCCCCCAAGTCCACACAAGTGTCTAACACTTCCCAATTTAAGTTATCAGAGACAATGGCTCTGAAGATCATCAATCGCCATGGACTTGACGGTTACTACTGACTTTCTTTAGTTTAATTTAATTTTAGCAATCAACATTTACAGCATCGCCGCCCGTAGATAGCCCTTGGATTCACTGTTAAAAACTGCTGACTTGTATGTCACCGATAGCGAACAGCCTTAAGAAGCAGTGATGTAATTCTGTTTAATTTTAAATACCTAAATTTACTTAATTTTTCAACACCAATAACCTACGAATTGGGGCATCGGTTACTTTGAAACTATAGGTCACCGGTGACATTCCTGTGAGTATTAGTACAATGATCCTTCATACCAATGACCATTAATCTATATACATCCCCTGAAACAAATATTGATCCTTCATACCAATGACCATTAATCTATATACATCCCCTGAAACAAATATTGATCCTTCATACCAATGACCATTAATCTATATACATGCCCTGAAACAAATATTGATGGTAACATTCCGTTTATTATTTTTATAATCTACTTAAATGATGTAATTTGAATGCTTTTAACTTAAATGCACCCAAATGATACATTACTTTAGTAAGTTTCTAACGCTGCTATGTGTTACGTATTTGGTACAGAATCATTTAATTCCTTTCACTGACATTAAGCTTTTCACTGTAATTAACATGCTGTCACCAGTTATACATCAGTAAATCTTAAATAAGTTTGAAGAGGGTTATTGAGTAATAATTAGAGAATGATCTTAGGTATATGTTCGATTTTCGTAAATCTTGGTGATAGCCATATCCTGCGAAGACTGAAAATATTCTTGAGGCTTGCCAAAATATCTTCGCGGAATACGTAAGAGCTACGAGATGCAAGCGCAGTGTTATTGGAGACGTTAATTTTTGGCAGTAAAGAAATTTTGTGCATTTATTTATCTGATTCTGACTGACGGCCAAAAGGGATTTGACTTCAGCAAGTGCCTTTAAATGCTTTTAATGACAATGAACTTATGTTAAATTAAATAATTAGTTAAATAATTCCTTTGACTTAATTATTTCGACTCATCATAATCCAGCTTAATTTAGTTGAATGTGATAGGATTTGAGTTGCTTTATTACACTTTAGAGCCAAACCTTTAAGCTATTTTCCTCTACAATGGCATGAGAAAAATTATTTAATTTAGTAGAATCACCTCTAATTCACGTAGTTTGATTCTTACAATCAGTTTATTCTCAAAATTGTAAGTTTCTTAAAAATGTTATTCTGTAATGGCTAATCGTTCCATATACTTGAATAAGAAAGGCTATCATTCAAATTTTCATATTAGTTTAGGGATAGAATGCTGGAGATATCAAATGCTTCTGTCCATGGCATTAGAAATAGCATTCACTCATTTTAAAATGCTTCTGCAAATTTTATAATATTCAACGACTGGTCTTATTTTAAATTAAATGCTCATCATATATTACTAAAACAATAAAATCAAAGTTCATCGTCAAATGCTTTAGCCGCCAGTGAGGTACCGGATAATGTTCAGAGATGTTAGATGAGGCAGTATATTTAGATAGACTTGTAAAATAAATTTATGCGAGTGACTTATACCGAAGGTAACCGGTGATCATAAAGCCGTTGTCACCGGCTACTTAGAAATTGATAGTCGTTGTTAATCATATTTTAGGTCACTGGTGTGGGTATGAGACACACTCACTTCCAAAAGTTAACCACAGAGAGGAAAATGCTAATTTCCGGAAGCCAATCAGAATTGAAGAGGACGCAATTCGTGCAGAGGTAGATGGAAGTATGCAAATATGTTAGGTAACAGCCAATCGCGCTTTCATGTCAAGAAATATGCAAAAAAGACAGTCTTATAAGAAGCCAGATTTATGAAGGGTTACAGAAGTTGATTGTAAGTGCTGATAGAAGGTGTTTAAAACTTTCGTACAATTTGTTTTCAAGACATACGTGTTTCTATGACTTCCAGAAGACCAATGGAAAATTCTGAGCGCTGGCGTGCTGTGGGGCGAATTGAAGCAGGACAGTCGATCACACATGTTGCTCTTTTCTTCGCCGTTCATCATTCTGTAATTTCATGTTTATGGAAATAATTCCAAACCACACAAATAGTTGTCCGAAGGCCCGTAGCAGGTCGCCCAAGGATTACAACCCCCGCAGAAGATCGATATATTGCTATTGTAGCCAAGCGGAATCGCAGAGCGACCTCCACACTTGTGACATCTATGGTTACAGCGTCCATTGGTAAGGCGATATCTGCAGCTACTGTACGCCGAAGATTACTGTACGCCCGGGTACCTCGAGTTTGTGTTCCTCTATTCGTCCAATCAAGAGAGTCACGATTACAGTCACATGTCAATTGGAATGTGTCTGACTGGGGCAATGTCATGTTTACTGATGAGTCAAGATTTGCTCTGGAGCCAGATGACAAGCGTATAAGAATATGTCGTGAACAACGAATACGCAATCAGTCCCAAAACATCACGCATTCCGAGGCGGAGGCATTATGGTGTGGGCAGGATTTCATTAGGATACCGCACCGAACAGCACATCTTTAAACGGGATGAAGTCCTAGACCCCATTATGATATTGTACGCTGCAGCAGTTGGCCCTACTTTTGTTTTAATGGACGATAACGCACGTCCCCATAGAGCTGACATAGTTGATGACTACCTGGACGGTGAAGGGATTGCGCGTATGGCGTGCGCAGCATATTCGCCCGACCTTAATCCCATTGAAAATCTTTGGGATGCTCTCGGCCGTGCTGTATCTTCACGTTTCCCACCTCCAGCCACTCTTATTGAGCTGGAAACTGCTCTACAAGAAGAATGGTGATTGCTTAATTCTGCGGTGGTTGACCACCTAATTGAAAGCATGGTCACAAGGTGTAAACTTTGTACACAAATGAGGGAGGATCACATACTCTATAAATGTCTTTTTTTCATTTTATGCTGTTTATTTTCACTTTATGCTTAATTCTGTTTAAGTCTCTAGTATGTCGTTATCTGATAATTTATAAAAATTTAATATTGTTTTCATTTCTGTATATAATCATTGATTTTGTTTTATGCATAAATATAT
>KK112874.1:41698-85976 GCA_000611955.2 Stegodyphus mimosarum
ATTTTATGTCCAAAGCAGCATTTGTTGATTTTTTTGCATTTTACATCTTCGTGCTTAACTTTTGGAAGTGAGTATATATTTAGCTAGATTTTTTTTTTTTTTTTGTAAGTTTCTGCGGTTTTGTAGGTTTAAGATCACTGAGCCATAAGAAGGCTCAGTAAGTTTAGATTGTTTATTAAAGCAGAATTAAACCGAAAGTTTCTAATAACTTGGGTTGAAAGTCACAGCGGCATTCTATCCATAGGCCGTCAATGGCAGGTGATACCATTAATTTGGATAAATTATTAAATTTAAATTAAATTGACGGGCACCGGTACATTTCAGGGCTCTTTTTCACCTTTTACAGAGTACTTACCATTAGCGGTCATCCTTACATCATAGATAAGCTACAAAAATGAATTTAAATCGAAAGGTACAAGAAACTGTCAGTGTCAGTTTTGAATGGTGATCTTCAAATCGTTGTCTATGTCCTATGATTTAGCAATCAGTGGTGTAACCACTGACTGCCGCAGGAGGCAGCGCAATGTTTTGTATAATGACAGCTTTTGCCTAATTCTATCTTTTGCCATATTTGATGATAAATTTTTAATGCAATGTAACCATGACAAAAGCTAATGTAATGTCTAAAAAATTTTGCGAAAATTTTACTAAGAACGTTTCTAATGTCAGAACACTAATGTTCAGAATTAAAAGAATTTTCACATTTGGTTGATTATCTTTAGAACTGATAGCCAGATTTTAGTGAAATCTGGTATGGACATTTGATGACATAATGTAAAGAATATACCATACAATATTCAAGGTACACTGCGCAAAAAAAAAAAAAAAAAAAAAAAAAAAAAGAACAGTTCTATATCTTCCATTCTACTGCGCCGATTGACGAAATTCAAATTGCGTTTTTAATGTCTCGAAAGCGCAACTTGGATATATATTATATTTATATATAGCATCATTCTAACATAAGTATTTTGACACAAAATTGGCCTTTTTTTTAAATAACATAGCATTTTTTTTCCATATTTCGATTCTACGATTCAAATTATGTCTGGTGCGAAATTTACGGAGAAATTCATAAATTTAACTTGGCGAATTTTTTCAGTTAGAGCCAAGAATAATTCACTTGGCAAACTTCTTAATATGTGGCAACCTATTTTCCTTCCTTTCCATTGTGCAGCGGGGGGAAAAAAGTCACAACGTTCATGCTTTTTTACATTGTGGATAAGGGGAAAAAATGTCACATCGTTCTACTTTCAAATAATTTAACAAAGTGCGTAAACCACATTTTCATTATTATCGCTTTCAATAAATATGCCAAATTTCAAAACGCGCCAATGTATAAATTCATGTATATCTTCGGAAATTTTGAATAAAAAGTTCTAATTTTTTGCAGGCATGCTTAGAAATAAATCTCCTTTAAGACCATTGTAAAAATTTTATAGTTTATAATTCAAACTTTTTTTCGAAAAATTTATAAAAATTATTTAAAAATACACATTTAAAAAATAAATCATGAAGAATGGGCGAATTTTGTTTGGAATGAACCTAAATTTCGAACTGTGTGAGAAGGAATCTAAAAAGTTTCATAAAAAAAGATACATATATCAAATTCAATTAACACTGAGGAGCTAAAATTTTGAGAGCTAATTTTTTAAAAACTACTCGTGCGATTTTTAAAAAACTTATCAGTTTGACATAATTTGAGTTGTAGAATCGAAATATGGAAAAGAAGTGGCATGTCACTTCAGAAAAAGTCCGATTTTCTGTCAAAATACCTATATTTGAACAATGCTATATATAAATCTAATACATATCCTAAGTCGCGCTTTCGAGACATGAAAAACGGAATTTGAATTTCGTCAATAGGCCCAGTAGAACGGGGAAATATAGAACTGTCTCTCTTTTTTTTTTTTTTTTTCCCGCAGTGTACATACGCATGATTGCAGGTAAGGTTCATCGGTGAAGAATATTTAAAACAGAAGTTGCAAGATCAAATAACTATAGGGGTTGATGGGGCGCATGATTCCTCTAACAGGCATACAGCTCTCATGACGTGACTTCATATTGGAAATGAGGCAGTTTATGAGTGTCTGCTAGGGTACTCAGTTCCACTGCTGTAGAAACATTGTTTTTGGATCCTGGAGTTTCCTGGGAGACTGAAGGAAAAATGCTCTCCCATGAGCCTCCCAGATATGTTCTAGAGTAGTCTGGAGATCTGGACCAATCCATTCGGTCAATATCCTCACTTTCCAGAAAATCATCCACCAGATCAACTCAACGTGGATGAGCGTTGACGTCCAGAAAAAGAACTTTGGACCAACTGCATCCCTGGAAAGGGGAACATAGGGCTCTAAGATTCTCTTTCTTTTACTTCGCAGTAGTCGCAGAGTCTCTTCAAAGATATGAAGGTCTGTTCACCCGTCCAGTGTGATATATATGTACAAACCATCAAACATTTCCTGCCATATGGTCCTTTCTAGGATATTGGAGGATAGGTAGTGGGTTCTTAATTCTCTCCAGAGAAAGGCTTCAGGCCCTTAGGTGTCTTTCTAACTAAAGCACCTGAATCAAAGGCGACTTATCGCTTTGTCTTAGTGTTCCAGTAATAATAATTCTAAACTTAGGTTTAAAATAAACCTTTATACTAGAGCTCAGCATATATGGCTTCTGTAATTGACAGAACATAGTCATCGCTTCTTCAAGGATTTAATAGAATAGGAAATCAAAACCTAAGAGATTAAAGCATAATATCACTGGGTACAGTCTTATTACAAGCTTTGTCTCAGGGCATGACGCCAGGAAACATAGCTAACAAAAGGCTAAATCCGATTCAGATAAATCTAAAAGCTTGGTGAACATAGTTCAGAGAAAGTCAGCTGACAAAAGCTCTCTATTAACTTTAAGAACTGTTATATACGTAAATTTATTTGCATTCAGGTGGGAGCCGACGAAAGTAGAAGTGACAATAAAGGAAAAAGTACTATGGTAAAGGGGTAATTAATTATAAAATACTACATGTTAAAGAGAGAATTATAGGATTTCTGTGAGCTGCTTTCCTTAACTAGGATTTTGTTTTCATTGAAAAGTCGATTTAATTTTCCTCTTCATTAGAAATGTTTTGATAAGCATGACTAAATTCTGCACTACGATAAATAAATTCCGCAAATCAATTTGGATTTAACCCAAAATTATTGTCCCTAAAATCGTACGAAATCTAAATCTGACGAAAGCAGCATCTTTATTTCTTTTCTTTCAATATATAACCCTTATAAATTTATACAATGCATCGCACGTTCATATTTTGGTTAATCCCTTTCAAAACTCTTCTTTTAGAATACTGTTTAAGTCTCTGATTACGGTTTCTCAAGCTATTAGTATAATAATGTTCCAGGTAAAGTTGCACTTTAAGAAAAACGAAAATAATCTACACCTGCCACATTCGAAAAGAAAGGAAGTGACTGAGAATTATGATACTTTTCTTTGCTATAAATTACTTGATGAGAAAAAAAAAGTTGTGCGGCGTTGCATTGTAGTGAAGTGGTTACCAATTATTCGATTGATCTTTTTCAGGATTAATATGCTAAATTCTTTTCAGCAGTCCTTCCATTATCTATTTATAAAACACAGAATTCTCCGTTTTTTCATCGGAAAGAAATTTCTTTTGATTTACATTTCTAATCACAAAAGAGTACCAACAGAATTTATTTGAAATTTCTGAAACCGGAATTTTTGTGGTCCTGTTGAACCTTATTCAAAGAGATAGTTGTCCTTTTGACTTACCATCTTAAGAAAAGCACCAATCGTAAGTGGTTTAAAAAAATACATAAGTAATGTCTGCCATTTGAATAAAATGATGACTTGTAGGAATTCGATCTTCTTTTTATGTTGCTGTCAATGTGTGATGAGTTACGGACGGAACGAGAACATTTCCTGTTTTCCAAGACTTTCTAGGACGATTTTGTGAGTAATATCTTTACTGAAGTTAAGCTTATCAGCTATCACTCGAAGAGACAGTGACAATTTTTATCTGGGTTCATATTTAACATTTCCTCATCCATCAAGAAATCATTTGTACTAACGAAAAAAATTGAATTGCGTTAATATATGATTCTCGTATGTTTTATGCTATATTCCAAATATCTTTATTATCTCTGTTTTCCCACGCTATAGCAAAACTATTTGCCACGTTATAGCAAAACTTAACTGCTATCATTGATTCAGTTTTCGATCCCATAACTTCTGATGTTCACATGATCAAGGCAAATATTTAAATATATAGAAAATAGACCAAGGGGAGATGATAATTTTGGCAAAGGAAATTAAGATGCCTTAATTTTCCTCTTCATTAATGCTCTTCGTAATGCATTTTGTTAATTATCTTTTAACAGATTTGCTATATTTTGTTAAAAATTTAGACCTAAAATTTTAATCTTCCAAAGGTTAAAAATGTTATTTATAAATGGAAATAAATGCACCTAGTTTGAACTACGGAGCATGCTTGAGACATTCCAAACTAATATCAAAACTGATAGATAATGAATACTCTTCGATACTGGATATTCAATTAAAAGTTTATAAGGTAGTTCTCCTGCCTTCTTAGCATGCCATCGTGGTGTAGTGGTCAGCACGCTTGGCGCGTACTCGAGAGGTCTGTGGTTCGAGTCCCGGGGAGGGCATTGCTCATATTCAATCTCTCCTGTTTCGAAATAACCTAATGTCTCTACAAGTTGTCCACCAAAAAACACCGGGAACGAAATCGTCGCGGAGAAATTAGCGCAAGTCGACAACATCGTCATATAAAACATCGTGGGAAAAAAGAAAGCAAAGATAAAACATCACAGTTCTAAAATCACCGTGATATAAAACATCGTCGTCGAAAATAATGTTTAAAAGAACATAGCAGTTCTAAAACATAGTCGTAAAAAATATCGGGGTAAAAAATAAAGTATCTACAAATCATTGCACGACGATAACTTTGCAGACAATCGTTTATCAGGGTTTAAAAGTTGTAAATGTATATTCACAAAAAGATTTGTGACTTCACGAAGGAATGAGGAATAATAGTTTTACCTCTATTTCGTATTTTTGGATTAATTAATAAATTTTTGCTCAAATACACAAAGAAAATTTGAGCATTCATAAATTGAAAATGAATAGAAAATTAAACTGAAAATGAATGGAAAATTATTTTTATGTGTAGCAGTTCATAGAATTTTAAATTTATGTACTTAACTATTAAAAGTCATTATTTAATCTCTTTTATGAAGTAGCATTTGCTGTTTTTAGTGAAAAGTGTAGTTTAAAAAATTAGGAAAGGAACTATCTGTAACTGAATGAGGTTGACAGCGATATTTAGTTTTATTAATGTTGGTGTATAAGACATTCAGTTTTGTAAAAATATATTTTATATGCATGCTAATTAATATTGCAAATATGTATTTGCAAGTATATATTTTACATACTTTTATTTTCTTAAAACTGAATTATAATCTTATGCTAATAATCCAGACTGCTATGGTAGTCAAATTGCCAATAATTATTCCTATAGGTGTGCTCAATTTGCATAAGCAACCAGAAAAAGGCGTAGAAGAAAATGACTAATAAGAAATTTTGTGTTCGAGCTCTCAAAATGACATCTTATACAATTGATGGCTCAAAATAGTTACAGTAAATGGTATGCATAATTATAATTAGTGGTTTGAAATATTCTAAATTCATGGTGTAATATAGTCGCAATTCATCTTTAACGTATTCCCAATTCATGGTTCAATATATCCCCAATTTATGGGTCAACATACTCCTAATTCATGATTCAACATTCCCCGTGCATGGTTCAACGTACTGCCAATTAATAGTTTAACATATTATCAAAAAACGGCTCAACCGAAGCACAAAATAATCATCAACGTTTCACCATCTTTTAATTGCAACTTTTTTAGCATATTAATTTGGTGAAACCTCCAACCAAATTTTTAACAGGGTATCCGAGATTTGCTAGAAAAGTAACATAAAGTGTATAGGAAACCGGACAGGAGCCAAAGGTTTGTTCATTATATCTGGGAGTCTTCTCAAGCGGGGCTCGTTATAGCAGGGGTTCGACTGTGTACAATAAAAACAAAAGAATGGCTCACCTAAAGTGCTAGACATTTTAGAATTTAAGCACGTCTGGGCTTTTGGCAATTTCTCCTCAGTTACTTTGGCGACACTTTTTCTTGTTAATTAATTTTTATTTCTTAAAAATGTTAAGCTATTGCTTGAATAAAATTAGAGTTTAATTTTGTAAAGAATAGAATAAAAGTATCATTTAATCATAATTAAAATATTTCTAATTTAAGTTGCATGTAGTATTTTTTTTCCGGCAGTTTCGAAGGTGTCGCGGCACTTTTGAGAGCCACTGCATTCTAAAAATGTTTACTAATATATTTACTGTTAAAATCTTCTTCGAAAATTTAAATTGCAAACTGAAGCTTTCAGTCCGCAATTATTATTATCAGTTTTATTATTATTGTCATTATTTTAGGTTGGCTTCCCAATTAAAATTTTAGCTTGACGACAAGTTTGAAGTTTGCCAAGTAAGTCTAGAGATAGCATGTGAAAAAAGGTTACGTTATTCAAGTAGTGTTGCAGACGGTTCTTTTTTAGCAGTAGAGAATTTCGTGTATATTTATACAGTTTTGGCTGGGGACCAATTAAAAATTTAATGCTAACGTTACTTTAAATGCCTTTAGTAAATAAGGGATTCATATCCGGAGTGCATCATTTTGCTGCAAACCTCAGCACAAAACTTAAACGATTAGATTCTTTCTTTAAAAATGAAACAAAGCAAAACAATTGAATGTAATGATTGAGATTAGAATGACATATGTTAACTCCCAACCAAAAGAAAAATTTAGCTGTGACAGCCTTTTTTAACGTTAGTTCTACATGTGACGCTAGACAATCGATGAGGAGGCAGGGCTAAGCAATGCACAGGTGAAGATTTGGGTGGTACCTGTGGGCGGCCTCTTTGCACCTGCAACCAATAACAAACAATGCCTCCCATTGACGTCAGCCGCG
Organism: Stegodyphus mimosarum; assembly: GCA_000611955.2. Taxonomy (NCBI): domain Eukaryota; kingdom Metazoa; phylum Arthropoda; class Arachnida; order Araneae; family Eresidae; genus Stegodyphus; species Stegodyphus mimosarum. The sequence continues at coordinate 48,752 of KK112874.1, forward strand.
CGCTCTGTTAATTGCAGTCGTCACTGGGAATCTGTAGTAACCCTGCCAGTATGGATGCCACATCAGATGGGGAAGACCGTTTCATCCCCCATTCTCCCGCTTGGTGAGCACGCACCGAAGATTCTGTCATTTGTCGGTGAAAATCATTGTGGGACTATATTTGGCTTAATATCGCCAGTTTTGCATTTCTGGTAGTTGCAGTTCATACGAGCAAAAATTGTCTTCTACGACTTCTATTTTTCTAAAGATTACAGTGCATTTCCAAGGTCCGATTTGGCTCCTTTTGAGACCCCCAAATATCTACTTCTTTGTTTTTATAGGTGAAACAGAATTATGAGCAATTTCAGCACAGTATGGTGCCCTGAAAATATGTGGCCTATGATTCGATCTTTGTGAGCCTTAGCCTAAATTTCTTAAGAAATTTGGTGATAAAAATACGTGTTATTAAATTCAATATGCTTTTTAAAAAAAACAGATTATAAGTTAATGAGGTGAACTTGTCATTACTGTCATTACGTGTTGCAAAATAAAAAGTAAATATTAAAATAAATATGTAATTATAGCATAACTAATCAAAACTTTTCTTTCTTTTCGGCATCGACAGAACAGCTGGACTACTAGGTTAGTTGCTCAGCTTGTGAGATCCCGTCGACAGAATTAAAAAAAAAAAAAGTGTTATGTTGCCTGGAATTTGAATATGTAAAGTGAGGAGTACTGAAAGAAGGACTGGAATATGGAGAGAAAGGGCATCGTGGGGACACAGTTATTGAGACTAAGTGAAATATGCTTTTCACTTAGCACCCCTTTTCTTGGATATTTGAAAGTTGCTGTTACTTGCAAGGAGGTACAACGGCATCTTCTAGTACATCGTGCTCACAGTTGTAATACATACTAGTAGTTACACAATTAAATTAAATTTAAAAAAAGAAAAAGAAAAAAGATGCTGTAGGTGCTACATGATCAACAGCTTTGCAAAATCTGGTCTCAAATTCGCGATCCTTTTCTTGTATATACTTTTAGGAACGTAAAGAGATGGACTGAGCTTACATGTGCATGAGTGCTGTTGAAAGAAAAAAAGATGAAATGAGCAGGTTGGAGCTTTGCCTTTGTCATTTTATGCTTTTGCATTAGGCCACGTGACTAGGGTAATATGAGAGAATTTTCCACGTTGGTAAAGTCAGTAAATTTTGTTTGCAGCTGATAACTTGTAACACTCAGAATTCTGAAGTTTCCGGTTTTCCGATTAAGATATAAAGTAAATTATTTAGTGCTAATTGAACATGCTGGAATTACCTGAAAAAATTGTCCGTCTGAAATTTAATACTTAACTTTCAATGCGTTAAGTATAACTTAACGAAAGAAATTTCTTACAGGCACCTTTAGACTTAAGATAAAAATAAATAAAAATTTTAATTTTTTCCTTTGTGTTATTATTATTATTAATGTTTATGTATGTTTTGATGAATACTCTGGAAGGGAAATTAAAATTTATTTTATTTTATTTTTGTTTTGTTAAAAAAGTTTTAAATTTTATGAAAAGGTGTTTTGGTTAGTTCGATGTTTTCAGTTTGAGCTTTCGGCCTGCATGCAGTCGAGTTTGAGGCACCGACCCAAATTATCTCAAGTAATTGTTAACACTATCAGAAGACTTTACTTTTTAACTAAAAGTACCACGATTTATGTCGATGTTTAAATAAATGTTACTTATTACCACAAGAAGATTTTCACAATTTCTCGAGGAATTAGAAACTGAGAAAATTTGAATTTCTTCTGAGAAATTCTGAAGGAAAAAATTTCAGAAAGAAACACTAAGCAATAATGCATAAAAAAATCTGAAAGGTTTCAGATTTTAATTACGTCCAAAGGGGCGTTTATTTAACATTTTGTGTGTTACCTTTATTTGTTAAATACCATGTTCTTCGCACTTAAACCATAAAATTCAGTTCAACAGCAATATCGCAAAATAATTTTAAATTGTATTGTGCATATCTTTAGAAATTTCGGTACACGCTCTCACGCGCTGGAGATAAAAATGTTTTTCTGTACAACGTCGGTATTGCTGGCTTTGAAATCTTTGAGTTTGTTAATGAAAAATTCGTTAAAGTTTTAGAGAATATTGTTACGAATTTCACATTTATTCGGCTATTTATTTAGAACTTTAATTAAAATTCCTTTTTATTTTCCTGTGCAAAGCACGCAGACGATTTTTGAAGAGAAAGCTACGTCAAAAAAAAAAAAATGCATACATTTATGCAGATTTTTCATTTTTTAAAATTTAATGCAGAGCGATAACATTTAGTGGCAACAATTTGAAAAGTGATACGCCGTTTTTGTGTTTCCGACGCAAAATCGCAAAACGAAAGTAATAGTCCTTCGGGACTAAATCCTTTTGGACTAAGAATCTCTCCCTAAGGCTAATACGTTTCACGAGGTATCATTTAATTTGACACCACTATAGAATCTTGAAATTAAATTTTGATCCTTTCTATTTCTCTTCTGAGCCCTTTCACGATTTTCTTGAATAAATTATACATACGAATTTGTGACAGCAATATTGCATTCTACCAGAAATCGTATAAAAATCCGATGCCGATTTTTTACTTTTATTTTTTTGTTTTTATTTATTTATTTATTTATTTGGGGGTTGATCTTTACTCACATATCTTTGTATTACGATCAAGCTAATCACAGCAGGATTTTGGTTTTTAACACCATCGGATAAATAAAGAATAATCTTTAAATTAAATTTGTCGAAATTTCTGAATTACCGAATTTAGGTGTTTTTTTAAGAAAATCACTCGATTTTTTTTATCTATCATGCAGACGCTAACAGTTGTAGATTGATAAATGAAAAGATTTAATTTTTTTTCATTGTTAGAAGGCACGAACATTTAAATAACAAAAAGATTAGCTTTCTGAATTAGTTAAGAGCTTCAAATGTAAAGTTACGCCGTGGGATTAATCAGATGACCTTAACAATGATGATGTTCCGCGTATTTCGTTATTACGCTAATTAGAAGGAATAATTTGCTATGCTCAAAGGATATCATTTTCTTTATTAGTTTTTGTACTCTACAGACTAATAGTACAAAATAAAATATAAATTAAAATAAATAAATAAATAATAAAGCTTTCTATGCAACACAATCTTAGTTAAATGTATTAAATAGCAAAAAATAGTTTTCTTCGTTATCGTTATACTCTTGCCCATATATGACTAAAAATGAAATTGTGGGTCCCACACGCGAACTGTATTAAGACAATAAGAGATTAGCTCATTAAATAGCCCATTAAAAAGCTAGTCCTAATTTACCTGATGGTATAACACGTAACATGTTAAAAAGCATACATGTTAAAAAGACACGATAACAATATTGTTATTTTATACATTTCAAAGGATTTATCCACATCAATAATACTCGTTTAATTTACACAAAATAATTTCCTATTTCTGCATATATTTTACATTGTTTCCAGATATTAGACGTTTCTAGATCATCTGCTAATAAAATTAGGGGGAGGGGATATGCGATGAGGAGAAACATGCGAGTAATTACGGTTATTCCTTAAATTTTTCTTTGACAGTTTTGATTTAAATTTAAAAACTGCTAACAGCAGCACGATTTTATTTTTAGTCCCAGACAGCTATGAATATTCTGATAGCTAAAAAAATTATTTTTGACTTTTTTAGTGCATTAAAATAAAGCCCTAGAGCTTAACAAATTATGCATAATTTTATTTATCCAACATTCTATATTGAATTTCTTAATAAAAACCAAAAGCGAAATTTTATTATTTCACAAAGTTGTAAACTTTTTATATAAAAAAATTATCTTACTGCTCTAAATTTAAGAGAAATGTGGGGCTTTTTATGTAATTTATGATGACGGGGGCGGAGAAGATTCTGTTCCCAGGTAAGTAATATGTGACTTTAGACACATATTTTATTAACTACGACAAATTTCCAGATATTGACATAAACATTTCGATAAATTACGAATTAAATGTGCAGGATCTCCTCGAATGACTGTTAGGATTCCTTGAGCATATATAACGAATTTATCTTCATGAGCATATTTTACAGCGTATATATTATGCTAATTGAACTGAAAATTCTTTTATTGAACTCAATCGTTCAAAAAAATTACGATTGAAACTTACATATTTTAATACGTACACCATTAACAACCTGCCAGAACACAGCGAACGTTTCTTGTGTACATCAAGATCGCTTTTGTGATCCTGAGGTAGTCAAGGGCATCAATCCTTTCATCGCAAACTTTATTTACGACAAATGCTCTGAAGAAGAAATCTAGATGGGTGAGATTAGGACATCATGTGGGCTGTGGGATCTTTTTGAAAGAATATTTGCAGCTCAGCTTGATTTGAAAGGATAAAAAGTTCTGTAGCGCGTCCAGCTATATAATGAAGTTGGTATTAGTTTCAACGAAGGGAAAAAAGTACCAAAATTCTTGTCATTTATCAAGCCACATCTAAGATTAACTTGAAGAGATTCTCGACTATGTTTATGTATCCCATGCGGGTTTTCAGAGCCCCAGATTTGGAAGTTGTGGCTATTTATTCAACTATTTGTAGATGGAACTTGGTCTCATCTGACAAGATATTATTTTTAAGAAATATTAGTTCATTGTCAAGTCTCTATAGCATACTAAGAACGTTGGTGACCATGCGCTTTTCGCTGTGTGGGTTCGATTAAATGCAAGAGTTGAATTTTAGGGATGAGACCTCATTCCTTAAACATGACATCATACACTATTAGTTACGAAAGGCATGATTACTGACTTTGGCGTGGAATGGACTTTTAAGGAATATGAGCAATCTCAACTGACGAGTATTTATTTGTTCACTGGAGAATTATATGCAAAATAAAAACACATACATGGGGTTCCTTTGTGCGAATAAATAAAATCTATTTTGCATCATACAGACTTCACAGACACTTCATAAACTACCACCATTTATTACCAGAGTCCTTGTGCTTAAAATTATATAAGCCAGATATATACATTTTTAACGTGAAATAAAATCACAGATGATCTTTAAGGCGGTTGGTCACGGCCAGTATATGGCACAGTAAATTATAAAGAAATTATAATTAATTATAAAGAAGAGCGCTTTTAGCTCTTAAAGCTCTCATCATATTAAGCAATTACAGGTTGGTTAAATTTGAAAAATACATTAAAGATTTTATGCTTTGCCCATATGGCAGTATTTTAGAAACTGGCTATAAATGGTCATAAAATTTATTTATTAGATACATTATAAAAACGTATTTAAATTTATAATAAATAGATATATTATCAAAGAATTAAATAAAGGTTATAATTATAAAAATTTGCATTTATTGTTTTAAATCCTTTAATTAGTTAAGCAATTATTGATTGACGAGTTTGAAATATTAATTACAGTTCTTATATTTTGCTGAAGGACAGTATTCATAGAATAATCTGCGTTATTTCCTATGTGGAAAGCCGCCTGGCATATAAAGATTATATAGTTCGTACGATGAAAATACTTGCCAGGAATGCTAAATAATGGTAATGGGATGCAGCAATCGAAAAATTTAATAAAGGCTTCACTAATGGCGTTTCTGGTTTTTTTTTTTATTTTGAATATCCTTTATAATATGATCAAAGTTAATCGAGATTCATAATTATAATTGAGGGTTGTATATTGTTAAACATAGCTACGCACGTTAAATTTTCCGAGCTGAATTTCTAAAAGATAACTTTCACATTAGAATGTTGCAGGAAGCCAAAGCATCAAAAAAATTTTCCCTTGTCAACAAATAGGCAGCATTGTTTAAATAAATGACGCTTTAGGATCCACTGCGTTCCAATGTTTCCATGGGGAATGGTAGGGATATGAGCGTATTAACAATGCTGATATTGATTTGGTCACTTTTCTCCGATTCCTCAGATATTGGATTTCTGTTCGACAGTCAGAAAGATTCAGAATCTCCTTCAGAATCGTTCTGCATCAAACATTGCAAGGCCATTTTAATAGCTGTAAGTTTCGAAAGCATGATTCCGAGTCTGGATTTCTGTTCAATAGTTTAACTAAACTGGCAGGGAATCTAAGAAGGGAATTGCTTCGGATACCTCCGCTATTACTTTTGTTGCCAGCTGTATGGAATCACTATAAGGAATCACTTAGAATACTTTCATTTATCTTCAGTGCAAGGTATATTAAACAATAAGGGAGATGACGCATTTTTATTTATTTTGATGGTGGAAGGTTAATAGAACATAGCTTCAAGCTGTAAAGTTCTCATGTTAAACTAGGCAGTTATTATGTATTAATCTAGAAGTCAAACAACAAAAATCAGCGCTATATTTGCAAATTTTCACAGGACTAGTTTCGATGGTTTTACCGAACCATCATCCTCAGCTGTCAAAGCGCAAATGACAGCTGAGGATGATGGTTCGGTAAAACCATTGAAACTAGTCCAGTGAAAATCTGCAAATATAACGCTGATTTTTGTTGTTTGACTTCTAGATTAATACTTGTTCGACGTGTTATTCTATCTTAACGAGTTATTATGATTTTGATCTTTACTTCTTATTTCTGTATTCGTCATTAGAATGCAAATTAGGTTACAGTGTATCTAAGCTGAGGATTTTGGATCGTATGAGAAGAAGAGAATTTTTGGCCATCACCTAACGCAGTTAGAGTTCTGTCAACTCTTAGCTAAATATAATCATCTCGGTTCAAATAATTTACCAGCGTATTGCGACTGATACCCACAGTGTTCTTCAATGAACGGAGGGAGGGGGGCTGGAGTTTAAAAATATAGATAGATTACTGATCAACGGTTTAATTTACTTAACTGTTACTAATTAATTTCGCCACAAGTGGTGGTTATCTGTAGCGTGAACCGTTCCCTGTTTTGTTAAGAGTGCAGTTTGATAAAAATGTTTTTTAAACCTTTGCAAGTCTTTGCCATGCTATTTTAGACATAGCAGTAACTCGCGACCAATCTAGTAAGGTTGTAGGACTAAGGTTCTAGCAGTATCAGACCAAATGTAACCTTATAAAGCAACTAAAGTCAATTTTTGGTTTGATAATACCCATCTCCTGTGCGTAACGCACCAGACGTTACCTGTCAAAAAATGAATGGTATTTAAAACATCCATTTTTAAGGTGGCGTTTAAAAATTTGGCTGTACAATTTTAGTTGCCATCAGGAGAAATTTTATTGTAATACCCGATGAGTGCATAAATTTTTCTTAAGACTTAAATACCGGAGATCAGCCTTCGTAAGCGCTCTATTATTTAGAGAACTATAGAGGCTACTAACAATTCGTATTGCACTCAGATGCACTTTTTTGAATTTAATTATGTTATTACTACAATAAAGATGAAAATAAAGTGCTCTTACCCGCATTTGTAGCAAAAGCGAATTTATTGTAATGCAGGTGAAAATACGAATTTGAAAATTCAAATTAGATCTTACCATTATTAATAAGAGTATACCATTAAACTAATAAGTGTGTACGATTAAATTAATGAGAAATGTTAAAAATGTTAAAAATTCAAAAATATTTTAAAATCTAAAATTACACGAATAAATAAGTAAATAAATAAATAAACTGTAATCTACTCTCCTCATTTAAATTCCAGTTTAATATCCGAAAAAACTTTCAATAAACAATTACGATAGGCCTATTAGTCTAAAAATCAATCATAGGAATTCGAGCTACATAATACGAAATCATATATTTAAGACCAGATGTTAAAATAAAACAGCAAATGGAAGTAATTAAATAATCAAATAAATTTTTAGAAAATTACTGATGACTTTTTCCAATAAAGGCAACAAAATTTAATTACAAAATAAAGATTTGCTAATTAGTAACGTATCTTCGATTCATTACACTATTATTTATTATTTTCAAAGTTTTTTTTACATTATTATTATTTTGATCGACCGATCAAAACATTACAAGAATTTTTCTCATTTTGAATCTGTACATGTTTTGTGCATTATTTTTTGGATATTAAAAGCTATAATTAAAAGTTACAGTGAAAGTTACGGTATTGTGATTTATTGAATACAAAAGTATACAAGTTTAGTTAACTTGCACAGCACAGGGGGCTGCATTTAACCTATTTACTCAAGTGGAAAATGATAGCCAGGCACAGCTCTGCCTTTAGATTACGTTACGTTACCTTGTATTTATTTTACATGTAACTTAATATGCATTCCAACATACGGAAGATAAGATCTTCAATTTACGTATCAAGCGATCTCCCAAACAGTTCTAAGATTGCTGCCATTTCGAAAACATAAAGTTTCAATTACATTTCCAAATTCACTCACCCTATAATTACTTACTAAACGATTCAAATGCACTAAACAAACTTCTTAATAATATTCTACTCTAACCATACCAATGTTCCTTAAGCTGATCTTCGGCGACAAACGGCATTCAAATAACCGAAATAACCATCGTTTAATTTTTAGTTTAATAATTTATCAAAAATCTATTCTTTCGTCTCACTAGGATGATTATCAATCAGTAAGTCATAGGTTTACGATTTTTTTTACGATCACGATGTTCTTTGGCTCAGTTTTACTTTAATAATTTGCCTAAGCCTCATCAAACGGCTTACTGTAAGTTTGTAAATTGAACTGCTGATTCCTGGTAGTTCGATCTCGATTTGAGTCCTGGCGAATGGGCTGACTATATGGTTTAACAATCTAAAACCCATCTATAACTTTCTACTGTTAATTGCATAACCTGACGACACAGCAGTTTAGATCTTTCCATTAACCTCTTATTAAATAATGAAGAATAAATATACATCGTTCATTTATTTGAATACATACTGTCCTCCACCTGAACATGTACACCTAAAACCTAGAATTCTGAAATTTCAGTTTGTTTTTTATTTATGTAATACGCAGCCTAAATGGGACAGTGTTAGTGACTCTGACTGCCGTATCGAAAGACCCAAGTTCGAATCCCGGAGGAGGCACAGATGCTTGCAAATGCACAGTGTCTGTGAGCTCTAAATATTCAGCGAGCAAAAAGTTCTCTCGAGAAGTTAATGGTAAGGTAAGAAGGGTGGAAGTCTCTCGGATCCGTCCCGCAGGGTGCTCTCCTTAGAAACTGGGAGCGAAACTGAGCAAAGTCACACTATCACCAGTATAGTAGCCAAAGCTGTTGCCAACGACAGGCGCAATCTTGCTCTCTTGCCACGATGAATTTCATGACTTGCTCTGATATGAGACAAGAGAGATTAGCCACTACTCCGCATAACATTTATTGCACTTTACGTTGCATCAGAAGTTCTCCTTCTTGAACTTAAAATTGCAGAAGAAACAAGAAATATTTCTGCCCCTTCCAATTGAAACTTCCTACAAAAATAGGAGAAAAAAAAACATGCATCCCTATCAGTATGAAGAATAGAGGAATCCCGATCTTCGACACCACATCCTATCTTCATAGCAAAATTTTCAAAATAGGTTCAAGCTCCAACATCTTTACAGAAATATCCTAAAATATTTGCAGATGGTTAAAAAATGGATAATAAACTAGAATATTTCTCCGTTACTCTGCAGTCAGGGAATGAAATTGAAACACGGAACACTTATTTACCTCTTTCGAGACAATGCTACGACTGCCCCTAAGTGTCAGTACATTTCTTGCTACTGTTCAGTAAACAACCCGCGTTATGACTTTAAATTCTGAAGTATTTTTGTGTTTTTTCGCGAAATTTGTTTGTAAATTCATTAACAATGAGTTTTAGAAAAGTTAATAAGAAAAGTCAAGCAACGAATAAAATTGCTAGGATCGTCATGGAGGTGGGAAAGGTATTTTTAACAAGTTGTAAGATTCTGGCTACATTAATTTTACTTTGCAGGCTAGATCTTCTAAGCTGTGAAGCGCCAATTTGTATGGTATGGTAGAAGCGTAGTGGGACACCCAATGTTTACTATAAGTAATATATATATAGTCCCACCACACTTCGATCTAGTGAAAGCCCAAAAGATCACAGGGATCCCTGAACTGTCGCGGTTGGAAACATTTGTTTCACCTCAACCGACGGTCCTGAGACCTCCCGTGAACCCCGGGACTCCCAACTAAGACTCTGGATATTTATTAAAATTTCGAAAATATATACAAAAATGTACATAACATTTAACAGGTGGTGCCATCGCACTTACATGCTTTGGATACATATCGAGTTTCGACTTGTACAATTTGGTATTTGTGGTAATAATACATATATACAAGTATAATACAATTAATAAGTATTATACAATAAGTATAATACAATTGATACAATTAATACTATTTTGACTAGTTATCAATAGATGGTACAGTTTAGAGAATTTAAATTAATTAGTACAGTACTTAAATGAATAGTACAATTTAGTGTTTCATTAATTCAATATATAATGCAATGCTTTATTCAATTTAGTTTGGTACAGTAATTCAATATAAATATTCAACTATAACACTGTTTATGTATTCTATAGGTCAATAATAAATAGTTCATTGATTCTAATAATTCCTAATAGTTCATAAATGTAATAGTTTATAAAAGTTCAAAGCAATCCATTGGCATACAATCCACAAATAGTTCATTACTATATAGTTCATGTATAATTTTATTATATGATTTCGTTTCTTTTATTTGAGATGTTGTCATTTTACATTTTATGTCGAATTCTTTAAGTTAGTTAAGTGCATGTATCAAATTTTGTTTCATGTAAATGTTTTCACTTGATAGCGTAAAGTACAATACTTAATAAATTGGCATAATAGATTTATATGATAAGTTATAATTTAGTTTTAGTTCATGTAATAGATTTCATCAGTTTATTTTGTAGCATAAATATATTTATATCAGTATTGTAGTAATCTTCCTAATATTTTTCTGTTGTCTTTTCTTGTGAAGCACTTGTCCTTATTGGATATATATGCATTTAAATAGCATTGTCGACATTTTAATTAGATTGTTTTGGTGAATTAAGGTGAAGAAGTGATCTTAACTTGTTGGTTGTAAGGATGATTTTAATCTGTGATGTCATATTCGGTTCTTCTAATTATTTTGGTCACTTCCTTTTGATATATTGTACAGTTTGGTGTGTAAGCAGGGTAATACGTATTAAGGTCCGCATTGGCGTTATTATGGAGTTTGCAGTTTATACATGATGGATTTTCTACTTGGCATTCTCTGTTATTGTGATTGCCGCCACGGAATGCACAATAATTTCTGTGTTTGCAATTTCTAGCTGAGTGGGTAAAGTTTTGACATATAAAACAGCGATGTAAACCAAAAAATTCTGCGATTTTGTGATTTGTCCAGCCGTAGTTGATAATATTTTGCTTCATTAGTATTTTGAAGGGTAGAGGAGAGCATTCAATTACCCATTTTATAACATTGCTTCTTTTGTCATTTATTTTAAAAGAGGGTTTGAACTCTTCTCTTCCAAATTAGTTGCTTGTTTAATTACTTCACTGACATCTTCTGGACCAGTATTGTTAGGCAAATTGTTTATTGTGCATTTAGGTTTTCGTTTGGATAGTATTTTGATAGAAACTATATTACTGATTTTTTCACTGTTTTCCAAAATGGAGTTAATCTTGAGTATTTCTTCTTTGGTATTGCATAAAACCGCGATACCACGGTTTCGGATATGGGAAATTTTTGAATTTTTACACCAATTGGGGAAACTGGGTTGAATTTTTCTAAATTATCTTCTAATTTACGATTCGTCATTCAAGCCTTTGGGCTGTCTTTTGGTTGGAGTTTTATTTCTTTTGACTACATCTGCATATGATCTGAATCCTTCATTTTGTGTTTGATCATGAGATATAGGAGACATATATGCGTTACTGGTATTTTGACGATAAATATCAGTTTTTTTATTTGGTGGTATATTCTGCATATCGTTGTAACTTATGGGTGGAAAATTGTTTGCATCCTGAATATAATTTTGTTTCAGAGAAGTTCTTTGACTTGATGTTGAAATTCTTTGATTGTGTGAATATATGTTATTTAAACTGTTTTCATTTCCATAGTTGGAACTGATTGGTGATAGAGCTGCGTCGTCATAGAATTTTTTTGTTTGACAGCTAATAGGAGAAGTTGTTGAATCCATATACCTCTTAGAATTGATATGATGACTAATGAAGGCTATAATGGCTGTGACTAATTGATATAATGACTATGTGAAACGCCTATTCACTAAATTCAAAGTATATCAACGGCAAGATGTGAGAAGGGTGAAAAGACCCTTTTATTCAACTCAAGAAGCAATTTACATACGGCACTTCTCGTGCTTACAAACTTAGCCAATACTTTTGGCTGCAACTCATAATAGAAATGTAAAATTAAAACTAAGTTAAATGCTTAGCCGATGCTGCACAGAGGTAATTAATGGGTATTGGCTCTTAGCTATCACCGACTACACAAACCAGCAATTTATATGCACGCCGTAAAATAGCAAGCTTAAATCAGCGAAACAATGTGGCCGAATAACAGAACACGCTGTACCTGAAGTAACTCAGACACCAGCTTAAATAGTATCTTTCTACAATACTTCATATAACATGGGAAACTGGCATTCCGGCAGAAAATGGAAATGAGGAAAGGTAGAAAAGACAAGCACTTAACAAAAACTGGTTAGTTTAAAACTAAATAATTCTTAACAAAGTATAAAGATGGCATCCAGGACATGGCTATTGCGTAAGGAATGTCAAGTATGGTGAAAAAATAAATTGGCTAACTTTGCGAAGTCGGTGAAATGGATTACCAGACAAAGTTCAGATATATTAGAGCATATTGAAAAATATCTTTTGATCTGGACAGAAAAAAAAAAAAAACATTTATGTACAGTATTATTGAAGTGCATTATTTATGTATAGTACATTGAATTTCAGTATTAAACAGTGTTATAATAACAGCATTAGGACTTTTTATGAGAATGAATTAATTATTTTCCCTTTATTTCTTGCTGGAAAAGTTCATTTGGTATGCGTTCAGTTCGGTATACGTCAAACGATATGGAGCTGATTAATGATGTATACACCGAAGGAACACTGTAACTACAATAAACGAGTAATCTGGTGAGCTTCCTCAAAGCATCCCTCTAAAACAGGGGTTCTTAACCTTATTCCCCATCTGGGCATATCTGACAAACAGAAAATTGCTGGCGGGCGCAATTAAAAAAAAAGTATAACGGTTCTTAATATTTCTTTATTTTATTGCAATCATAAACAATATCCTACGCCGAGGATGTCAAACTCGCGGCCCGCGGACCGCATGCGGCCCACAACAAATATTTTTGCGGCCCGGCCAATATATCGGCAAATAATAATATATAATAATAAAATAACATATCGACGAAGAAAAAAATGAAATGTTTACTGCTAAGTAATTAACGATAATTTATTCAGTGTTGTTAGATTACTCACAGTGAGCTGACACACACACTACTTAAATTACAAATGCGTGTGAGTAGCTTGCGTTCAGCTACCTTCGGCTTTTGGGGGACACGTGCACTCAGAACTTGTACGCATCCTCCGATAGTCGAATGTGGCCGAACTCATGGTCTCAGTTTTCCAATCATAGTTTTGTACGATACTGTACGATGCATGTACTTTGCTTTATTATTAATTATTACTTAATTCATATTGTTACGGATTTCATAGTTATTTATTTAGTTAGTTTTTTTATTTAGAATTGTAATTAGATTTGCTTCATGTTGCCTTAGCAACGCAGACGATTTTTGAAAAGACAGCTGCGTTGGAAGGTTAAAAATAGAACAGCGCGTGCATTTAATACCTAATAAATAAATATCTCGTAATTGCTGTTGCCATCCACAAAAATCCAGATATTTATAGATGTTTCCAGTATATTCGAGAAATTAATTATAAAGCTTATAAAAGCCGAGAACAAACAACTCATCTCAGTAGTAGCTGTAGTTCTAGCGAACTGTTTGTTTACTTAATGCTGTGATTGATTTGTAGCGATTTCGCTGTGAGATAGAATTAGTTTCTCTGTTTTGAATTGATTTTTGCTAAACGTTTGACATTTTGTGATATTGTTAGAATATTTTTGAAGAAATATTTCAGCATTTTGATTTATCTCTTGTGGAAAGAATAAATTTTTGTTAACTTTTTAACGTTAACCGTGTTTATTCCAGCCCTTTGTATTCAGTATGTCTATATCAAAACCAAGTGGTAGTAAAATTAAACGAAAAATCGCTGACGAACATAGAATATTCCAAGTAAAATGGGAATTAGAATATTTTTGCTGTGAAATAAAAGATAAAATAATCTGCTTGATATGTAATAATACTATTAATGTACCAAAGTTATATAATATTAAACGTCATTACGAACAACACAAATCGAAATATAACAATTACGAAGGATTAATGAGAGAAGAAAAGTTGAAAGAGCTCAAGTTAGGAGTGAAAAAGCAACAGTCCATGTTTAGTAAAGTATTGCAAGAAAGTGAAGCGGCGGTACATGCAAGCTACGTCTTGTCCGAGTTGATAGCTAAACATTCGAAGCCTTTTACTGACGGTGATTTCATCAAGGAATGCCTAATGAAAGCTGGAGAAATTGTTTGTCCTGGAAATGTGAAGGCTTTTCAATCAATTTCATTGTCTCGAAATACAGTTGCGGAAAGAGTTACTGATTTAGCCGCGAATTTAAGTGATCAGATCAAAGCAAAATCATCTAGTTTCGAAAGTTTCTCCATTGCCTGTGACGAGAGCACGGACATTAGTGGCAAAGCTCAATTAGCAGTGTTTCTTCGTTCTTGTGACAAGAATTTTAACATTTTTGAGGAATTACTGGAACTAATACCGATGCCTGGTACTACCACAGGAGAAGATATATTTACTTGTGTTTTTGGACTTCTGCAGAAATACAATCTACCTTTGGCAAAATTAAATTCTGTAGCTACAGATGGCGCTCCATCAATGACCGGGAAAAACAAGGGCTTCGTAGCATTACTAAGAAAAAAACTTAGTGAAATTCACGGTTCAAACATTCATCATATGCATTGTATTATACATCAAGAAGTTCTATGCACGAAAGTAATAAATATGGAGAATGTTTTGTCATATATAAAAAAAGTTATAAATTTTATAAGATCTCGAGGTTTAAATCAGCGTCAATTCACTGCTTTCTTAAGTGAGTTAGATAGTGAATATTCGGGTTTGTCCTACTATACCGAGGTACGTTGGTTATCTTGCTCCAAGATTCTCAAACAATTCTGGGATTTGAAAGAAGAAATATGTCAGTTTTTAAAAACGAAAAATCAAGACGTAAGTTTGTTTTACGATCCAATATGGATACAAGATTTATCTTTCTTGGTTGATATAACCAAACACTTAACCGATTTAAATTTATCGTTACAAGGAAAAGATCATATCATTACGAACATGTTTGACATAATTAAAGCATTCAAATGTCAACTAGTTCTTTGGGAAAAACAACTTAAAAATGAAGATTTGACGCACTTCCCGACGTGCAGCATGAACAAATCAAGTTTAGATGATTCTTGTTCGTATCAAAAATACGCAGAAAAAATTGCAAATTTAACAACTGAATTTGAAACGAGGTTTAATGATTTTAGTTCCCTCGAAGGCAAATTTTTTTGTTTTCTTCGATTTTCTCAATAAGTATTGACTCAGTACCCAGCCATATGCAAATGGAGGTGATCAAGATTCAATGCAACTCAAATTTGAAAGCAAAATTCATTGAAGTGGGCGTGCCTGAATTTTACATGAAACCACACTTTATGCGATAGTCTTCCTTGAAATCATCACAACAGATTTCACAGAACCATGAATCGTTCGAATTGATAGGCCTGTTTACTGAAGGCAATGAATGTTTAGTCTTTTCTGTCTTCTCCGGTCCAGAAGTTGGGAGTCGTCTTTTCGCAATGGTGCCTCTTCTCCTTTTTTTTTTTTTTTCAGCCTCTTCCAGAATCTACTTGTATGGGCTACCTGTTATTGGTATTGTTTTTTGGGATTTGTTTGAATCTTTTCCAACAAGATGGAATCAGAGAGATTTCATGCAAAGAAATTTTTGACAACAATGTTGATGCACCAGCTGGAAGTAGTTCTGATTCTGTTTCACTGGTCGTTGCAACTGATTTTCTCCTTGGAGCTTGCATGCTATATAACAGTCCCCTAGTAGAAGCAGTTAAACTTTCATCAGAAACTTCTACAACAGGATTATCATTTGTTTCAAACTGCACTGTTGCAACAAAATGAGAATCTAGAAATACATCTCTTTTCACCGTCCAAACTCCTACTTTGGCAAAACCATTCATTGCCGTCCCTATTGTTGCTGCTTGCTCATGTGCTTTCCCAAAAAATTTTGCTGTATGGAACTGGCTGATAACTTTTAATTTCCTTGCTCTTCGTCTCTTCGTAGAAACTTCTCCATTTTATTGATGTAGTAACTGCTTAAGAACTTGAAGAACGAAACGTCAAGGGCTCAAGTTTTATAACAAAGGAAATGGCATCATTATTTAATTATAGATTTAATTACTCCTGATAGCATTTTACTAAATCAGATACAATGAAATTTTATTCTTCAACTTGAAAAAGTTACAAAATATTAGCCTCGATATAGTTTTCATAGTTGGGCCACCAGCTCATTCATAGCAACGAAGGCTGGCTCATTGACAGTCGGTATGTAATACGTCCTTGATTTCGGTTATAACAAAGTAAACGACCATTGTTAATATGGGCAAATAACACTGATTTACACAGTTTTAAATGTTATCAGTAACAACTAAAACACTCTTAACGTCTCACTGATTTTCTTTACATAGCTAAATTAGAAGAAAAGTTCAAAAATCGTACTTTCTTGTAAAGCAGCCTTGTTTGAGCGTGGATCAACTCCCAGTCAAGATGGCTGTTTTCAAGCTTCATATAGTATACTAAACAGTCAACAGGTAACGCCTACTGTCAATATCTAGAAAATTATGAAGGCGGCTCAATGAAGGAGCCGGCCCATCGATAGCAACTTTACACTGTAATTATATAAATAGATATACAATGATGTTCTTATATATTATTATTATTTATAACCTAGGTACAGGCAGGAGCTAAGTATTTTTTAGTATCATAGATGATTAAGGTTTTGCTGTATCAGACTAATTTTTAAGCTATCGCTCCTTGGAATTTTGAAAGAGAACACCTCGAGGGACGGCCCAAGGATCTCCTACCCCTCTTCCCTATCAGCAACCTACGGAAAGGTCTTTCGGCTCCCCGTGTATTTTGAGTATCCCCTTGCAGCATAGCCACTATATACTTAATAATATACATGCCTTCTCCGGTATTCAAATGCTGGCTTTTCTGTATGTTAGTCAACATCACTGTCCCATCTCGGCAACATTATTTATTATACAGTAGGTCCCACCAGTTGTCACTATCACAACTGAATACTGGCAGTTCGAATCCAGGAAAACGGCCTGGTTGCAGGGTTTTTTTTCGTGGTTTCCCCTTGTGTGATGTGAATATGAGTCAGTTTCGCTTAGTTCTCTCCGAAGGCATCCCTCTCCTTAGTCAGAGAGTGACCATGTCATTTTTCATGTTCAACCTTTTTATATAATGATATATATGTGTATCACTTATTATATATTAATACAATTTATTATTTTAATGCATATTATTATATTTGAGGGATTTGTTTCTAACATCATATATTACATTCCCGATACAGAATTCTCTTGGTTTGATACGTTTATTTTACTAAAAGTATACCACTTAAAAGGAATATATATGTACGCATGTTACCACTGAAACAGTTACCAAACACTAGTCTCCTTCGTTTTCTTGAGCAGAATAATCTAATTTAAACAACGGAATCTTGCATCAGATGTACAATCTCCTTACAAACCCTCTTCATCAGAAACTGCTTAGTGTCAGTGAGAGCATCCGAAATGGTTTTTTAATTCCCGGCTCGCTTGCTTTATAAATCAGGCTTCCTTTGGAGGATTTTACTGTGCCGGGCGATCATTAACATGACGTCACGTGGAGGTTAAAGCGTCATTTGGGGTTTTTTATCGGGGCGCCAACACCTCAATTCCTTTTGATGCACGCCCGCCCCTTGAATAATGCATGGGCCGTGGATCATCGTAAAAAGGGGACGATAACAACGGAGCATGCGTAACTATTTAATGACGAGACCTACAGCCGCGGTTAAAGAGATTACATTAGACGTAGGGAAAAGAGGCTAAAGAAAAAACGTGCTCGTATAAGATCAAAGGATTGCATATCATTAGAAGAGAAGAAGACTGGCTTAGGTCTTTAAGACGTGTGTAATCTGCAGTTTATGAAGAAATCAAATTTGGTGCAGTAAACCTAGTAAAATTGGATCTATGGTGAATTTCCGTATTGATGTTACAAAGGTCTTTAGTCGAATCTTTCTAAAATTTCTGAACCGTTATTATGCATTTAGCGTCCATGCAACTTGTGCCATTATGCGATGCGCAGAGTTTTAATTTATCTCCTACGTTACCTTGCAAATAGCCACACCTAGCGATGTTTCCGTTTAGCAGACCTTAGACTTCATGTGTATATTTCCAATTGACTCAGCCTGTAATTTGCTTTAAAAATTTGGATATTTAAATGTAATGTCGCGTAAAAAAAAATGGTCCACATGGATTCGAAAACGGAAAAATAGATATTTCCGTCTAAATATGATGCCCGAAATTTTTTCCGATTACAATACTTCCTTTATTTCGTATAAAGAAGTAAAAATACATTACATATTTTCTTCCTAATAATGCACTTTATCTTACTAAACAGATTTTTTTTAATCTTGGTTCTTCCTTGAGTAAAAGACGAAAGACTTTCGTATTTACTAATTATTGTTAATTCCTCGAAAATTAGTTTGTTCCCCTTGAAAAGTCAAATATTTTCCGGTCAATGGCGATAATTAATTAGTTTGTTGATCGCACTTTCACTTTTAATTACCCCATTTTAATAATTCAGTTTTAAATATGCTAATGAGTAAATTCATTTCAGTAGAATTCTAGCTTAGCTACTTTATTTTCAAAGGAGATAATATATTCAATAATCTACTAAAAATAAACTATTATTTTATTACTTTGCAGCTTCAGCGCAAATTATTAAGAATAATTACCTTAGTTACTTATGGTTTCAATTATTAATATTAATAGGGAATTGCCTTGTCTTGATTCTAATTTAAATTTATTTTAAATTTTGGATGCTTTATGTTTAATTGACTTCGATCTTGCAACTATAGCGTAGGCTAGATTAAATTTTGGTTTTTAGCATATTACTTTGTTTCCTTTATTTTAATTTTTAGCCTATTATTTTGTTTCTTTTTGTATATATATATATTATTAAAAGGTAGATTAAAAGTTACAGCGCTAGTAGTTTTTTTTTCTTTTCTACTGTGCATGAGATAATTTAATTATGCATTACAGCAAACTGGATTTTTGATTGTAATGTGCTTGTATATATATCATTTGTAGTAGTGGACTTAAACTAGCAAATGTGAAATGGTTTCGACATTCATAACATTACTGTTAAAGAGAAATATTTGCATCATACGTAATCTGCAGTAAGCATTTTAAAGATAATACTGTTAAATAACTCCACAGAGTAAAGATTAACCAGTCAATAAAAATTTAATAATCATTCTAAAGGAAAAATTGGAAAAAATATGTATTAGAAACCTATTACAACATCCAATAAAAGTAAAATTAAGTGTTTAAATTAGGTGCAAGGAAAATGAAGAGCTCCTTGGGATTAGTTTAATTGAAAACGGCCAAAACATATGCTCAAATTTGGAAGTGAATATTTTAAGATCAAAGGTCAGCTGGATGTACTTTTCCCCCTTTCTTTCTTTCTTTTAACGTTATTCAGAAGTTAATCTACTATTCTTTTTAACTTCTAATATTTTTCTGTGCATACCATTTTACTTTTCAGAAAGACGCATAGAAACTAAAACGCAAAAGCTTTTAAAATTGAAATTCTTTCGACACTCAGTTTAATTTTATCCAAAAAGGAAAACTTTGCAAGTTGAAAATAGCAGAAATTACTTTTATTTAAGAAGAAAAGCAAAACGTTTGTAGGATTTTCTATATTTTTTAATTAAACACTTCGAAGAAAAAATCTGCCAGTTGTTTATTGTTTGCAGTTCGAGGATTTCTTATCCTTGCAAAAGTATAGAACTTTAGGGAAATAACTGTTTCAAACATAGTGCGGAAATGATCCAGTAAAATACCAAATACCCAGTAACGTCATAAACAATCAAATCTTTTACTTATTGGCCCTTTTGAAGAGCTTATTTTTAAATATAAGATTTTATGGTCTATTTCTTTAATTTCCAAGGACGAGTTAATTCTTAAATTTGCAGGATTTAAGATAACATAAAATGAGGATTAAAATTCAACAGTAATTTGACTTTGGAGATTTACATACGCAAACGCCTAATAAGCGTTGGTTCAGTTCTAAACTGTTTGCCTGAGTAACTCGTATAGCAAAAGGCTAACATTGGATAAATTTTGAGCAGGATCAGAGATAAAAATTATGTCTAAATATTAAATTTTGTAAAATTTGGTGCGAAATTTACAGAGAAATTAAAAAATTTAACTTAACGCATTTTTTTTTTCCAGTTTGAGCCAAGAATAATTCACTTCGTGAACTTCTTAACGTGTGGCAACCTATTTTCCTTTCCTTTCCATTGTGTGGGAACGGAAAAAAAGTCACGTCGTTCCCATCTTTTTGCATGCCTCGGATTTCTTTCAATTAGTTGGTTAAAATTTTTAGTTTACCAATTTCTTATTGCTATCGGATAAAAGACTTTAGTTTCCCATTTGTCGTATTGTAAGTACACGGCGCAGGAGGGAAAGGGGGGACAGTTCTATATCTCCCGTTCTACTGGCTGATTGACGAAATTCAAATAGCATTTGGTACAATCGTGGTATTTCATCTATGGCAAATATGTTCCACATATATAACTATTTGTAATCTATAAACTTTACACATATATATCCTTTGGGATTTTACATAAGGAAAATATGTTCAACTTGCATAATTACTTACTTTAAAATTACAAGAAGAAGATCTGTAACATTTAGAGGCATAATCCCTGCAAAGTTTTAAAGAATGCACATAGCTATTGTTACTCAAATAAGCCATCTCACCACAGCTCCCATGAATTTTTTAATAACATTACAGAATTTGTTTTTACAGTGCAGGGAAGATCGATTAGATTCAGACTAATACAAAGGGCTCTGAGACTGTGTTTATACAAAAGATATATAAATACTTTTGTAGTTAATAAATCTAAATTTCTATATGGTATAAGGTATTTCTCCCGCCTTCTTGGCATGCCTTCGTGGTGTAGTGGTCAGCACGCTCGACGCGTATTCGAGAGGTCCGTGGTTCGAATCCCGGCGAGGGCATTGCACATTTTTCTCTTCTCTCTTCCTTTAAAAAAATACCTAATGTCTCTACAGTGGCACCCGAAATAAAATGGTGGTAGATGATGATTCTCAACCATCAGGATTTGGCAACTGGATCTCCTAATCCCCAATCGCCCTTTAAAAGTGGGGGTATATAAGGCATTTCTCCCGCCTTCTTGGCATGCCTTCGTGGTGTGGTGGTCAGCACGCTAGGGACGTATTCGAGAAGTCCCGGGGAGGGAAATGCTCATTCTTTCCATCTCCTACTACAAAATATTCTAATCCCTCTACAGTGGCGCCCGAACTAAAAAGATGGTGCATGATGATTTTCCACCACCAGGATTTGGCGATTGGGTCCCCTAATTTCCAGTCGCCCTTTAAAAGGGGGAGTATATAAGGTATTTCTCCTGCCTTCTCGGCATGCCTTCGTGGTGTAGTGATCTGCACGCTGGACGCATATTCGAGAGGTCCGTGGTTCGAGTCCCGGCGAGGGCACTGCACATTTTTTCGCTCTTGCTTTTAAAAAATGCCTAATGTCTCTACAATGGAACTTGTTCGAGGACGATTAATATGATTTCTATAGTAACCAGTAGGATATAATTTCTTTAGTAAGCACATAACAACCCCCATGCTGGTAAGAATTATGTTCCTTATGCGATGTACCAGTGACATAGTTTAAATATATTCAAATTTATAATGTATTCCATTGATATTATGAATATTTGCAGCATTATTGTAGTTTTAATAAAAGGTGTTTTTAATTTCATATGGAATGTGATTTATTCAACATCATTAGTTTTAAACTTTATGTTTTTGAATTTTTTAATGTTTTCTAGTTTTTTTTTAAATTTTCAAGAGTAAATTCTTTATTGAAGAGTTTATGTGCAAACTAAAATTTTCAGATTTTTATCTCGCATTTTTTATCTGACTTCAGACTGCCATATTCAAATATTATGCTACTCAGCAAAGTGCGCGGCTAGTCTCTAGCTTGCGAATTGCGGGAGGTAAGTTTGAATCTCGGAGATGGAATTGATATTTATAAGACTACGTTGATTTATTCATATGAGGGTACTTAAAATCTGTCGAACCGGAAGTCTTTGGAGAAAGTAGTGGTAAAAAGACAGACGAGAGACTGTCGTTCTGTTCCTCAGGAGGAAAATTAATAAGCTGTTCTTTCAGTAGTGTACTAGAAAAAAAGTGAGTTGAAATTGGACTTACCAATCACTTCGCAATATGTGGTGTACGTTTGGATAAGAGAATAAGGCATTATTATTAATATTGTTGTTACATACGTCTAAAAATATTACATCGAAATTCCGTAATAATATCTAAATATCTGTAAGTGCTATAATATATACCAAAAATTCTTTTACCCCTATCGGTTTCCCAGATCTTCATTTTCCGGATATCAAAAGCCTGCTTCATCTTAATCTTTTTACTTCCGTATAAAACGACGTTTGTTTCCCTTAATGATAACGTGTCTTTTATGTTTAACCCTATCTGTCGTTCCGCACAAACTTTGCTTTCAAGATGCTTCTTGATTGATAAAAACGAACGAAAGACGAATTGAGAGAGAAATCTTTACTGAGACCAGTCGCGCAAACGTAACAAACATGCTGCAGCAGAAGGAGCAGCAGTTTTCTCGGCATGCAGGTGAAGTCGCGGAATTTTGAATTCGAGATAAGAATCATCTGTTGGTTTCGGAAAGAAGAAGCACTGTTATAAGCATTTGAAGACAACATTTGTCTCGCCGTTAAATAGAAAACTGTGTGGGCATTCTCTGTTGTGAGCGACAAGACAAGTTTTTTATTCCTCCAAGGAAAGAACGTTGAATATTTTGAATTTCGTCTGCTAAAGATATGGTTAATGAATGCTTGGTTAAATTTAGAATTGCATTCAGAAAGTTAATGAAGCTTCTTTCAGTATCTGTCAAAATGATGACTTGTAAGATATGTGCATCTCGACATCTTATAAATAATGGTAGTATTTAGGCTTTGTCCAGGTGGCTTGCCAAAGACTGAAAATGTAACACCACCAAAACCTCGGCAGACTTGGGTTGTGTGGCACTTCGGATAATTCAAAACTCTGTTAAACAGCAAGTACAATCATAAAAATTAAGAGTACAAAAAATTTCGCCATTTAGCATGGTACAATAACACTTTGGAACCTTATTTATACGACCTTACTTATCACAAAACCCCTATTTTTTAATCATGATAATATTTCTGATTATAATCTTAGTCAATAATCTTACTTGTTTGGATCAAATCTTAAAGTTAAATATTTTACCTTCTTTAGGCAACCCCAATTTCTTGTAGCTTTTCGCACATATGTATTTGCGAAGGGAATAAATATTCCATCATAATTTCTTTTGGCCCAAAAGAGCAATTAGTCTTGAAATGCGATTTTGGGTAAAATCATTATAAATGCGTCGTTTCACTTTTCATTCGAGTCTGTTGCCATTCGAAAAAATGTAAAATGGTTATCTTTTCAATTGAATCTGTCTGTTATGGATTAACTAAGTAAGCTGTCTGAAAGCAATAGATGCAGTTCTTAAGAATATTCGTGTCTCACTTTTGAAAAGGATTGATTTAAATAATAAAAATGCATTTAATTCATGATCTATTTTATTAAAAATTTTGAATATTTTCGTAGAATGATGTTATATAATTTTTATTATTTATTTTACGTTTTGTAAAACTTTAATAAAGTTTCGATTAACAAACTTAACGATTTGAAAGCGAGTCGTGGCAACACTATATGGAATGAAACGTCTTATCTCCAGCGAACGAGATTGTCTACCAAAAATTCTAAAGGTAGGTCACAAAGTATTAAAAAACTACAAAATGTTAATAAAAAAGGGAAAAAAATCTGAAAGTTTTTTCCTTTAATTTCTCAGATTTATTTCCTTTCACGCAATACATAATCGCAGTATTTCTGGGTAGTCTCCCTTTCTTCTTAATAGCAGCAATCCAGTGTCTTAGAAAGCTTGATTTTTTTTTTTGTAGGACACTATTTCTATTCAATCCTAAGAAGGCTTGGTTGAGACATTTTTTTCAATGAGATAAAACCCTGTACACGTAAAGGCCCTTTCAGTTTAATCTCATGGAGAACATGATGCTTGATGGATTCAAGTTACGATTTTACAGTGGATAAATTAAAATTTCTAACGCATATGTGATAAGCAGATCTGTCACAGCCTTCCCACGCATAGGTGTCCAGCAGCATTTAAAGCGAATTGCTTGCTGAGCAATTCAGGTCTTTTTTTCCCCCTCATTTTCTGCATAATTTCAGCAACTACTGGCAGTAATAAACTGCAATTACACTTTTTCCTCATGAAATTCTTTCGTGGTGGTATATTAGACAGAAGACATTATTTACTTCATCTAAAGGATTGTACCTGTCAAAACTTAGTGGACTTCCGACAGCGATTTCAACCCTGATGGATCAAATCTGTAACGCATATTTCCTCAGTATCGATTATTGAGACAGACTTCTACTTTCATTATCAAATCTTCGTTTCAATAATGTTGCATAAAACCTGATCGACAAATTAGCGAGAAAATTTCTTCTTGAAAAGCTTCTATCAAAATATATATACTAAGGCTGGTGAAACAGATGTAGCTTGCGACTTCTGTGACTTTTCTTTCTCATGTTGCAAAACTGCCCAAAACTGTCTTCTTCCTTTCTAACCGGTCACAAGTGTTACGCTTTCTTCTTCTATTAGTGTTTCTTAACCGGGTAAAGTCACAATATCAGATGTCTACACGCTTCAGTTAAAACACTCATCACATCAAAATGCCGCATTCTAAAAAATTCCACTGGGCATTTCATTTTGGCTAAAATTTCAGCTGCAAATAATAAAAATGCATAAAACCCCCCCCCCCCGTCAAAAGTTAAGAGAGATGGGATTTTTTAGAAAGATTTATCAAAACTGATTGAAAGATTTGTGGAAGTGCAATCAGATCCGGAATCCACATAGGCTGACATTAAACTTACGCAAAAATATATGTCATAAATTATGAATAGTACATAAGAGGAAGCAAAGTGAAAGGCAGGAAAAAAATTTATATCCATTAAGGTACAAACGACAGAAGTCTTCGTTCTTCAACTCATACGTAACATTCGGAAACGACCAGCTATTTAATTGAGTTAAATATACCTCTTCATGTGTATTCCACTATTCAGTTTTCCCATATGCCTTGAAGCTGTGCGGATTTTTGAATAATATGAGTAACATCGACATCTGACCAACATGGATATGCGAAAATTTTATATGAAATTTTTTATAATATATCAGAAAATATCCATGATTAGTAAAAATTTGGTTCAGATTCTATTTGGAAAACATTTTCTGTAAGAAATTCGGGCATAAATATGAATAGGAAATTTTCTTATTTATGCCCATTCGAATTGATGTCTCGGAATCGATTCCGCCATTCACTTAACTCTTAGCTCATGAAACTTTTTTTATTATTCTGATCGAAGATTTTGTGAAGAAATCTACTTTGAGGATGCAAATATTATTCTGACTGCATCATTCCCTTGGCAGTGCTGCTAAACTATATACACTGCGCAAAAAAAGGGGGGGACGGCTCTATATCTGCCGTTTACTGGGCCGATTGACGAAATTCAAATTGCGTTTTTCACGTCTCGAAAGCGCGACTTAGGATATATATTAGATTTATATATAATATTGTTCTAACACACGTATATTGACACAAAATCGGACCTTTTTTTCTGAAAAGAAATGCCATTTTTTCCCACATTTCGATTCTGCGACTTAAATTATGCCTAAATAATAAATTTTGCAAAATTTGGTGAGAAATTTACGGATCTTGGCGCATCTTTTCAGTTTCCGCCAAGAATAATTTACTTCGCGAACTTCTTTATTTACAGTAACCTATTTTTCTTTCCTTTTTTTCATTGTAGATGAGCGGGAAAAGTCGTCTTTCATACTTTCAAATAATTTTAACAAAGTCCGTAAACCATATTTGGTGTTATTATCTCATATAACGAATATGCTAAATTTCAAAACGCGCCAATATGTTCCTGTATATCTTAGAAAACTTTAAATAAAAAAACTCTAATTTTTTTTTTTAGATGTGCCCAGAAATACGTGTATTTTAAGATGGTGTTAAAAATTTGTAAAAGATTGTAAAAGATTTTTTTCAGAAAATTTATAAAAATTATTTAAAAATACAAATTTTAAAAAATAAATCATAGAAAATGTACGAATTATATTTGGATTAAGCCTAAATTTCGAATATTGGAAGAAGGAATAAAGTAAATTTAATAAAAAGAGATATTAACAAATGTATACCAAATTCAATTAACATTGAGGAGCTGAAATTTTGAGAGCTAGTTTTTTAAAAACTATCTTGCGATTTTTACAAAACTTGTCAGTTTGGCATAATTTGAGTCGTAGAATCGAAATATGAAAAAAACGTGGCATGTCATTTCAGAAAAGTCAGATTTTGTGTCAAAATGCCTATATTAGAACAATGCTATATATAAATCTAATACCTGTCGTAAGTCGCGTTTTCGAGACATGAAAAACGCAAGTTGAATTTCATCAATCGGGCCAGTAGAATGAGAGATACAGAACTGTCCCCCCTTTTTTTTTCTCAATGTTATTTTTGAAACGCTCTAGGTACATTGGTATTACTATGCGTTATGAGATCTTTCTGCAACAAAACTGTGAATATGTAGCACAATTTTTACCTTACATTGGAAAAAAACTGGACGCAGATGACAAATGGGAAATTTTCCCGAATCTCAAATCTTTTGGGTCCCTCAAATAAAAGGTGCAATAAACGCGCAAGAAAAAAAAAAAAAAAAAAAAAAAAAACAGGGGAAAAATTAAAAAAAAAAAACATAAATAACACTGAGAATTAAAAAAAAAAGTTGAAATATGCATTTAATGAAAAAAAAACTGAACAGCCCAGCTTTTAAAAATATATTAACATTTTTTTAAAAGACACAAATGAAATTAGTAAATGAAGTATATAATTAAACTCCTAAGTGTTGCCATCTATTTTTTAAATACAGTTTCATGAACATATTTAAATATAATAGTTCAGATTTTTAATTAACATTTCAAACTTCAACAGCCATTTTATTTCAGTTGATAAATAGCTAGAAGCATACAGCCTTTATATGCCGTGATATGCTTAAAATATTCAGGGCCTATTAATATAATGTACTAATATCCAGCATTACTGAGATAAGTTGGAATTATTATCAAAAAAGAGCAGTGCATCGATTACTGGAAAATTTCGCTGGTTGCAAAAATGAAGCAGTTTTATTCAGAGCTGTCGTGAAATGGTATTGATGATTGTTCGTTTCCAACGAACATTTCTATTAGTAATCAAGAGAACTAATCTTTTGCAAACTTTTGGTTAAAACGTTTAAACGATTTCTAGATTAAGATTAAAAGATTTGAATAATGAAGGGGGAAATAGAAACCTAAGATTCAAGTTTTAGAATTTCAGATTTTTTTAAGGTTAGGGGGTTTAAGGATTCGAATGTCTTATTTTAAAGAAAAAAACAAAACAAAAGTGATAATTCAGCTTGCTTCCAATGAATGAATTCAACTATTTAAGGCTAAATTTGGTTTCAGTATGCCAGTTTTGTAGCAACAACTAAACTATTATTATTATTTTTTTTAAACCGAAGCTTTGAAAAATTAGTGACTTCCAGGAACCACTAGGCCTTTTTTGGAGCAAGAAGCGTGAAAAATCAACTGTGCTACGACTGGAATTCGAACCATAGATCTTTCAACTGCTAGGTGATTGTGCTAATTAAGAGAGCACACGTAAAAGGTTCCGATAATTCCTTACATCTCTATTCTATTTTCATGTTTAAGAAGCAACTAAGGAGAAGCTTGAGACCTAGTTAACAAAATCCATATTATGGAAAGTTATCACCTATCTTATTTTAAGATCCAGCTCATCTATAGAGAGCATCAGATTTTCTAGATCGAGGCAACATCAAAAATCGATTGCGACCTCTTCGGGATTCCAACCATGGACTCTCAATTGATAGCTAGACGTAGTATCCGTTTATTTTCTGAATCGCTTTACAAGTTTATTTTAAAATAATTTTCCTTTCTGGAATAGCGATTCATCCTCAGCTCGCGCTATCTTGTGTCATTCATTTTATTCTATTTAGAAGAGTACTATTAATTAAAAATAAAAAAAAGACATTTAATCTGTCATTTTAAATTAGTTCTTTAAACTTGAAATGGATAAGTTTCTTACGTTATAGTTCTTTAAAGATCACTCCGCGTAATTTGGGGGAGGGGGGGAGAAGAACCAGAACAAAATTCTACTGTCTGAAAAAAACTGTGTATCACATAATAGTTTCAAACTACATGAATAAAATATCTGTGTTTCGTTTCCCATAAAAATTTTGCTTCTTTCCGTTCAAAACAAGTTGTTGTTGTTGTTGTTGTTGGTGGTTTTTTTTTTTTATTTTTTTTTTTATTTTTTTTTATGACACAAACGCGGACTTGCGACTGTTGAATTTCCTCGAAATTTAACATACTGCTTTTACTATTATGAAGTTCCGCTCTCCCTATTGTAATACATTCGATCGAAAAATAATCTTCCAGTTGAATATTTTTTAGAATGTTTAATGAATAATAGTAATTAATTTAATTTATATTTTAACTATTAATATTATATATGTAAGTAAAATAAAGAATATGTAAGAGACCGAAATTTAAATTAGCAGCTTAAATTCATTTCCCTTATCAGATCTAAAAATAATAATAATCTCTATTTGCACTGCATCTTTTCGAGACTAATCCACGTCACATGATTCTTACAAAATTCTGACGATGTAAATGGAACTAAAACTCAAACAACCAATTATAATTTTACAGCAGTATTAATAATCTAATAAAAATACATGAGAGCCAAAATTAACTCACTCTGAATTAAAATTTCATTGTGAACATAACACACTTGCTCGCTACTCGTCAGCCTAGCTGATATGCTGTCTGCTGCTTCATTCTTATTGCAGAATTATCAAAAATGTAAACCTCTTGAAATAGGCACAAATAATGTGGCAAGTTGTTTGTGGTCGCAGCATGTTTGCTGAAATAAAAGATTTTTATCTGCCTCGGCTACCATTTCAGCATTCTACGACATCAAAATTCTCGCTGTTCATTACGAATTCAACCGTCTGTGTTCTACACAACAATACTGCAAAGGTCTCCTTTTTTATTATATAATATATCTATCAGGAATGGCTAAACTTCAAGACGATGGGAGCCGCATGATAGATTTTATAAACGTTCGAGCGCCGCAAGTCCAAATTTATATCGTTTTAAAAATAGTGAGACATATTTTGAATATAAAGAAACTTTTGATTACACATAAATATGATAAAAATGTATCTTATATCTACGGTTTTGTGCTTGGATTAATCTTAAGTTCAGATTAAAGTCCCAAGAAAATAAAAAAACACTTGTATTGTGCCCAGTATAAGTGTTTTTTTATTAAACGTTTAAACTTTTACAAGTATTTTTTATTAAGGTGTTTAAAGCCCAAGTATAAGTGTTTTTTATCAAAATTTTTTTCATTAAACGTTAGTTGTTTAGCGTATTTTCTTCATGTTGAGAAACCAAATATTTTCTTCTGATTTCCTTTATACCACTCCGTTTAAAAGTATTGCTGTTTTATTTTAGTAGCAGTAAAATTAACGGGAAACATATTGGTTTACAATTACATAAAAAATGTTATTTGAATGAATTAGAAATAATTATTTAAAAGAAAATTTATTTTTTTTTATTTTTTTTCAAAAAAATTTTTAACTCAATGGACAGTCTTTTAGAAAGGATAAATTAAATGATGCACGTCAACGCGCATTGCAGAGAAATAGTCATTAGAGACAGAATATTTATTTAAAAATAAGCTATAACCTTGTTTAGGCTTTTGCTTAAAAAGTAATTTTGTTTCTTCACACTCGTAACATAAGGATCAACATACTGAATCATTCAAATCTTTGGATCTTAACTTACGAAATCGTTAAACATTTTTTTTTTCAAAAATTTTGGAATAAGTACTTTTACTGATATGCAGTATAGAAGAAATCACCAAAACAGAATATGGTTGCAACAGAATATGATTGCAATAGAATATGATTGCAATTTCAATGGTATTTGAATAATCAGTTTCTCTCATGACGGCCCTGATTAATACAGGATTTCAGCTTGGCACTCAACGGAATCTGCCAGAATTTTTTAGTAATCGATACACTATGCATCACTGAAAATTCTGGAAACTATCTCTCGAATCGTCTTGGTAATTTTGGACATAAATAACGAAATTCATGCGCATCATTGAAAATTCTTGAAACTATCTCTCTAATTTTCCTGATAATTTTGGACATAGATAATGAATTTCATGCGCATCACTGAAAATTCTAGAAACCACCTTTTGAATCGTTATGGTAATTCTGTACACAACCTATTGTTCATAAATCTAGTAGTTTATACCGGGCTATATAAAAGCTTCGTTGAGCAAATATTCCATCTGTCTACCAGCCGAACTCTTCAACCTAGCTGTTTAATTTTGAGCTGTTTTTCAAACACACGGCAAATCAAAACTAATGTTACAGAAAGAAAACATACCTGTCACTACTATAATGCATTTATTTTGCGAATGCAGATGTAACATGTAAATCTTCATATTTCTATGGACATGCATCCCAGATGGTCGATGTGGATGCGTTTTGTAACACGGCATATGTCTGCCCAATAATTTCTCCCTAAGCTCAGCTCTTGCCAAATAGGTGTAGGGATCCATCAAATTCTAACTGTTGGACCCATAAATGCAGTCAAATGACTTACCGTCTAACTCAGAAGAAAGTTTAAAATAAATTATGGTTGCTAAATCTGTGAAGCAATTACATAAAAATGTCTGACTTGTTTAGGGATAGGAAGTTAATTTTGAAGGAGTTCGGTGGAAAATTGAGACAAGTCTCCTAACCAAGTAAGAGGCAGAAGGTTCACTCCACCAAAAGATAAAATCCTCATAAATTTCTTCCATAGATTAAAATAGCTCTATATGGATTGCAAGGCGAAACATGTTTCTTCAGTAGTTACTCACGCCATTCAAACACTGAATAAAAGTAGTTCTCTACAACGATAGCAAATCTCCCCGGTGGATCGCAACTCTTGTGAACAATGGGATTACATAGGAATGTAAGCAGATACTGCCTAAAATAAAATAAACTTGAGAGAAAAAATATTATGGAGAATAATTATATAAAAATATTAGCACTGAGTTTTATATTAACTTCGTATTAGTGCATTCCGATTACCATTACCTGTTCAAAAAGTAAAATAACCGGATTAGTAATTACCAGAGATGAAATTATTTGTAATTTTACGTATTTGTTGCTTTGACGATAAACCAGCAGTAGACAGTTTGAAAACTATCCAATTTTTACATACATAATATCAGAAATTAAATTAGCGATTACTAAAGAAAGGTGGCACTGCATGATTTCTATTTCAAATTCCATTTGTACTAAAAAATTAAACTATGTTTATTCAAAACAAGTCGTATTTCAGATGGAAAAGGATCGCAAGTAGTTCGCGAGCCGCAGTTAAAGTGTCGGAGAGCCGCAGTTTGGCCATGTCTGATATTATATAGTGTAAAGTAAAAAACTTTCAACTTCCCTTTCCCTAGTCCTCACCAGAATTCAAATTAGTTTTCTTGTGTACTAAAGAGTTTTGAATGTTTTATTGTTAAAGCTTCTGGCAACAACTCCTGCAGTTTACATTCTATCGCCCAACTCTCTCAATGATTATTCGACCCGTTTCGCTTTCCCAGATTAAAAACACGCCTCTAAAAATATTGAGGCAGCTTAAATATAGACCAAATTGTATAGTCCCCGACTACGTTACCTTGAATTTGTAATTTCTACTTATGCTATTTTATAATCCACATGTGGCGGAGTTTTGTTTATAAGCCGAAGCGATCCCTTCAATTTAATTTAAAGAATTAAAGAAAGTGTTACTGTAACCTTCATAGGACTTTGCCTTAATATCTAGTTGTAACGAAAGTTTTCAGCAAAATACTTCTTAAAACAGTTCGAAAATCGTTAAACAGCATCTTTAGTGCGGGTAGTAATCACCATCCAAATCTATGATTTTCTGCCAGCGTTTTAGCAATTTTTCAAAGCCTTCGACCCAGAAACTTGGAGGCTGAAACAGATTAAACTCATTTCGGACGTCCTGTGGAGAATGAAAGATAGCACCAGCAAGATGTAGCCGCAATTGTGAAAAAGTTTAGAAGACCGAAGCAGCGATGTCGAGGCTATATGGTGTGCGTGGCAAAAGTTCCCATTTGAGTCCCTATAGGGTCCAGCCGGTAAATACAGACACCTGTGGACTTGCATTATCTTGATGGGCATTACCTTTTTGCACCGGAATTCACTTCGACGTTATTCCTTGATAGCAGGGTCATCTTAGCACGTCCTTGATAGTATCTCGGTGTACATCTTATTGTCGAGGGTTTTTACCTTTTCCAGATACTCTTTGTAAATAATACCGCGATAGTGCCATCAGATATAAACCATGACTTTTGTTAGTCAAATTGCGTTTTGCGATGCTGCCGATGGGCTTATCGGATGCAGACCAACCCTTTTTTTGGCCTGTGTTGTTGAAGTAAATTAACTTTTCGTCACAAATGAAGATTCGGGACAGAATGTTGTTGATAATCCAGCAGATTAGTAGCAGATTTTCTTGAAGTTATCAGGACTGAGTGTTCTGTGCATGTTCTTTGCAAACATGGTGAAGTACTTACAAGGGTTCTTCTTCTCAAGTCCTGAACTGGAACAGGGAGCGGAAAATACGCTATGTTCTGGTGTAGATACTGTATTGGCGAATAACTGCACTTGAAAGGGATTTGAAATCCTCTTTTATTAAATCATTATTATTTACACACTTCCCAACTCGGGAGAGATACAGAAAGTAAAAGACCACACTTGGGCCTAACTTAACAAATCAAATAAATTTAAATAAATATCTAAATCTAAATAGAAATTAAATTAAACTTTGCTTCGCAGAGCAAATCGCGGAGTTTGGCCTATACTAATACTATCGCACTTCAAATTTATTTCAATATGCAATCACGTAGTAAGCACTATGGCTTATAATTTTAGCTGCTAGCTGGTCAGGCGAACGTCGAGCAGACTGACCGTGATCTGAGACTAAAGCTCTCTCACACTAAGAGGTTTCTACCTCTGGTTTAAATAGTACTTGGCTGTACTTCAAAATTAGCATAAGCTGAAAACGTGCGCTTCTTCTGACGGGAAGTTGAAACAGAGAGGAGATAGAAAGATTTAAATTAAAATAAAACTTGGTTAGTTTAACTAAAACCTTACAAAGTAAATTCAAATTTTAAAAAATTTGAAATCAAAATGTTAATTCATGCAAATATAAATATTTCTCCCCAAATTAGTTATTAATTATTTTGGTGGTAATAAAGAAGATAGACATGTTTAGGTAACTAAGATGTGGTAGCTAAGATGTGCATAAATTCGATTTTTGTTTTAATTAAAATTTGTTTATTATTAACAGGTTTACGCAATAAATAAAAAAAATATGATACCGTATGTTATTGGGTCACCCCATAAATAATGCAGTTTTTTTAGTTGAACTCAAAGTCAAGCTACTTACATTAACGTACTATAAAAGCATGCAGTAATTTTACCTTGCTATTCATAGTGCAAATTATGAAGAGTGCAGTTCAATTTTAGCAACTATTTTTCAAAGCTAATTAATTGGTAGTTACAAAAGAGAATATTCAGTATATTTTGTTTTAAGAGTTTAGTTAAATAATTATCAATAGGAATATTATTGCAGTATATGGGGATCAGACAATAAGCTCAAATCGCTGTGGTTCCAGATATTCCGAGCCATAAAGAGGACGAGCCTGTTCCTGGAAGTAGAGCTCGACGAGAACGACCTGCAAACCCTGTTAAAATAAAATACAATCGTAAACTATTAAGAACTAACAGAAGAGGAAGGAGAGAATATTTCAGATTAAAAAATAACTTACTATTATCTTAATTTTGAAAAATAAAAGAAGTATTAAAAAAAACGCGCTGTTTATAGGATAACCCAATCTTTTAATCGAATTAATTGGGTTTCGTTGTTTTAATACTTTTATAATTTTCATTCCGAATGTATAATAATTTATTAGTAGATCATTGATTTCTTTGGCAGTTACAATTTTATTAATAGTTTCGCTATCATTTTTGTTATCGTTTATAATTCCGTAACAGTATATTAGCAAACATGTCTTTATTACTGAATTATATGCTATTTTCATACTCTAGCATTTGTAAATTCCAAAAGGCTTTTAAAAGAAAGAACTCCATATCAGAAAAATTATTTTATCGCGGTTTTTGGATATCGTTGGCGAAGATGCAAAGTAAAATTCTCTAATTTATCGCTAACCCCTAATTTGTGGTAACCCTACCCACAGCGCGGAATCGGTCGTTGAAAGAAAGTCACGGACCTGACAACTCCTGCCGCTGACCCTCTCACCGCCAAACGAGAGAGGGAGGGCAGGCAAAAGGGGTTGCGAGACAACCTTAGCCACGCCTCTCATCTCTTCCCCTCTTCTCCCACTAACTTCTCGGCGACGATCGTTGGCGACTCCCCGAGTGTAGAAAATCTCTCCTACGTTTGGTACCATCGCGCAGAGCGAGAGACAAGGCCCTTGTTCATTGCCGATTCCTTTTCGATGTGGATGCATGAAATGCACTGTTGTGCGCGCGCCACGAAGTATCACTCCCCATCGGTGGACAAAGTTTTTATCTGTTCCGCAGATCTGTGCACACGCACGTTTATAGCGTAGTGATAAGGAATTTATTGTTCTTCAGCAAGGATCTGAAAAGGAAGGCATTGTGGACACATTGGTAAAAGACGTCCTGTGTCTGCCGCAGAATGTGAAGTATTGTGGTGGTGGTGATTTCGTTGACATTTATGACTGTTAATATGGTGTCGTGTTCTGAAAGCGGTGAAGAAATAAGTATTATTTGGCGAGACAGTTGTTAAGATATCCTCTCTGTTAAGTGTATCCCTTTTTACCCAAGGTGGCGATGTATTTTTTCTCTGTGATTTAATGGTGCGATCAAGAATGTCGAACAATGAATGCTTGCTTCATACATATTTAATAATTCCGATACCGAATTGCTGATTTAATAGACTTGTAAATATCTCGCATCAGATTGTAAAATTTGTTATTAACTGGATGTTATATTCCAGAGATGGTATTAAGAATTTTTACCTCGTGAATCTTATGTTTCTGAGTTTAATCTCCCATTTCAGAATTAATTAAATTTGTTAATCCGAAACAGCAAAATGCACTTTGAAACTCTATGAGAAGGATTTTCTTAATGCTATAGCATTACATAGCGGATGCTTTAAATTAATTGGTTTATAAGCAGTGTTAGTAAAAAGAGAAGAGAGCCAAACGAGATTGATAACATTTTAGAATTTCTTCAAGGAAAACTTCAAGATAAACTACATATCCTCTGTATTCGAAAACTCTAATTGATTGAATTTTCTTGTAAAGCTTAATTGGAAATAATTATTCGGAAACTCTTCGATATAATTGAAATCTAGTCCCATATAGTGACAAATATGCATTTGATGGACAAATATGCAAACAATCTATAAGTTCATTCTTTCGAAAAACAAACTGTGAAAGTCTGATAGAGCAAGTTTTATGCTGTAAAACTGATTCTTCTGGTAAGAAAGATTTCATAACGAACAATCAGATATGTTCCTGTGATTGATCCAACGTTTGTGGAGAACTGATTAATCTGGTTGTTTAAATCGACATCTTACGATGGATCGTGACGACTGCAAACACGAATACGACGACGATTTGGATGCCGCCTCTTCCAGTGGGGGTTCTCCGGGAGCCTGCGACGGTCTTTCTCCCGAGGGTGGCCATGGAGGCATGGCCGATGCTCTGGACGCTAATCCCCGCATCCAGGCCGCCGTGTCCAAAGTTCTACAGAGCTATGACTGGTCCTTGGTGGCGAAGACATCGCGGCAGGGTGGTAGCGATAAGAGAAAGCCCCATGTAAAGCGCCCCATGAATGCCTTCATGGTGTGGGCTCAAGCAGCACGCCGTAAGCTCGCCGACCAGTATCCCCACTTGCACAACGCTGAGCTCAGCAAGACTCTGGGAAAGCTCTGGAGGTAAGTCTCAACAAGTTTATATCTTAAAGAGAGAATAGCTACTCTTTCAACTATGGAAATTTTTATGTTTTTAATAATAATGCTGCGTTCTGTACATCGCAAGCAACCGAGCTTTGCCTCACCAGACATTTTTCAAAGACAGTTGGGAGCAAGTCATTTTGGGGTCTAAAACAAATAATAATTTGAAATCTAAAATTTTGAATTACCTTCTCAAAAAAGTTTTGCCATTTTTTTAATGGAAAATTGCACTTTTTTTTTAATAGCAATAATGTCTGCTTTAATTCAAAAAATTTAACTTTTGCTGCTGAATATTATTAAAAACCATCTCAGATTAATATCATTTCAAAAGAATATAGTAAAATTAATTTAAATTTAAATAATTCTCTTGCGCCATTGCTGCAAGGAATGAAGTTTGAATTTAACAAAATTTCTATTCGTAAAAGGTAAAAAAATTAATTATAGAAATAAGTTTAAAAGAAATTATAAATAATTTATATTGCTGCGAACTAATCTACAATATCATTTAAATTCTGCGAAC
>KK112874.1:86041-99603 GCA_000611955.2 Stegodyphus mimosarum
TAAATTTACTTATATAATAAATTTACTTATATAAATAATTACTTCCACTTGATTTACTTATGTTCTCAGAATTAGTTCGCAGCAATATAAATTATTTATAATTTCTTTTAAACTTATTTCTATAATTTTTTTACTTTTTACGAATTGAAATTTTGTTAAATTCAGATTAATATCAGTTTTAAAAGCTCTGATGATCCTCCCCCCCCCCCTCTTGTTCTTTTTGGGAAGGGAGGTAACGTAAAATAGTATAGATAGAAAAACATCAAAGTATTTAAAAAGGCCATTATTGTATGAAGAAAATTAAAATGGAATTACGTATAGAAAATTGTAAACCGTTATGTTACTACTAAATTCATCATGATTATTAGTTTTGTTTTTGGTGTAGATGTTCAAAGAAATATATTTTATTTACAACACTCGTGATTATAAAGTAATGGTTATTAGAAACTGGTATTAAGAAGTCCAGATAAAATAGCATTTTATATTACTAACTTAGTAATATAAAAACCGATTTTATTGTATTAACTCAGCTGAGCAAAGCACTTATATTTTATTAAACGGAAAATAACGTCGGATATAATTTTAGTGAAATTGAAAGTTATAATGTCTTTACGAGACGTAAATAAATAGAAATTAAAAACATTTTTGGGAGAATTTAACTAACATTTTATTATAGTATAGAAGGCTTTTGTTGAAAGGAATTACGTAAAGTTTATGACTCTCATACATTGCTTATTCTCTTGAATGAATCTCATGGACGTTCTATTAAGTTATTATTTTAATAATAATTTTTTCATGTTCTGCTTCTGCTGATAGTTTCGAATTTCAGAAATGTTCGTTTTATGTGAATGAAACCGTTCTGTCGTCATATTTGCTGTCGTGACAGTAATATAATAACTTGTGCTTTTTTTCCCACAGTTTCATGGGAAACTTCGTATTTTTTTTAATACTGCTGTAATTTTTTATTTATGCTTTTTCATACTATGCTTATTTTGGTTTTCGTTTAATGCTTTATGTTTAGTTCTTTATCTGTTTATGATTTTGAATATTTAGCAATTTCTATCTATTAGTTTAGATTTCATCAGATTTTCCTCAGTTCAGATCAGATTGTATACAATAAGGAGTAAATAAATTAATAAAACTTAATGGAAATTATTTTTAAAAACTTAATGGAAAGCTACAGAAAGAGAATAATGCTCTGCAAATAGTAGTAAGCGATAATATTTCTATAAAACATACTCATTGAATTCGATTAATTTTTGCAATCGTTTTCCAAAATTGCACCATGAGAAAATAGGCGGATATGTTTAAGATCTCATTTGCGACATCAATTTTGGGGTAAATATTATCGGTCATTTATTTAATTTATTTCTAATAGCATTGATATTAATTTCAGTCGGTTTTGAATCAGACCGTCAATTAACAAACGTATCGACGCCAAATAATATGTAGACAGTTTCAAATCTGTGAATGAAGTCATAGAAACATTTCTGAGAAGAAAAGATTTTTTCAAAAAATTCCTTTCTGTATAGGTTTTTTTTTGTTTAATTTGACACTTTCTACCTGATAGACAATTTAATTGGTATGAATTAAAAATATCCGTTTTGTTCTTTCGAACTCAAGGAACATCTCAAATTCAAACTCTTAAAAAATTGAAAAAAAAAAAAAGGAGGCTAACTTTTAATTGTGGTAAGCAATTTTTTAACAGAAGCCTATAGAATTTAAGTTAATCTGATAAAAACGTTAAACTAAGTAAAGCGAGTGTTATACTATTCTAATAATAACTAAATACAGTGAAAATAATTAGTAAAATTATAGCATTATTGTTAGCCACTAGTCAGATTTATGTTGTCTAAATTTGGAAATATCGACATACAAACTCTTCTTATTAGAGTGCGTTTTTTTTTTCAACGTACTTTATTATAAGCATAAAATCTACTTCTTTCCTCATGGCTATTATTCCGAGCATCAACGAGATCCGAACTTTTATACATTATGCTTAAGAAATGCAATTCTTACAGCAAGATATAGATAATGAGACAAAATACGTATTTTTGCAAATTAAGGTTTATTCACCACTTTGCCGTTCGCATAAAAAAAGGAAGTAAAAAAAATATCTAAAACGTTTTCATTACTGTTTAACACCTTGAAAAATCTTTTGCTATTGAAAATTTTTAATAAAAAATGTAGGAAAAAAATTGCAATTTGGGTTTTGGATTACATAGTTATTATAATAGTCCCTATAACATCCACATCATGATATCATTACGAGCAAGTAATTCCCTTCCCGAAATGGGAAAAACTATAATTCTGTAAAGATTTTCTTTTTTCAAGTACTTTCTTTAAGAATTCTTTGCTTTGCTTCATACTTCAGCCGGTCTATGATAATAAATACGGCTCGGCAATGTTTTTCTTCGCGATTATCATAACTTTTAGAGTAATGACGTTTATGTGAAATATGTTAAAGAAATAGTTAATACTTTTGCATCTTGAAGGACCTTGCTTTACAGCCTAAAATTTGTATTTTATTAAAAACGCCAATTTAGGATTGAATTTTTAATTTTATTTTGTATAACTGGAATTTTTTGTTGCTTTTCTAGCAATCAGAGTTTAATTATTAATGTTATATACATATTTACAAAAACTTGATTATGCTGAAAAAAAAGTATCAGTTTATCTTATTTGAATTTCAGTTTTATATTGAAACCGGTGACTGTTGTTTAACTTTTGTATACTGTCCTTCCTAAATAAAAATTTTATTGAATAAATTGTTAATCACATAATTTTCTCCCATCGAAATATTTTCTTCCCATAGTTCAGATTTTTGTTGAAGCAAACGTTATCGTTTTCAAACAGATACGTACATTAAAAAAATTTGATAGTTTCCTATTCATACCATTTTAAGAAATCCTGAAACAAATGCAGGAACTTTTAGAATTAAAATTCGTTTTTCCCCTCCCCCTTAATTGAATTTAATTTTACAGAAAACTAAAATGTTCATTTATTTGTTGGAAACAGCAGGTGTTTTTATTTTTTGATATAATATTAAAATCTCCTCTGAGAATGAATTCTAATCTAAGTTTTAATGCTATGAAGAATTTTATACTTTTTTTAGCTTTATTTGTACATTTTTATAAGTACATTTTTGAGGTTTTATTTGTGACTCCATTCACTTCCAGGTTTCTCATTTACGATTTGTTTTCCTTTTTAGGATAGTTATTGAAGTTATTATCTATCTTCTAACTACTATTTCATTTTACAATAATTTTCAGAAGGATCTGTTATAAATTGTATTAATTGCATTCTCCGTTTTACCATGTACAAAATGCTGCTGCAGTAGAAGCTGACATTTTTTTCCCCAGAACCCATTCTTTTAATGAACTGCACAAGTTCCCCGATATGCAAATGTGGATCGCATAATTACTTGATTTCTGATCGATTTCAATGGCTCTCATATGCCTCTCTTTTTCAAGAACAAAAATTTCTCTAGTGGCCCCATTCCTTCTTTCTCTTGAAGATATCAGTTGTCTTCGAAACTGGTAGTTTTATATCATATCTTTCGTGGATAACTTTACATTATCCAGTGAAACACAACTTGCTCGTCTTTTTAAGGGACCGTGTAGAGAACATGTAAAAGAGACAGGAAAGATATTTCAGTTTAAGAATATGATACGTATATTTTAGCTGTAGAATTTTCATGATAATACCCATTTTATTATTAAAATTTAATTTTATTACCTTGTTTCTCTTTTATCTAAAACACAATCAATATTTTAAAAATTAAACATTTTACTTTTAAAATAAAAATAATTAAACTGTTTAATATTTAATATAAAGATGAGAAAGACCATGCGTTTGTTTTAGTTGTTGATTATAAGAAGGAAGGATTTTAATACCAAGCAAGTATGAGTTTAAATAAATTTTAATATCGTGTAAATAATCGTATTATTTTTCCTAAAGAAAAATTTCTTCAAGCATATTTTCATGTAGTATTTGATTTTGACTCTTATGCAAAAAACTAAGAGAGCAAAAGGACAACAAGAACTTAGTTAAAACATGCCTATCAGAAGACATAAGAATGAAACATCTCCCATCAGCAAACCAGTCTGGTCAGCAGAATTCTTTCTATTCGATTCATCTAAGCGAGAGCCTTCCAAGACCATTGCATTTTAATCTCTGTCCAATCTGAGCTAACTCGCGTCTTCTTTTCTGCTGCTATGCAACTTGAAAATTTTCCTGAATGAAAGAAATCACTTTCGGAGAGTTTTACCTGCGAAACGAAACGTCGATTAATAAGTTGGGAGAAGGGATGCGTATAACAAAAGTTATGCCTCGTTTAGATAAAATATTTCAGTATTGTCATTAATAAAAATGAATCGAAACAAAGTTGAAACGACTTATATATGTGAGAAATGAAGAAAAGTTTAAACGGTATTTCTCCGCACTCTGATTCTACAGACTGGGACATTTTCTTGGACATAACCTGTCTGGATTGCCCGCACAATCTGATACATCTGATTACTTTAACAATGTATAATAAAATGTTCTGAACTGCGTTACAGAAACTGTTGACTGAACTGCATTGGCTTACGATACTAATGCAAGTACAAAATGTTGAGGTGAATCGAAAAAAATATTGATGTGGCCAGCACGTGACATCCCTCCAATTCCTTGTTTCAACTAATAATGAGCTTTAAGTAAAGTATTACCTCCAGCTGATCATTTATAAACAGAATCTAATTTGTTGTTTCAATTAATACACATTACAGATTGTGAGATCGATTTCGGAGCCATTTAGTTAATATTTTAAACATAAAGAACATTTCTTTAGATTGTTTGATCCGATAACCTATCGTTCCGACTATAAGTCCGCATCAGGATTTCCGTGATAGAAGGGCATTTCGTAAAATTATCCAGCGGTATAGATTTCCATTTCTTTTCCAGTACTTTCCAGAGTATATCAGTGTGGTGAGTTTGCGCTTAGAAAGAGTTCTTTCAAGAAACCTTTTTAAGGAATCTCTTTTAAGGCACAACAATCCATACGTGAAACGTCAGCGAATTCGCAAGAGTACATTTCAGAGGACATATATGCAATATCTGTATCAGCACTTTCTCAAGGAATGCAGTAAGACTTTTCGAAATGTGACTTGTTGCTTTTTTTTTTTTTTTTTTTTCCTTGAAAATCATTGGGATAAAACAATGGAATTTCTTCTGCAAATACCGAACGCAAAACTTTCTTTTGGTACTACATCGAGTTGGCTTTTAACATTTTTTTTTTTACTCTTATTATTTTAATTTCCCCACTAAGAGAATCCTGCGACAATCATAAGCCCCTTATTAAAACTTCCTTTCATTGACGGAACAAGGTTTACACATTACTTTCTCTTCATTACCGATAATAAATAGGGCTTTTTTTTTCAGTCAGTTAAGTTAATCCATGCTTCATCAAGGATCACAATGTATTTCTGTTTTTCTTCTGCAAAGTAAATTTCATACTGGGTTCTACAAATTGCTCTCCGTTGAACCACATGCCTCGATAAAAGCTGATGAACATTATGTTTTTTGTAACTTTTTTAAGTTGTAAATCTTGCTTTATTATTTTATTTAATGTTGTTACAGATGTATTTAATGATTTTGTAACTGATTTTTGTGTCAGTGGATTTTCTCTTGTTACCAATGATTTAACTTCGAAACATTAGAAACAGTACTTACCTTTTTTTTTTTTTTTTTTTTTTTTTTAAAAAAAAATTTTTACCGCTAAGATAATGATTTTTGGGTATTCGTGTGATTCTTTCCCCTTAGAAATAATGATCGATGATTTTCCCTTTCCAATTAATAATGTTGCTGATTTTGCACTTAGAAATTGTAATACCATTTCATAAAGTTTTCGAGTTATGGAATAGGAATATTTCTTTTCAGAAAGCACAAAAACATATGCTTCAATCCACAGCTTGTTTATATGCGATATTTAAAAAAAAATTTTTAAGTAGCTGATGATATTTCTAATTTCAAATAATAAGTTGTCAGAAATTTTTATTTTAAAGCATTTGCTTTTTTTAAATTCTTTATCGAAATTGTTCTAAAAATGTGCAAACATCCTTTGTAGAAATATCTGTAATAAGAAATTTTGGATTACGTTTTATTTGGTAAAACTGGCCACGTGTAAAATCTGGATTTCCTACATTTAGACCAACATAATCAAATAACTGCCGTTTTACTTTTTTTTCTTTGAAATATATTTTATTGGACAGTAGAATAGCATATAACTGAATTGATTTTTAATTAAAGAAAAAGATTATAACATAAATTAAAGTAAATACATTGAAAAGAATAGCATTAATATCTTTTAAGTTAATCTGTATAGTACCAACAAATCTAAATTCATTTTAATATGCAGGTTTATTCTCGTGAAATTTAGGTATCAGTAAGAATAATCATTCCTCTGCAACAATTTGTTTTGATTTATATATGCAGCACTATATATATTGATTATTGCAAAACTGTTACGACCTTCAAGTAAAGTACCATTTCTGTTTGCATATTAAAAACTGCTGTTTGTAGTCAAGGGTTCCCAGTCCCAAGTATGTTTGTATAGTGTTCTCGTAAATAATCAAAAGGTATGATGTAATCGAAAAATATATGTATTAAAACATTATTGTGTATTAAAATATTATTATATTTACCTGTCGTCCTTAAATAATGTACAAGAGCAAGGGTAAAAAATCGGCAATGATTTGATCATTGCCGATAAGTTCTGCTTCTTGCAGAAACAGTACTTTAATGCAAATAAGAGGCAGACTGCAAAAATTTATTATGACGTCTGTTCAATTATCTTCCCAAGATTCTTCCAAGTACTTCTGTTATTACGTCAGCGAATGCTAGAAGATTTTTAACTTTTTTTTTAATACCAAAGTTTACAAAAAATTTTAGATAAATCTGTGAATTTTAGATTTTTCTACTAATTTCTATTTTTTTATTAAAATGGTTAGATAGTATTTTATGTTTGTTTAAATTTTAACACGAAATGTATTAAAAAATAATATTAGTGCGAAATCCAAAACAGAAATCTGAATAATTCCTTAACATTCGAAATTAGTTTTAGGGTCACTGAAAGTTTTATAAAATTATCGATTATGAAAGATGCCATATTGCTAAGAAAAACCGAATTGCCATGTATTATTGTCGGTTATGTACAAACATGGTCATACTGAACAATATTTTTTCCTAAATTTAGGAAATGAATTAAAGGCACTATATTGAAGAAGAAAATATAAGTACATGCAACATAATGTAGCAAATACCATTCAATTTTATAGTGTAACTGTGCTCTTAACCATTTTAAAAATTTGATTGATTTATCAATTCATTAAAAAAATCACCAGTTCATTAAAAATGCTGATTTTAATATTTCCTCGTTACTCACATCATTATCTTATATGCCGTAGACATTTTTATTTATTATTTAGTTTTTGAAAAATATGAATCCTTCACAAAGAAATTCTTATTTCTAGCGTAAATTTTAGACAGCAAAATATTGTCTTGCAACCGCCACGCAAATTTTGCATTTCTTTTGTCACGATATAATCACTGCCTTACGTA
Source organism: Stegodyphus mimosarum (assembly GCA_000611955.2). NCBI lineage: Eukaryota > Metazoa > Arthropoda > Arachnida > Araneae > Eresidae > Stegodyphus > Stegodyphus mimosarum. Next base: position 93,641 of record KK112874.1, read on the forward strand.
GGACATACTTTTATTTTGCACTACAAAACATCCATGACTTCCAATATCCACCTTTATACAATTACAGTTATTTGTATTTGTAAAACTGTAACTTTACTTGAGAGACTTTCGTTAAGTGTCCACCTGAACTGTCTTTGCAGCCCTCGGTTATTGCTAAGCGCCTTTAAAGTACTCCTTCCAAGTACAAACAGAGCATGGTGTTGTACTTGAAATGTGTCTCTTAGCCGCGTCAGGTATGCAATGCAGTCTCATATTTCTCATTTATATATCTTTTATCCGTCGTTTCATCTCGGTTCTGAATTCATTTCTATTCGTGTTAACAGCAAAGCATTTCATTTATATGGTGCAAAACTTCAGTTATATATAGTTTTTTGATCGACTTTCGTTGATTTAACTTCGGTTATACATCGTTTTTTCATTGACTTTCGTTGATGTAACTTCGGTTACGCATCGTTTTTTTTCCACGTTTCTTTTCGCAGTTTAAACAATATCTTCAAAAGTCATTTCTTTTTTATGTTAGTATCCCGAAGTTGTATATTGGGATACAAAAGGGAGGAAAAGGAAATAGAGTTTGCTGACCAGACAGATTTGCTAATGGAAAATGACATTCCTATCACATTTTGCAAGCATATTTTAACTGGACTGATGCTTGTTCTTTGCGCTCTTAGTGCTTCGCTCAAAATTAAATGATACATTATACGGCATTCATAAAGAATTTTGAATAAAACTTCAGGCAAAAAATCTAAGTATTGAAAATAAAAGTATCTATGTTAAAATCTACCTGAAAAAAATATCATTCATTCAAGATGAGCTATTGAATAAAATTGAGTATTTTAATTATCATTTTCACATTGACTACAATACGGTTTCAAATCTTGTTTTAAAAATAAATATTTTAAGTTTTCTAAAAGGGCAAGAAATATTGTAAACTAACTGAAAGCAGGATGACAGGATTAAATTACAGTAGTGTTATAGCAATTTTAATTTTATTATCTTGCTTTAAAGCATTAAAGTTCCGTTTTAAAATTGCTCTCCAGTAGCACTAAAATTTTCTTTCAAATTAACATTAAATTTTAAAACAGCATCTCGTATTTAAAGAAGTATTAAATTTCTATAGCTAAACTATATGTATCACGTTGTTAAACTGAAATTTCTGTCATATGTCTTTTTCCATTTATACGTCTTTCTAACGCTGCCCTTTGAGAAACGTATCACTGATGGTTTATTGTGCTGCACTAAAAGATAAAAAGATTATGATTTACAGTTAAATCTCACTTGCGTGAAGTTTCATGTTTTATTGATTTAAATATTCGACCATTTCTTTGATCGACAGCATCAAAAGAAAAAAAAACTCTTATTCACTATAGTGAAAATGGAACTGAAAAATTCAAGAGAATAATAATGGAAAACAGGCAAAGAAAAAACTTCTTGTCTATTCAACAGAAAAGACTAAAAGGCAAAATGTTTATGCTTCAAAATTTCCTGTTCCCAACAATGTTTATATCCTGTTAAGAGCTTCAAGAAGTATTATATACTTAGCAGTTACAAAGTATAAATAAAATTCCTATTTGTAGCATATTTGTACATATATGAATTTATAATGAAACCATTTAAATCTCCATTCTTCCCCTTTTTGCTTTCAAATAAATTAATATATTACATAGTTGTAAAGAACCCAAAATGCCTGCATTAAGCTTTAACCGTACAATAGATCGAGTGTAAGGGTTTAACAAATTTATAACACTCTAATTTTAAGGCCATTGACTTACTAGTAGTACAATTAATTTTCTTATTTCCATAACTATTTTAATAATGCACTGAGATACGTTCCAGTGACACAGAAGACATTGTCAGCTATAGCTCCCCTATTTATAATATTTTAATTTGTAATATGGATAACACGTCTATTTCTCGCAGAAGTGATCAGACACTAAGGTTCCGAATGCAATAAGAAATTTTAAATGCATTAATGTAAGAATATACAGCATTATCTTTGAAGTAGGTCTTCAATTAACTTTCACTGTATACGCGATCACTCACGATTCTGAATACCTTTGGTCTTCTGTAGAGGTAGTCGCTTTATAGAAATTGACAAATAGCCGTGGGATTATTGATTTATATAATTGATTTTCCCTATTCTAGGCTTCTGGAGTCTCCTAAGGAAAAACACTGTAGAATTGTAATATGTACATTTATTAAAAGCGTTATATGAATAAAATTAGGAATTAATTGTAAAGTAACGAGTGCTGTAGCAAAAGTCAGTAACTCTGCTTTTTAAAACAAATTAAGTAAATAATGTTTTTAAATACGGAAAGTGATCTTTCGCGTGCAAGTAGTTAAATAAAACTTTTAGTCGTAAATTTTATTAAAAAAATTTCAAAAATACGTAATTTTTATTAAAATATTCATCTACAGATGTCGGCCAATCCTTTTTGAGAGAGACTGCCAAAAGTATCATCGATAACGTTTAGTCGCGTTCCAAAATCTGAAGTTTTTTTTTTTTTTAGTCCAAAGGGATGTAGTCTCGAAGGACTATTACTTTCGTTTGGGCGTTTTGCGTCGTTTCACAAAAATGTCCGATTCACTTTTCAATTTAGTGCTTATGTTTCTTTGTTGGTAACTGAAGTTGCATTGGGTTGGCTATTAGAATTTTTTGAATTGTACTGTGTTGGTTTTTGGGTCTGTACTGGATGGATTAATGGAATTGTATTGGGTTGACTATTGGAATTATATTGGATTGGTTTTTGTGTTCGTATTGGGTTTAGTTTAATGTTTGTTTCGTTCGGCAAGTTATTATATTATTAAGCAAGATCCCTTTGGACGTAATCTAAAATCTGAGTCCTTTCAGTTTTTTTTTTTTTTAAATTTACAAACATTCTAATAAAAACATGAGTAGGCACATTGAATTGTCAGTTTCAAACTCCATTACAACAGCATTAAAAATAAACATCAGCTGCTTTCGGCGAGTTTTCAACATTGATTTATTATGCAATACCAACTGCTCCGACAGGAAATAAAATAATAAATATAAACAGAATAGAAATGTGATAAATAATTTAAAGAAAGCTTTTCATCATTGGAAGCAAGCATTATAGGATAAATTACATAACGCTGAATAGCTTAGACATTAGCTCTTACATGTTTTACCTTATTCAGTTGATCAACGCACACCACATCAAAGACCAATAATTTGTTTCGTAAACGTAACCGGAGAAGTAACACTCATCTACGTAATACGTAATAAACTTTAATTTGATAGCGAAATTAGATATTTCGGTAGTCGCCATACTGCATATTTGATGATCTCGGTCTAATTAGGGAACATACATTTCAGAGCGTGCTCTTATAATTATCAATACCGATGATTAGTACTGGTGAAGTTTGCCATCAATACAAGGTTCACTGTATTTTTTTGTTTGTTTGTTTCCAAAATAAAATATTAAGTTTTAACATCAAGATCTTTTCTTTTAACGCAGAAAATCGTGTCACAGAAGGCTTGGGAAACTACTATTTCCCCTCCTTCTCCCACAAAAATTTAAAAATTAGAAATTTGTAGCTGTGTATATTTGTAAAGAAAATCTTATGAATCATATGAAGTATCTAGTAATCAAGAGATTCAAAGATTATACCGAATTGTTTAACTACGTCAAAACATACAAAGCGTTATATGTCTGAGGGAAAGGATACTTTCGTGGAGCACTTTTTAAGAGAAACTGCTTCGTATTCATGCTATACTAGAAAAAAGTCACAAAAGTAGCCGCAATATTACTCATTTCGCCAGAGGTCAAACCCAGGTCGAGTTAACAGTGTTCAGTGGCAATCTGTGGCCAGATCTGACGCTGTTAGAGTAATAATTTGATCTGAAGCATTCAACATCAGTGTTTAAGAAAAAAGCCTCTGCAGTGATGAACAGAACAATATACATATACTTCCGCTTTCCTCTAAAATGTGTGAGAAATAAGTACTTCGAATGCTAGAATATGATAATGAAAACTAATGTAACACCTTCCCCATGTGTAACGTGGATACAAGCCAGTTTCCTATAGAAAGTCCTTCACGAAGGCATACTTCATCATAGGCTGATAGCCTCCGTGTGCTTTGTCATAATCATATAAATCAAACCAAGCCTTTTGTTTGAATGGTTAGTTAGTTACAATATGCAGAGGATCGAAAGAAAAAATTCAAAATTTCCAAAAGAAACTTACTTCTAACAATAGAACATATGTAAGGGAAATTATGATATGGGATACATATCTCCCACTGAAACCATAATCTTAAGTTTAGTGATGGTGTAACGGATCACTATAATCATATTGTTATTTTAAAATGAAATCATCGACATAATATTCTAACCTACAAAATAATTCCAGATTCTGCTAATATAAGCATACAACAATGAATGTGTGACACTGGCTGTTGTATAATATCAAGAAATTCTCAAAACATCTTATTAATGCTCAGATTTAAACCTTATTTGACATATTTGCCAAAAATGAAATACAGATTCCAAAATGGACAATTTTTAAAACAGCAATTAAAATATTGATGCAAAATTAAATGAAGCAAAATTAGTCAAAAAATAACAAAAAGTATCTTTGATTCCATGCCAAAACGATTAAACCGTATCTTAAAAGATAACTATAATCTAGCAAAATAGAAGATACATTTTTAAATTTCGTAATTTATGATTTATATTTGATAGAACAATCACAATTTAATTATCTTTTACTTTAATATGCATGACACTCATTATATTAAATTTAAACTTTATTTTTCATGAAATCGATATAAAAGGGAATTATATTTATGAAAAACTTAAATGATCAATCACTTTTATGGAACACTGTACAATCTCTTGAAACTGAATTTTATTGCGATATTGAAATAACTGAAAATTTGAATTAAAGAATTGTGGAATTGGCATTGTTCTTTTATTCGTTTTTACGAGAGGCTTATTATAAGTGCCAGACATTAATTTCTGCAAAGATAATTCTTATTTAAATACATAACTTAAGAAATTTTGAACGTGACTTATAAATCAAAAGCTTTTAAAATGTAGAAGGGATTACTTTTCATATTTTTTGATAAAATTCGATATTCACATTGAGGTTAGAAAATTGTCATTCAGAACTTTATGCTGCTATTATTACTATTCTGTTATTATTAATAGTTATAGGCTGTTATTTCTGAAGCTATTATTGTTATTAGGACTTAAGCGGTTATTATTACTTTTAACCCTTTATGTCCCAAATTACTTTATTTTTTGAAAAAGAGTTTGTAACTTTGCCATTATATTTCTTTGTGCATGAGAAACATCTCAAATTAAACTTACAAAAATGTTATAATTTTTTCACTGCTATTTTGTTTTAATTTTAAATTGGGGCTTAAAATCTCGTTCGGACACAATAAGTCTCGAAGGAAAATAAAGAGTTAAGTGCTGCTTTCGAATCCCAAAACATTTTGGTACTTTGAATTAATTAATATAACCAATGAATTTGTGGAATTCAGTCTACCAAGATGGTTGTACGAACAACATTAAATGTTTACTCCACCAATGCTTACAAATGGTAACATTTATAAAAGATATTACATTAATTATTCTTCAGATTTTAATTAATGACTACTTTATTTCAGTCGCTATTGAAACGTGATCGTGAATCAAAATATCAATGCTAAAACACACCCTTTGGGAGTAATATAAAATCTGAAAACTTTCAGATTCTTTTCATTTCTTTTTTTTATATATATATACCAATGCTTACAAATGGTAACATTTATAAAAGATATTACATTAATTATTCTTCAGATTTTAATTAATGACTACTTTATTTCAGTCGCTATTGAAACGTGATCGTGAATCAAAATATCAATGCTAAAACACACCCTTTGGGAGTAATATAAAATCTGAAAACTTTCAGATTCTTTTCATTTCTTTTTTTTATATATATATAATAAATAGAAGA
>KK112874.1:99691-115161 GCA_000611955.2 Stegodyphus mimosarum
CAATAATTCTGCAGATTTTCATAAAAGTATACATTTGAATGTATTAGGAATTAAATCTGTTTAAAATTACTCCAATTAGATACATCTTCTATACAAGACGCATTATATATCTATATATCTATATCTATATAATATATATATATATCGTAAGAAACATATTCTGTTTTACTCAGCAAACAACCATAAAAATTATGAATTAGACATATTTTAAATTATATTAGTTATATGTTGAACAACATTCAAAACAAACAATTCTATGCATATATGCCTAATAGAATGGTTCTCAACTCGTTTTCCCGCATGCATCACTTTTGCTAGAAAATCATTTCCCTAACCTCTCTTTCCAAAACTCGAAACATTTACATTGAGATTTACCTTGAGATTTATTTACATTCAGATTATTATTAACGGCACGGCTGGGTGCAGGTAAAGTCCAAGCTCATGGCACTTTTCCCCTTAATGTATGAAATCCTCCCCGTTTGAGAACCCCTGCTTTAATCTATAACATTAAAAAAAAAAAAAAAAATATTTATAATAATGCTGGAGATATTTATAAAAATTATCGAATTGATGTTATAATATGCCAAACGTATTTAAATTATATCACTGTGATGTATTATAAAAAGTAAAGATTTAAGTCTCTAAGATTTATTGTTCAAAATGTAAGTGTTAAGTAACTACAGAACTTATAAGGTATTTCTCCCACCTTCTTCGTATGCCTTCGTGGTGTAGCGGTCGGCATGCTGGGCACGTATTCCAGATGTCCGTGGTTCGAGTCAAGGCGAAGGTGTTATTTTTCAAGTCTCCTGCTTCCAAAAAATCCTAATGTCTCTACAAACTGTTTAATTTTGAATGATAAATTAAAAGATTTGGCTGTAAAGAATTTTGCGAGATCGCATAGACGATAAATTAAAGATCTTAAGCGTAATATAAAGGTAAGCGTACCGTAATATAACATAAAATAAAGCTCCATTCATCTGGGAGCGGTTGCGCTGTGAACATTTCCAACTTAAAAATTCCGTCTACACTTTATTGCTGTTTACTTGAATAGCGTAATTCTACACAGTCGTACGTTACTCTCGAAACTTATGAAGAATCTATAAAACAGCGAATAGAAAAAAATTATTTGAAAAGCCACCAGTTGAAGCGATAAAGCTATTTAATGAAAAACTGCATTAGAAAAAGCAACGGGGAAATAAATAAAGCAAATAACAATTACGGAAATGCACTGTAGAAGTTTTTAACACGTGACTGCAAGAAAAGCAGGGGATTTAGAGTGGTTCGTTATTATTCATTAATTTGAATATAAACGCATGCAGTGAAAAGAAAATGGGTGTATATTTTAATTTTTTCGAGTTTGGGTAATTCGTAATGGAAATGGAACATCCAATATCCAACATACAGTTTTTCTAACCAAACTGGATTAAAATAAAAAAGTATATTTAAAAAAGATTGCAATGTGAAAATTTCAAACCGCAGTATCACACCTTTCATATATTCCAACTAAAATTCTCAAAAAAGAGTTTTCCTTTTAAAAAATTAATTTTTAATGCAAAAAAAATATGAAAAGAACTGGAAAAGCCTTGCAAAATTTTCGCTTCTATTTCTTGAATAAAAATATCTACGATTTCCAAGTTATTAAGTTAAATCTTTTTTTATTGAATAAAACTGAAAGTCAAATGAAAAAAAAATTCATGATATTCTGTAAATAATTATAAATTTCCGGCTTCCAAAAATTCTCTTTAGCTATTCATTATAGTTAACACTATATTTATACCATGTAAAGACAATTTTTCTATGATATGGCAAAAATTCACTTCCGATGTACAGCAGGATTTCCTTTTTTTAATACCCACGGAGCGGTGCACCATAACCTTTTATTTTGCGTAATATAATCTTGTAACAGTTATAAATATAAAACAGTTGCAAAAATATCGAAATTAGTAATTTAAAGTATTAAATTAGTTATTAAAGTAAGGTTACTAACAATTATAAAAGTGCATTGCACATCATCGTAGCAAACGGAGTCACTTAAAAAGTCATACATTGCACATCTTAGGAATAGTTCATAAGCAAAATTTTATGTGTTGTTTTTACAATAACTGTCATGAACAAAATGGGTTCTGACACCTTATAAAAGATAGACTGAGAAATTTTCCCTTTTTTCTTTGTCAGGTTATCGTCTACATAAAAAAATAATATCGAATTGTGGCGATAAAATTTTATAATAAAGTATAAAATGCAAACATGTATATTTTTAAAAACTTTAAAATTTTATCACCACAATTGAATATTATTTTTTTATGTAGTCGATAACCTGTAAAAGAAACAAAGGAAAAATAAATATAATAAAGTATAAAGGGCAAACATGTAATTTTTTTTTAACTTTAGTTATTTTGTACGTATCATTTGCAAAATGACGAAGAAGAAATTTTGAGTTACATATAGACTGTAAAGCTCTTTTCTCTATATTTTAAAAATTTTGTTCAAACAGTTATTTGATTTTTCAAATAATAATACACTTTTTCGATGACTGTAATATTTTACTTTGTATACTTTTTTATTTAGAAAAAGAAAATACATAAAGGGACGTTGGCGATAACAAAAATTAATTTTCCTTTCTTTTCTAAATTGAGTTTTAACTTTATCGAGCAGTAAATATTTAGTTTTATAAGTTTGCAAGAGTAGAGATCATTATTATTTATTTTATGATAAAATCTTCTTTAAAATATTAGTCTGCAGTGTGAAACTTTCGAAATGCAAATTTTAAGTAAATAAGTTTGTTGATCAGTTACTGTTAGAAAGAATTATATGCTACGGGATCAGCTATATCATCTTCGTTGAGGTATTTCTACATTTTAATAAACTGTGTGATGTGTGCTATGCAAATATATAGATCTGCAGAGTGTGGGGGCATATAAGCTCATTTTCCTTTCATTGAAGACATTTATATTCAGTTTAATGAAAAATAATAAACTGCTATGAACTTCCAATTTTTTTCGCAGTAATGTGTCAAAAGCTTCTGCAACATGCTTCCGTAATTCTTATTTGCTTATTTATTTCCCTCTGTTTTTCTAATGCAGTTTAATATTCATTAAATTACTTTCCTGTTTTTACGGCTTCCTTTCCAAAAGATAATCTTTCTTAACGCATAGTTTCTCCTTATCTTGGTAACAGATATTTTCCAGAACAACCTACGACTTCGAATGTACAGCTGCAAGGGTAGCGCTTGAATTTGTAACAAAATTATATACGGTACATATCTCGTTAAGTTGCTTAATATATTATACAAGTAAGAATACAGTATTTAAAATAAATCCGGAGCTGTTTCGTAAAAAATTATTTACCTACAGTGTTTTAATTTTAAACTTAAGTAAAACTGAGCATATGGCTCAGCACCTTGTGTACTCCAAGAATTATTTTTTAATTCAGAAACAGTACCAAATTAATTACTTCCCTTGGATGCTTTTATTTATTTAGTTTTAAATTAGATATAGTATATTTTTGTTTTCCTACTTCTGAATCATAATACATGCGTAAAAAATACGGTACACAGTTCTTGTGCAGCAGCATAGAATTAAAATACATGCAGTATCTGGATACTTCACGTATTTTAATGTTACCAAATGTCACGTGTAATTGATCTCGCACGGGGATTTTTCAATATCAGATTTCTTTTGTGTAGTTTCTCAGGGCAGTACAATAATACCGCATTTCTTAAAATAGTACTTTAGCTTCTCATTCCGAAATTATACAGAATTATTACGAATGATTCATTCCGTCTCAAAACAATGTATTCCATAAATTATTGAAATAAAAATAAATAAGTAAAAAAATTGTTGCGTGAAATAAAGTACAAATAGTACAAGCTTTAGTAAAACGCCTATAATTGTCCGATGTGTGTTTCCCTGTTACAGAACATATGACAAGCAGTAGTCATATTTTGCTAACAATTTTGCGGTGTCAACATTTCGCTACCGACCATGACCAAAGCAACAGTTCTAACTTTCTTCTAGTTGCTGGCAATGACAGCATAAACACTTTGTTTTTAGTGTACCTGCGAAGTAAAAAGTCAAAACCTGAGACTTCAGTGGCCATCTGAGCAATGATAAGCCAATTTCACTTTTTAGATCAATCCAACGGCTTAAGAGCTCATCACGAATGTGACTTAGGGACTTACATCGGTATCTGATCAAAAATATATCGATATATATGTGCGTGCGTGCGTGCGTGCGTGTGTGTGTGTGTGTGCGTGCGTGTGTGTGTGTGTGTGTGTGTGTGTGTGCGCGTGCGTGTGTGTGTGTGTGTAAGATACCATCTGTTTAAAGGACAGTTCTCTTGGTTCCGGTCCCTTTGATAAGGGACCTTAATAGATCTCTCTTTCAAAAATAAGATAAAGACGAAGAAATAAATTAAAATAGAGGTACTCTTCGTGAGTAATCTTTGGAAGGTTCAAAGGCAAGTTTGCGCTCAGTGAAAAGTAGTTTTGCGGCAAGGGAACAATAAAATGAAAAGTTAATCCCTCTCTTTTCAAAACTGCTTTTCAGTAATGAAAAGGGGAACAATACATTGGGAAAAAAGTAAGATGTGTGCAATCAAAATGATATTTCGCATTCATAGAATTCAAAGTCCAGCTATTCTTGCTACAGTTCTCAGAAGCGGCAAGAAAACAGTGTTACGAAGTTGTAAAGTAATCCAAGACAAGGATCAATGGCGAAGTAAAGGTGGTGAGATGGCTGCTTTACCTGCCAAGCTACAGAGATCGCACAATGTGGATAGAGTGAAAAGTTTTTGCCAAGTCTGGCAAAAAAAGCGTAGTTTTGTATTTGTGTCTTATTTTTGTATATGTTACCTAGCATGGCTTCGAAGAGGAAAAAGCTAATAATAAAAGAAAAGTCGATGTAATTCATGTAGGAGAAATTGAAAAGCTTAGTTTTGAGAGATTTAGGGCAGAAATTTCGAATAAGTAAAAACCAAGTAAGTCATGTGTTAAAAGATAGAAAAGAAACAAAAGTATTATGGATTGCTAATTCAAATGAACATTGCAAGACTATAAAACTTTTTTAAAAAATTTGTAAAAAACTGAGGCATGTGAAATTTATTCAGTAGAGTTAAATTGGTTTTGTTTTGTAAGAGCAAGCAATACTCCTGTAAATAGGGTATTAATGCAAAAAAAAAAAAAGGCAAAAGAAGTTTCGGAAAGTTTGGAACTACAGAGTATCAAATGGTTGGTTAGGCAATTTAAGAAAAGACATAACAATATTATTAAGACTATTTGTAAGTAAGAAAAATCGGTAGATACGCAACATGTAATAGACTGATTAAAAATGTTAAATGAAATTTGTAAAAGATATGAGGCTAAAAACATCTAGAATGCAGATGAAATTGGATTACTTTATTGAATTTTGCCTAATAAAACTCTGTGCTTCAAAGGAAAAAAGTGCTCTGGTGGTAAAAGCTCCAAGGGAAAGTCTCACTATGCTACCTTTATTGTAACTGGAAGGAAAGTTTGAGCAACCATTTGTAACTGCAAAGGCTAAAAGAACCTAGGATGCATCAAACATATCAATCCAAAAGATTCATCGGTCCATTGTCATCACAATAAAATGTCTGACGCAAAGTATAATGTCACAATGAATGATTGCTTTTAATGATAATCAAAGCAAGAAAAAATAGAAGGATTTGTTACTTCTTGATAATTTTGCAGCTCACCCACCAAATGTACAACTCAAATCAGTGAAGTTAGCATTTTTCCCACCTAATGCAACATCACGATGAGTAACTAAATCATGATGAGTTCTGAATTAGAGTTTCAGTAAAAGGAGATTAATTTTTATGTTTTTATATTTTTTCCTTTTCGCATTTTTATTTTTCAAGTTTATTCTACTGATGAATCCTTATTTTAATTTTGATATATTTAGATACGGTGTTTAACCTCTTAACCACCGTTGCAATTATTAATATTGTTGAGGAATTGTCTTGCTTTGATTCCAATTTTATTTTAACTTTAGATGCTTTAAGTTAAACACACACACACACACATATATATATAGTATAAAGAACATTAGTTTTCGAGAGAAAATCGTATTTGCTTTGTATACCTTAAGATTTTTCTTTAGATGATTCTCGAGTACAGATGAGAATTCTAGCCATTCTGTTGATGGATCGCTCAATGCTGTACTATTAAGATCCATTTACTCTAACTGTGTCTATTACATACCAGCACAGCCTTCAGTGTTTCATCTAAAAGATATCTCTTATGAATTTCCTAAGGGGGACGGCGTTTTAATACCTCTCCGCAAATCTTTCTCTGGTGTATGCTTTCTAAATCTCTCTTTCATGGAATCATTAAATTCATCCTTAACTTTAATAAGAATATGATCTTCTGCTAATGGAGAACATCATTCTGTTAATTGCATTTTGCTCTCAGTTGATTGTTATCAGAGCTTTAATTCATTCGGTCTCTCATCAAGAAGGCGTTCTGGTCGGTGATTCCTGATACATCTGTCATTACAGAAAAAAAAAAAAAGTGGCTGCTCTTATTATACAGTTCTATGTGTTGGTTATAGTACTTAAAAATACAGAGTATTTCTTTATGAAAATTCTAGATTTTTAAATGAAATATTTAAATAAATATTTTCTACCACCAAATTATGAGTTTTTAGAGAGCATGTGGAAGTTAGAAATTTCCTTAGCAAATTCTTTCGGAAATTTTTTGAAATTTTTACCTTACGGTTTGTTTAGCTATCACTCTTACGTTGTTATGTAAATATGGCTGTTCCGCAAAATATTGTATTTTTGATCTAGCTTCCTCGTGATCTCGTAAAATGTCGGTTTCCACAATCTTGTTGCTCGAAGTAACATAATAATTATGTATTTGAAGTTTTACTTGGATTATTAAAGCATAGTGAACGATTTAAAAGTAATAAACGCTCATTTTAATAACTTAAATCCTTACTTTGCTTTTAACTAGCGAAGTACCAGATGTCAGTTAAGCTAGATTAAGATTATTGCATCTAACAACAGAGAAAAATATACCGCTGTAATCCTTCTCTAATAATGATGCAAAAATTACGATTCATATTATACATTTTTCAGGCTGATGCGCTATTTTTTGCCACATTTAATCGACTAAAATTGAATATAGGTTGGATGGAACTTGAGCTTTTACGATCACTTGATTAAAAAGACGAATCTTATTAAAAACTGCGTTCCATTGTTGCTGATAGAATTAGTTTATATCAGCAACAATGGAACGCAGTTTTTAATAAGATTCATCTTTTTAATCAAGTGATCGTAAAAGTTCAAGTTCCATCCAACCTATATTCAATTTTAGTCGATTAAATGTGGCAAAAAATTTATAATTATTAATCAAAAATCAATAACGCGAAGAAACAAACAACCGCACAAACAGGCATGCTTCTTTATACACTGCTCGACATTGAAAATGCAGCACTAAGAAGTGGTCAGAAAGTGATGAAATTTAGAAAAAAGACAGAGACAGCAAGCAGCAATAAGTGATCTTTATTTCAAAATGATAGTTAGAATACAGAGCGAGAACGGTGTCGGCTCAGTAGGATGTAGGACCACCGCGGACAGCGATGCACGAAGAAACACATCTAGACATAGAGTCAATAAGAGTGCGGATGGTGTCCTGAGGGATGGCTCTCCATCCCCTTTCAACCATTTGCCACAATTCGCCTTCTGAACGAGGCAGGAGCAGAGTCTGCAAACGGCGTCCAATCACACTCCACACATGTTCGATTGGTGACAGGTCAGGAGAGTACGGTGGCCAGGGAAGCATCTGTATACCTTGCAGAGCATGTTGGCAGATACGAGCACTGTGTGGTCGGGCGTTATCCTGCTGAAAATTAGACAGCCCCTGAAGGTAGGGGTTTGCCACCGGCCGCAGTACATTACCAAAGTATCGTTGGGCCGTCATAGTGCCCTGAATACGAACTAGAGGTGACCTGGAATCGTAGGCAATAGCGCTCCAAACCATTATGTCACGTAGTCGCGCGGTGGGGCGTTCCACATTACTGCCGGATTAGGTCTGTCTCCACGTCGACGCCACATACGTATGCGGCGACTGTCACTGGATAAACAGAAGTGTGACTCATCTGAGAACATGGCGTTTCGCCATTCTGTCATCCACATCGCTCCAGTCCGGCCCCCTTCTAAATGTTGGCGTCTATGCCGTGGGGTCAATGGCAGTCTTCTTAACGGACGCCGTGAGTGCAGGCCACGTTCAACCAATCGACGGGAAATGGTTCTGGTCGACACGGGAACATCCAGGGTATCTTGCACATTCTGCAGAATCGCGGTACAAGTGACTTGCGGGACCACCACAGCTTGTCGGCGGATGCGTCGATCCACGCGTGCTGACGTCACTCTGGCTGCACCTGCACCCCTCCTTCTTCCCACATTCCCTTGTTCCAACCATGTTCGCCATAGCCGATGCACCGTGCTCGTATCCATGTGGGTATCAGCTGCGATTTGACGTAAGGATTAAACCGCCCTTCTCAGTCCGATCACCATATCCCTCGTAAAATCGTCTGTCTGCTGGAAGTGCCTTCGTTGAAGGCGGCCTGGCATTCTCTCCTATTACACGTATCCTCCGGGACAAAAACCAACTTTTTTCGATAATTCGTCTGGCAGAAATAACGACGCGAATATTGGCCATTCTGCACGTTCCTTCCCTTATATCTTACTTCATGTGAGTCGGAGAGCTGCGCATTTCACATCATTCGCAAAACTAAGTGACGTGCGTCTACTCTAAAATTTGCCTAAGTTTCTGACCACTCCTTCTTGGTGTTGCATTTTCAATGTGGAGCAGTGTATATAAAGATTTTGTAAAACTTACAAATTTTTTATTAACAAACTTTACGATTTGGAAGCGAACAATAGTAACACTTTTTGAAATAAATCCTTTTTATCTCCAAAGCGCGACACTGTTGCCACTCGGAAAAATGAATGCGAAAATTAATGTTTTAAGAGTTTCTAATTAATATCTCGGCTGATTAAAGTCGTACGAAGTTGTGAATAATCGAAATGGCTTTCCGTGAATTTTTGGAATAGGGAATGATGTATTTAATGTTTGACAATGCTACTGAATAATTTGTACAAACATGTCTAGCATTATTGTAATCAGTGCTATTTCTACTCCCACTATTACAGAGCGGTATAGAATCATTTGGTTTTATATTTAAAAACAGCATTTTATTCCAAATTATATTTTCATATCTGTGTCTCTATAATTAGTCTGCAGGGCAGTTAACCATGAGAGAATTTGAAAAAAAAAATTAAAGGAATCGAATATACTTCGTTGTTATGTATACCATTCCTACGTTATCATTATCATATTCCTTAAAATTCCATTAACGTCATGGTACAGTATTTATATGGACATTCCAAGTTTTTATTTTTGGTCTCACATGACCAAGAATGTACGTTAGGAATATTCTCCTTCCCTAGGGCCCAAACCGTTCACAAACGTTGGCCACTACTAAGGCCGAAAGCGGTGATCACTTTTTTATGGATGCACCTAATATGTGGACCACCGTTACCTGTGAGGGAACGGACAAATACATCCATACCTTCCCCAGGATTCGAACCGGAGCCCTTCGGCACGGCAGTCAGAATCATTAACCACTTTCTCATCTGATGGCTATGTAAGGAAAATACAAAATAAAGTTTCTAACATTAAGTCACAACATCCCTTCAGTATCTTCTTTAATTTGGTCACTACCCTTATCCTAAAAATCCTAAAAACACGCTTATAATGAATTTCTCCGAACTAATCAAATCTCTAAACTTTCTGAACTAATCTCTGTCAAAGTTAATCCATCTCATACAATTCTTGTACAACGCTCTTGATGCATGTATTTATATAACGCATTGTTTTTCAGCCTATAATAATATTGAAATTTTATAAACCAAAATCTTATAATTAATTAAGAAAAATAAATTAGAACTACAGTTTTTACTAATATCCATATTAAAACATAAATATTTCTTCTCAGTTTCTTTGTCTTAGTAGTATGCTTTCCGCTGCTTCTATTGTCTATCTGAAATACATTATACAAATGTGAAAAGTATAAATGTAATTGCTGAAGATTAGGAGTATCTCTTGCGCCAGTTAGGCTGTATACATTTGCTACGCCGTTAAAAATTCAATAAACATGTGCGAATAATTCCGAGTTGAAATTTTTATTATGAAAAATGTCGCAAAAACTGCAGATTTTTGGACTTTTCAATTGAGAATATTTTCTTAGTTTGAAGATAATATTAATCTTACATAATTTAATGTTATATATTACAGAAATTTTCTTAGATCGTATTATTTTTTTAGGTTCAAGAAATGAAAACAGCATACTAATTTTAAGTGGAAAAAATCCGGTCATTTTAATTAGAGTTTTTTAATACATTTAAAATGTTTATGTTGTGTTTCTGAAGCTTCAGTACAGCAAAAATTTAACTATCTTGTTATTAATACAAAAATCGGTTTCGGAAACAAATTATGCATGTTATTAGGTTTTTGCAGTATATTATCGCAGTTGCTATAGTAGATTGTATTTCATCATCGCTCATTTAATTAGCATATCTTCGTGGTTTTCCCCGTGTGAAACGTATATACGAGCCAGTTTCTCTTAGAAAGTCTTCCACGAAAGCATCTCTATCCGTAGCAGATAGCCCTCGAAGCTTAATCCCATAAACCAAACCCGTCTTTTAAAATCATGAGTTACGGTTTTTAATTTCAATACTGTTTCGCTTCCTCGCATAATGTGGTTTGTTACTGTGAATTAGAAGTTAGCTAAACCATATGCTGAAAATGCTAGCGGATTAATATGTGTAAGGGAGATGTATGCTAGTAAATAAGGTAACTTTACCCAATAATTTGATATTTTTATCGCTTGGTTTATTTTTATCTTTTGTAGCGTAAGTATTAGGTACGAATGCTGTTAAAGAATGAAAACTTGGGCTAAATTTCGGTTTTTGAAGTAAAAAACTTCCTTAATAGAACTTTTTTAGCTGTATATTACCGAAATTTTTTGGACCATTACGTCACATGACCATACGTTTACCATTCACGCATCTTGCCGTGTGTTGTCAGTCCGCAGCCGAGAAGGCTTCATGCACAGTCAGATCTCAGAATACCGCTATTCGACAAAGCATAAGATCTTTCATCTAACTTTAAAATTTAATGCGCTTATACTAGCTCAACAGATAAAGCGATCTAAGCAATAAGCGCACTTCCACCTCACTTCCCTGAGATAATCACCTGTGAAAGTGACCACAAATATTTCTTCGAATCTAAGTAAACTGAACATCGTCTCATTAAGACTCTCTGCAGCAAAAAAATCATCTGGGAACATTGACGGTGGTCTTAAAAACACCTCTCTGTGTTATATATCAGGGTATGCAACCACGTGGTTTCCTCGCAGGGCAATTACATGAGATACTAAAACGTTAGAGAAATACTGATCTACAAATTTAATTACGGCTGATGTAGTCGCTTATTTGTGAAAAAGGCCCCTCCCTTGAATTTTTTAGGATCCTTCATTTTAAAATACGTTGTGTAAATATTATTTTCCATACTTTTGCTTGCTTTTCTCTCACCCGGAAAAGTTAACTGGAGACTTTTTGAAACACGAAGCTCTTTGTCAGTACAACTTGCGAGACTCCCATAATCGCGTCTGGGCAAAATGACAAATTGTCTATTCGTATATCAATTCATTTCGATAGAAGAGTTCGTGTAAAAATGATGTATAATAGGAAATAAAACATCAGAAGATAAAAATCAAGCGGTCACAGTTACAAATCTCCTTATCTTCTGCATCGAATTCAACCCAAAGATTTTAAGCAAGGTCATTTTTTTCACCCAGCTGTTTCACATTTTCTCTTTCCAATGCCAGATCTCAGTCCCCTCCTAGCTGATGTAAGACCGCATGCCATTAAAATTCATCTGAAATCATAACCGTTACGAAGTTCCTGCCCGTTGCCAACGATCCTTGACTGCGATCCTACAAATTGGACTGCAAACGATAAGGAGCCCCAACTTTTTAGCGTTTCGCATCGCTTGTGGTGACACGGCGGTCACTAAACGATCAACTCGTTCCGCCCCCAGAGGATCCCCTTTCGTTGGAACCCTCGTCGTCTTTGGCAAGGGGGGAGCGTCTGGCCTGTGTTTTCTGAAGTCTGATCCCCTTAAGATCCTTGTCAATCATTCAAGGGGCATTGCAGGGTAATAAGCTTAAGTTGTAGTACTTTTCTGATTAGGCTCGTCGCTATCCCATGAAGTTTATTTAGTTTTTAACCACTTTCTTTTCAAAACTGTTGAAATGTACGAAACCCTTTATGCTGTGGAAGTAAACTTACGACTAGAGTGCGAAAAGTTGTTTGACAGCAGCAGACAGTTAAAATTATTAAGAATTCATTTCGGAAAAAAAAAAAAAAAAATTAAAAAAAAAAAATAATTAAAAAAAAAAAAAAAAAAAATTAAAAAACCGTTAATCTATAATTCAACATGTCTAAGAACTTATTATTTAAAACTTTTAATTCAAAAATTAACTTAAAATGTTAAAACTTTTAAATTAAAAAAATAAAAAATCACGTTAGTGCTGCTGCTTTCTTAAATAAAAACAATATTATTTTTGCCAAATCATAACGCTATATCTTCTTTGTTGAACAGCTTTATAACAACTCAAAAATATTAGCTAAAGTTCCGGCGATTGTTTCTGCATTCTTGCTTTGAATGTAAATTGGTATATGCCATTTGAACGAAGTTAAAAAAAGGAAAGAAAAATATGTAACTTTTAATCTAAGTTGATATAAAATTTTTTCATAAGCGCTGGATGCTAAGCAATGCACTTTTATAACCCAGAAGATAATTGAAGATTTAACTTATTACCGACTAATAGTAACGACTATTTATCTCAAACAAGAGTTTTGGAAAACTAATCAATAATGCCACTTCGGAGTGTTAAAGAGAAAAATCTATGAGTGAATACATAGTGTATAGTGAAAGAAAATGCAGCAGATGAAACATTAGTAAGTGCGAGAAAGTTTTATTTATCTCCGGTTCCTCTAAAACTTATAAGGCTTATTTTAATCAACACATTATCTTATAATTTTGGCTGTACTATTATGTCTATATTTCGTTAGCTCTCACGAGCATAAAAATTAGATACATGTATGATGTAATAGCAAATTCTTGAAAATTAGAGAGGCAGAACTTTGGCAGGTATATATTCTATATAAATCAAATATTCGGTACTTACATATTATCTCAACTACTTTAGTAGAAGTCACCAAATTTTCAAAATGTGCACAACTCTGGCCAAACATACACATAATTTTTTTTTTTCAGGTAACCATGCTTATAACATCTCTTCAGTCAAGCCACATTGCTATTTCTATATGGGTTCCTTTTGTTGTATTTTAATGACTTTCAAGGGCAAATCCTGATATCTTTTGAACTAAACTGAGTTTTAAAATAAGTGCTTGTGGAATTTGCCAGCAATGGAAGAAACGGAGTTAAAATTTCTGCAGAAATACAGAATTCCGCCACACAGTCACTGAAGGGAATAATGATGCGATGTGTTTGGTAGACACCCAATGCACAACAATACCGAATGTGTGCAATTCTGTGATTGTTTAAGCGAAAACTGATATGTACACGGTGAGAAAAATAGTGAAAAAAAATTGCAGAAGGATTTTGCAAAAAATGTACGTATTTTATTTCTTCATTTATCGTACAATCCTTAATTAATAAATAAAATTTGCATTTTATATTGCTAAACAATTTTTTGTTTTCATGCGTTAATAATGTGTGCCCAATTACAATAAATATGGATAGTTTGGCAATCTTAAAAAAATATATCTGTTGTATACAAAACATAGCTTCCCTGTACGGCCTATTAAATTATATATGAGCCCACCAGTGGCTGAGCGGTAAAGACGCTGAACACTGGTAGTTCGGTCCGAGGTTCGAATCCCGCGAACGGGCTGGCTGCATGGCGTTTTCGTGGTCTTCCCCATGTGTAACGTGTATACGAGCCAGTTAGAAAGTCCTCCACGAAGGCATCCCTCCCCTTAGGCAGATAGCTCTCGTGTGCTTTGCCGTAATTGAATAACCTAAATTATACATATTTTTTCTTCTTTTCAGTTAAACTTGTTTCCTCGAATTTCATTAGAGATATATTAATCAGCCAATCAAATCAGTTCTCAATTCACGACAAGACAAAAATACATAAAAATTCAAAGTATCTTCATTAAAAACGGTAAAGTACAGAAAAATCTAAAATACAAATATTGTCCAAAACAGTTAAAAACAATTTTTACAATTAGAGTTTCTGCACAAAAACAAGCAATTCGGAAAACGGGCAGGAAGACCAGATTTTCAGAATACAAAACTGAAAGCTAACTTCCTGTTCCACCGGCAAAAAGACACTGAAGGTGGTGCATTCACTATTCTACTAAGAGTTTCAATTGTAAACAAATGACGGCCTTATTAAGGTTAGCACCGCTTAAACTTTTAAATTGTTCATAATTCTATAACTATTTCATACAGATTAACAAAAGGCATAAAAATTTTAGTTATAACACAAGAAAAACATAATTCAACCACTTTTAAAGCAAAAAGTGCACAATTTATCAACATACAAGAATCAAACTACTGAGCTCAGCGAGTCAAATAATAGGTTGGAAATATATATATATTTGTTGTCTTCGATTGCAACGAAAAAGGGAGGTGCACAACTACATGTTATAACAGTCCCATACACAAAATTCCAACCTTATACTTTTACTCATTCTTGACTTACGTGAGATCCATACATGCGTAGACATCACGAAAAATCTCTTCTGAATTCATTTAAATCCATTTGGGAAAAAAGAGTCCTTTGTTCTGTTCATATGGTATAGATGTCACTAAAATCAGTTAAATGGTTTCGAGGCGCTGAAAATGGTTATTTTCTTGAAATATGATACCAGAAATTTTTGGAAATGATACCGGAAATTGCAATACTTTCTTTACTTCGTAAAAGGAAGTTAAAATCGCGAAAATCATCAAAGCTGTGCCAAGATGGTCGCATTAATTTGTAAATACCAAATATTATGGATTTTCTGTCCGATTGGCATAGTTAGGTTAATATGAAAACACATGAAAGCTATCTGCCTAATGGTATGGGTTGCCTTCTTGAAGGACTTCCTACTGTCTAGTGTTAAGATAATATGTCTAGTGTTCACATATAGGGAACACCACGCAAACCAACCATATAGCAGGTCGAACTACCAGTGTTCACCAGTGGTCTAGACTACTCAATGGGACGCAAAGTATGTATAAATTATTGAATATCGGAGGGTTTGACCTGGTGAAGTCATGATATGTCTAAATTGAAAATTTTGGTATGGCAACGTAGAGAAATTTGCATTATTAGTGAATTAAAATAAAATAACCCGACTCCTTT